>CM055068.1:28644888-28709926 GCA_029204045.2 Tillandsia leiboldiana
TCGTAACAGATTTGACGATTCCAGAAACCAGGGTTCGGGATCCGGATCGCATTGCCCGATCCGGATCGTTCATACAAATCAGAAAACTTAACATTCGGGATCCGGATCGAAATTGCATGGATCCGGATCGAAGTCTTGTATGAAGCAACAACCTTCGGGATCCGGATCGTTGGCCCTGATCGGATCCTGAACATGTCCGAACACACAGTTTTTGATTATTATGAATTAAAATTCTCCAAGTGTTTCTACACTATAAGAAAGTATTCGGATCACCAAATTATTTAGTTAACCATACCTGATCCTCTTGAATACTTTCTTCTTGAGATTGATGTAACTGATCCACAATTCTTCAACTTCAATCTTCAAGACTCAAGACACTGAGTGTCAACTTGAGCTCTTGTTGAATCTTCTCTAAGTCTTTGATTGCTGATTGACAATTTGATCCCTTTAAGACTCCGACTCAACTCACTGACTGACTCACGAAATATGCCAATACCAAAAGCCGTAACAATCTCCCCCTTTGGCAATTTCGTGACAAAACCCAAAAATACATAAAAGCGCTCAAGTCACTCATCTTAAACCAAAAAATCGAAATTCAATGTTATCACCAAAACATTGATTTTCTTTGCGTGAAAGATCCAATAAATACAAAATTACATTTGAACCAAACAGTCCTAGAACATACTCATGACTTAGGACTTGGAGTCTTAAAGTGATGTAATTCCTGCAAAACAAAACTCCAAACAAAATCAAACGTTAGTCGTTAGAAATTAAAATCCTACATTTGATGTCATCCTTTTGGTTCTTTTGTTTTTCGGCTCTTTCAACTTTCTTTGTCTCCCCTATCGTAGCATCTCTCTAACATGTTCTCCTATGTTCTTGAGCATCTATGTTCGCTCCCCCTTTGTGGTACGATCAGCATTTCCGTTCTCCCCCATTTTTCCATTTTCGTTGTCGCTCTCTTTATGATCTCATCTCCGTCATTTCTCTTCCCCCCTTTTTGTCACAAATTGTCAAACAGTGAACATACTAGACAAAAGGAAATCACTAACAAAATTAGTTCATGGAGAAAGAGAGATAAAGCTCAGTTCTGGTATATAACAAAATGCAGATTGCGTACCTGTACCAAAAGCAAAATCAAATAATTTCTTGAAACAAATCCAGATTTAAATCTTTTCAATACCGATTTGTATTCCATCAAGAAATCAATTTAAGTGCTTTAAACATGAATTCACACAGATGTCATTCAATCCAATTAATTTCACAAAATTAAAAAGATTTACTCCAAAATCATGAAAAATAAAGGTAAAACATTATAACCGTTTTTCATGTTATATTCATCAAACACAAGTCATCAAAATAATCTTGAGATCCAAGTCTATCAAGATGTAACGATTTACAAAGATGACTTACAGAGATTTCCAAATGACATCAATTTGAATTCTTACCCTTTCAAATTTGAGATAAGCACTAAAATACCTAAGGGTGGCTCTTTGAGCATCTTTCAACTATCCCACCTTATACCAACCAGGAGATTGTTCAAAATATAAGAGTTTTGCATATAAATCTCCAAATGCTTCAACTAAAGATTTTCTCATAAATACTATCAAGCATCCATAACATGTGGTAGCTTCACACACAAACCGGACGACCGGGGGGAGCTCTTTCCACATGTGGTGGTATTTTCACACTCCTTTCGGATGTAACTCTTTCACATCTTTTAAATTCATTTATTACCCTTGTAAGAATGCAATCTCTTACGTGAAAGAATTAAATCCCAAATTTTAGTCTATCGGTTGTCTCACGTTTATCACAATGAATTCACACAACCGAGATAGATTAAGCATCTAAAGATCACACATGATTTCTAAAATTTGATGCTTATAATATCAAAAACTCCTATAATGAAGTATCTTCAAGATTATGATTATGGAGTAAAGTTGATAATCCATATAAATTAATTTGGAGTGAATAAAGTGAAAGCCCTTTTTATTCAATGCACTTGTTCATTAAAAACCCTTTTGTTAAAAACAAAGTATAAAAACGAAGAGCATGAAAAACATGTAATGCAAAGATTAAGAAAGATAATGGAGAAAACCAATCAAAGCATTACATACAGTCATAAGCTATTTAGAACTTAAGACAAGGAAGATATCACCTTCCGAATCCAAAATCGCTGGATTTTGGGTTGTCTTGATTCGTTGTGGCCGGGGGTTGTCCGCTTTGACTGTTGATCCACCTTAGGTCTTTGCCTCGCAATGATCCACTTGTATGATTGATGTGTGGCGCGGACCTTTGGTGTATTGAGTGAACTCCTTGACTTGATGTGTCTTTTTGTCGTTGAGTTCGCTCCGTAGATGAAGTTGCCGAAGGATCTTCTTTCTCTTTTTCGGGCAATCCTTCACAAATGTCCTTCAAGTCCACATAGACAAGTTCTTCCTTTCAATTTCATTGTGGAACTTGAAGCATGCACAGTTTGGTCCTTTTTGAATCCCAAACCAACCTTGCTTGTTTGACCTAAACCGGACATACACTCAAGTTTCTTGGAACGGTTGAAAGCCTTTGTATGTCGGATTTAAGTTGATGAACTTGCTTGGTCAATGCTTGGTTGGTGACATGAATCTCCTCAAACTGTTTTTCTAGAAAATCAATCTTGTCAATATGGAATTAACGACCGTTTCCGATTGATTATCTTTTCTTGGAGGATTTTATTATTCAATAAAAGCTCTCGTTCCTCCTCGAGATCATGAAGTTTGATCTTTAAAGCATGATTCTCGTCTTGATTCTCAAGTCGTTGCTTTCTCAACTTCTTGATATGTTTGGCCATCTTCTTAGATTCCGCAAGAAGTTGTTGATATGCCTCAACGAGTTTCCTCGTCCGACTCCCCCTCACTGATGACTCTCCGCCGGTTGTTGATGTTTCATACAAAATCAAAGGAGTAGAGTCAGTGACTAAAGATGATAAACAATTATTAGAAGGGAAAATGAGAGGCATGAGAAGCAACGATTTTTCCTCTTTACTTGAGGTCGATTCATTAGAAGTAGAATCGTCCCAAGTTTTCGCTTGCAAAGCCTTCTTTTTATATGATTTCTTAGAAGGACAATCCGTTGAAAATGGCCGTAGCCTTTGCATCGATAGCATTGGATTTCCCCTTCGAATCATCTTTTTCTTTTTCTTTAGAAGGTTTTGCAAAGCTTTTGAGTTTAGAGGATTTAGAACCCGATGATCCTTTAGAAGGTTTCGTGGATGAAGATCCATCGGTTCGATTCTTCCAAAATTTCGACGAAATTTCTTTACGATCCGCGCCAATTGTTCTTCAAAATCGGCAAAAGAGATTTCATCGTCGGAACTTGATTCGCTATCTTCTTCCTTTGTTGATTTGAATGCAATACCTGTAAGCTTAGAAGAAGACTTGGAAGAAACTTGATTAGTAGGAAAAGTCATTTCATAAGTTTGCAAAGCACCTACTAATTCCTCTACACTCATCTCATCCGGATGACTAACGGTTTCAATGGCGGTAACCTTTGCCCTAAACCGTTTCCGGAAGAGTCCGAAGTATCTTTCTTACAATTTTCGACTCCGGGATCTTTTCTCCTAAATTAGCACATGTATTTATTACATCTTGAAGTCTAGTGTAATAATCTGTAAACAATTCATGCCCTTCCATATGAATAGAGTCAAATGACTTGTAAGCATCTGGAGCTTTTGAATTTTTACAAGATTAGTACCCTCATGTGTAATTTTGAGAATATCCCAAATTTCCTTCGCGGTTTCACACGCGGAAATTCTTGTGAACTCAGTCGAGGAAAGAGAATTAAATAAAGCGTTCATACCTTTCCCATTGTAAGAAGATCTTTCAAATTCCTCTTGGACCATCTAGAGCGAGGTTTTGGGGTAGTAGAATTTCCTACTTCCTCAACAGGATGCACCCAACCGCATTCACGGATGCCATACTCGCTCATCAATTGCGATGAGAAAAGCTCTCATCCGCACTTTCCAATAAGCATAATTAGTCCCATCAAAAAGAGGAGGTCTATAAATATTACCACTTTCACCCATCATGATAGATAAACCTAAAACCCGCTCTGATACCAATTGTAGAGTTATGAATCCCAAAGGATCTAAATAGGTACTATCAAACAACTAGAGGGGGGGGTGAATAGGTGTAATACTTAAAAACTCAATCTCAGTGCAAAATAAAAACCAATGCGGAAAATAAAACAGCACACCGAGATATACGTGGAAACTCCAATCCAGGAGAAAAACCACGGGACCAACACGCAATAACAATCCACTAAGAATAGAAGAATAACAAGGTGATTACCGACTCCACGGACTCAAACCCCTCCTTCAGCTTCTTCGGACCTTGCGCTGACCGGTTGGATATCCACGCAATAACAATCCCTAAGAAAAGAAGAATAACAAGGTGATTACCGTCTCCACGGATTTAACCCCTCCTTCAATTTCTTGGACCTCGCGCTCCACCGTTTTGCCCGTCCACTGCTCACGTTCGAATCCACGAACGCACGCTTCGAATCCACGAAACGCCTTTAGCACACCGAATCCACGATGCCACGTCGAATCCACGACGCAAACTCAGTCGATAAGAATATTGACTTCGATGGTGATCCTCTGCTTAGATTCTCATTGAGGAACCGTAGAAGAAATCTCTAAGCAAAGATTAGATCAATTCGACAAAAGATATGTTCTTGAAAGAACCATCGAATTGACCTAAAAGAGGCTATGAAGAAGATCGATAAAAACCTAGCCTCTAGGGTTGCTCTCAAGTGTTTTATAAATTGATCGGCCGTAGCTCCCACGTTTTTGAGAAACCCTAAGTGTCTATTTATAGTTTAGAAACCTTTGGAAAGAGATAAGAATCAAAAACTTACCTTATCTGGAAATTTTCAGGACGGCGATCCGGATCGGATTTACTGCGATCCGGATCGTCGTAACGAGATTGACGATTCCAGAAAACCAAGGGTTCGGGATCCGGATCGCATTGCCCGATCCGGATCGTTCATACAAATCAGAAAACTTAACATTCGGGATCCGGATCGGAAATTGCATGGATCCGGATCGAAGTCTTGTATGAAGCAACAACCTTCGGGATCCGGATCGTTGGCCCTGATCCGGATCCTGAACATGTCCGAACACCAGTTTTTGATTATTATGAAATTAAAAATTCTTCCAAGTGTTTCTTTACTATAAGAAAGTATTCGGATCACCAAAATTATTTAGTTAACCATACCTGATCCTTTTGAATACTTTCTTCTTGAGATTGATGTAACTGATCCACAATTCTTCAACTTCAATCTTCAAGATTCAAGACACTGAGTGTCAACTTGAGCTCTTGTTGAATCTTCTCTAAGTCTTTGATTGCTGATTGACAATTTGATCCCTTTAAGACTCCGACTCAACTCACTGACTTGACTCACGAAATATGCCAATACCAAAAAGCCGTAACAGTTCCGAGGAAAACTGTTTGGGGCATTTCTCTCCGACAGCATCAAACAGCAGATGGAAGATGACCTGAAGCCCATCAAGCAAGGAAGTCGGACAGTTATGGGATATCAACGGGCATTTGTGAGGTTGATCAAATGTGTTCCCTTGTTATAAGAGATGAGTCTCCCAAGGCCCGTCTATTTGTGAATGGCTTATGGAGCGACATCTTCAAGGTGGTGCAAACGGCGGGTTTGCACACCTTCCAGGAGGCGATCGATAGAGCCACCGCGGTGGAGTGCGGATTTACGTTTTCACGAGCCCGACGGGAGAGCTCAGAACACAACAGGGATAAGAAACGAACTCGGCCAAGCTTCGGAAGAGAGCATACCAAGAGGAGCCGGCCTCCTAAATACTCGAGATTGCAACAAGGAACCAAGAATGCGCCGACGAGAGGACAATGGCCGTGGACAAGTCTTGCATCATTTGCGATGGAATACACCAAGTGACCGGATGTCTCCAGAAGCAAGACCATTGTTTTCGAAGTGGCAAACCGGGGCACTATCGTTGCAATTGCCCCTCGAAAATGGGGACATCATCCGTAGCAACATCTACACCCTCGTCTCCGCAATCGGGAGGAGGGAGAGTCTATACGATGACCCACCATAGGACGGACCCATAGAGCATGATGTAACAGGTAATACTCAAGTTTCAGACCATCGTGCTAGAACTTTGGTGGCAACACCTAAGCATCCCACTTTTTCACCTCGCTTCATGTTTTCACCTTACCTTAGTTATTAGAAGAAATCCCTATCGTAGGAATAAGTTCGGTTGGACCCTCTGGCTACCCCTCGGGGCAGGCGGCTGTACCCCTTCCTGCCCAGTGAGGGTGAGGCGGGTTCTTAGTCTCTAAGAACTAATGAGGTTCCGTTAAAGGTTGTCGATGTAGCGCTTGGGGCCGACAGTCGCGGTAATCTTTAAGCGGTAGTTGACTGCTTGAAGTTCCATGCGAGTCTCCGAGAACGGACTTACCGGAACTTGTAAACTTAGCTTGTAGGAACGCATTCTGCTCGCTTTTCTTTGTTGCGGGCAAGGAGCTTGGTAGAAGGCAGTCGAGTAGCGTTCACGAGTACCGTATGGATCTCGACACGAGAAGGACAAATACTCCTCTACCTCGGATAGATGACCTACACGATCAACTACAAGGAGAAACGGCGTTCCCGAAGAATGATCTACGGTCCGGCTATCGCCAGCCTAGAGTCCGGGGTAATGACATACTGAAAACAGACCTGCGAGCTCGGAATAGTCAACACAAGTTTACAGTTGTACCGTTTAGACTCGTTAATGCACCAGCGGTGCTCATGGGCATGATGAATAGGATATTCAAGCCCTTCTTAGACCAGTCGGTGATGGCCTTTTAGTGGACGTTCCGATCTACTCTCGCACATACAAGGGGTATGGGGAACACTTGCGAGTAATCCCCCAGACCCTCCGGGGTCAGAAACCATATGCCAAAACTTATAAAGTGTGAGTTATGGTCCGCAAGGGGGACTTTTTGAGGCATATCGTTTCGGTGTCTGGAATTGCAGTGGATCCAAGGAGGATTGGATCAGGGATCAACTGGGCTCGACCAACAGAGATGATGGAAATCTGAAGCTTCTTAGGACGGGCAGACCGCTACAGATGCCTCGTGGGAGGCCACTTCCCCAAATCGGCTAACCCAAAGGGGGGAGAGATACGTCTAGATGGCCCAGTGCCGGGAGGGCTTCAAGGGACTTAAAGACGAACACGCACAAGCGCCAGTGCTCACATTGCCGAAGCCCGGAAAGGACTATAAGATTTAGTCTGACGAATCTCCAAGAGGATCTTGGGAGATCAAATAACGGACACGCGACTACAACTTGTGCGAGACAGAATGTCCTCGGAGCAAGACGGAGTTTGTATGACTGACGCAGATGATGTAATAAGGTGCCGGGGACGAATTTGTGTACCCGGTAAGCTAGAAATAAGGGAAGAAAGTCTAGCAAAGGTATATAATACCTCCTATACCGTGCATCCCGGAGGTACAAAGAGGTGCAAGGATCTATGGCAGACCTTCAGTTGGCCCAAATCGAAAGAGCGATGTGGCACAAATTATGGCGCAATATTGGGTGTGCCAACAGGTGAAAGCGAAACATCAGCGACCGGCGGGGGAAAGACATTTCGGCTACGAGGGAGGTAGTAGCAAGGAAGACCTCTTACAAAGAGAAATTTTGGCCACGACCCCAGAGGAACCCTTAGAAGTAATGCTTCGTACCCTCCTGCCCAATAAGGAGGTGAAGACTTAGTTGTCTTTTATGTTGGCTATTTAGTTAAGGGTTAAATAGGTCCAACTTCCGGCCTTGTGACAATAGACCCGATGCGTTGTAACAGTATGCCTTGGACGTCCAGGTGAGGTGAGTCGGGCCAAGACCCGAGGCGTTGTAACAGTACGCCTTAGACGTCCAGGTGAGTTGAGTCAGGTCAAGATCGGTGGCGGTGTGACAGAACGCCTTAAGTAAATGGGTTGCGTATTTCTTATAATTCGAGCTTTTGGGATTGTTGGTTGGAGTCGACGACCCGACATTTGGGATTTCGGGGCACGTAGGCCCGGTGGCTTACCGGTTGACGTTACTGCCAAACCTCGATACGGAGGCTGGCATGGGAGGAAAAGAAACTCCGCAACTGGACAATCCCTTACGTAAAGGTGTAATGGAGTAACCATGAGGAGCGCGAAGCGACTTGGGCACTTAAGACGAAAATGAAGGAAGTTTTTCCAGAATTGTTTAGCGAGGGTTGAGTTTAAGTTTCGAGGACGAAACTTTTTATAAAGTGTGAGTGGTGTAATGACACGACTTTTCTAGTGATATTTTACCCTCCTGCTAATAGAGTGTGAGTTAGAGGAAATTAAAATATCGGGCTCTTTAGAGTTAACTAACACACAGTGCGGATATTTCTCGGTGATAGAGCTCGAAAAATGATGAACGGCGGTGCAATCGGATCAAAAATCCGATGTACGGATCTCCCGGAATGGGGTTTCTAAGATCGCAGTGACTTAAAGCGTGCATCGAAATTCGTGTAAAATATCCGGCACGCTTTTTGAGGAATTTTGGATATTCCGTGTGATTAATTAATTAAGGAATTAATTAATGAATGACGTGAAATTAAATCTGGAAATTTATTCCCTATATTCATTAATTAGGAAATTAATTAATTGGTGACTAGGATTTAAAAAGGAGGGGTTTATCTCGTGGGATTAGATATTTATTGTTAGAAGATAAATATCCGAATATTCGGGACTTTTCCTTTTTACGTACGAATAATAAAAGGGAAATAAAAGAATAAAATAAAAAGGGGAAATTAAATTTATAAGAGGATATTTAAACCCCGGTCACCGGAAAGCGGAAAAAACCCTAATTTAAAATACCGCCTTCTCAAATCCTCCTTTTTCGTGCGTACCGAAAACCCAATGAAACCCTAGTTGGAAAAGAGAGAAAAGAAAAAGGAAACCCTAACCGGAGGAGAAAAGAAGGAAAGAAGGAGAAAGCGGAGGAACCCGATCGCCCCAATTGACGTCCGGAGACCGGAGAACGAGATCGTCGACGGGGAGCGGATCCGGATCTCCAACGCCGCGAGGACCAAGATCGGTTCTTTAATTCCGATAAATTAAGGTTAGTGATCATCGTTTCGTTGTCAAATTAATCGGGGGTTTTCCGTGTTCTTGTAAGGTCGTTTTAATTGGTACATCGATCGCGGATTTTCGTCGGGTTTTGATCCATGTTTTATTCTCATTCTTGATCGAGGGTGATCGATGGTTTTTAATCGGTTTCTTTTTATCGGGCTTCCGATCGACGTTTTGGTTGTTCGTCGATCGTTGGTTTAGTCATTAGAATTATCGTGTATTTATTCGAGAATTTTTGGGGATGTTTCGTCGGAACATAGTGGGTTAACGGGAGGCCGCCGCCACTGTTTTTAAATGGGAGGCCGCCGCCGCCGTTACCATGTCCGCGGGATCTTCGCCGGGGTCGCACGGGAGCGAAAACGGAGAAGAAATTGCGAAACGGGAGCGAAAACGGAGAGAAAACGCGAAAAGTTAGGGTTTACTGTGCTGTCCGTACGGCGGCGGTCCACGGACCCCGGGCGTGCACCCGGTGCATGCCCCGCTGTCCCAAAAGCGCAGACCCGGCGCACGAAACCGTGCGCCGGGCTGCACAGTGTGCGCGGTGCACGCCCTAGGCGTGCACCCGGCGCGCGCGCTTGCGGCCGAAGAGCAAGGACCCGGTGCACGCTCGGGTCGTGCACCGGCCCGGCCCGAGATGCGCGGTGCACGTTTCCTGCGTGCACCCGGCGCATGCCGCCGCCACCTGACGCCGTGAACCTGGTCCACGGATGCTCCTGTGCACCACCCGACAGCCCAAAGTTCGATAGCTCCGTTTGGGTCCCTTTTTCCACCGTTTTGAGCGCCGTTTTCGCCGTTGGGATCACCATCTCCGTGATTTTCTTGGCATGGCCACCTGGGATCTTTTTGGTCACCTTTTCGCCATGTTGGGTGCTATTTTCGCCGATGCTCCGTGCCTCGACGAAATCGTCGGGGGCGCGCCGTCGGGTCTCTTTTCTCATCGTTTTTGCCGTCGGGGCCTTTTTGATTTAACCATTGACGTCCCGAGTGGGCTACCGGTTGGGGATTGGGTTTTGTTGGTTTTCCGTTAGTGATCTTTGGGTTCCGACGGAGTCCGCGATGATATAGTCGCGGTCCGGTTGCTGTTAACCATCAGTTTTATCATCGGGGACCCGGTTTGATCTAAGTTTTCGGTTTTACTCGACAGTTTTGATTTGTTGGGTTTTTGATTTATGTCCCGGTCCTCTAGGTGCAGTGGTTTCAGTTTTGTGGGTTTATTGTTACAGTGGGTGGGGACCACTGATTTTTCCTGATTAGGGTAAGGTGCTAAATGGTGCTCTTGGATATTTTAGTAGGCCGCGAGGAGCTCTGTTTTGCTTAGGAGGGTCGCGGGCGCGGTCGGTTGTCTTCATTCCAGGTGGGTACCCTTGCTATAAGTGCAACAAGTGCAGTAAGTGCATCTATCATCCTAAAAAGGCTCGTTAAATTGTCTAACAAAGTAGATGGAATGTTAAATCTTTCGCTTAAATGTTTCCTTTCATTCTAACATGATAATTGTAGCGACTGCGGTCGCGGTGCTCAATACACGCCGACACCGGCAAATATTGGGGTGGGATGCTGCACGTACACAGGCAGATTGGCCTCCGCATGGGTGTACTTTTCCGGAGAAGTGGTCTCTTTGACCCGTGTGCCTCACAAAGGGGTGGGAGCCGTGAGGACCTCTTCACGACAGCTAAGGTGGCCGCACTAGCTCCGTGAAGGGGTTAAAAGCATCAATGGGGTTGTGCACGAGGAGGGACTTCCGTCTCTCCGACAGGTACTCTGGGGTTGGTGCCCAGCTTATTTGGTGACAGGGTTTTAGCGAAAGGTTCCGGTGTATTTCGGTTTGTTCTTGAATCTATGTTAATCGTTAAGACATCTACTTTGTTTGTCACTGACTTTACCCACTCCGTGACAGGTTTGACTAGGTGTAGTAGTCGGGACGACGGTGAGGCAGCGATTAAAGAACATTAGCTGGATGAGGTTTATTCCATTATTCTTGCTTGGGTTATCTCTTCCCCTTGTTATCTAAGTTTAAGTTCTCAATTGCTTGATTGTGGAATGTTGTGGATGTTGGATTGAGAGACGGTTTTGTGATGTGGTTTTTAAAATGTTCCTTAATGATTTATAAGCGGCATGTTTTATACCGAACAAAAAGGGGTTTCGAAAATATTTTCCAAAACCAAGTGTCGTGTGGGCACTGCTTTGAAAACCCGTGGATTTATCCTTTCCGAAACGATGTAGCCGCCTTACTGTGAATGTGTAGACGTTTTAAAGGAATGGGTGTCGAGTGGACACCGTTTGCAAACTTGTAGGTTCCTCTTAATGTGATTAAATGTCTTTACACTCTCGTACTTGTTGACTGTGACTGTGTGGTTAAAGATTGTATGTTGATGTTGTAAATGAGACGCCGTGCATATACAAAGGAGACTCTGTCCGTGGGCAGGGTGAATTTGTGTATGTGGCGGTCTGACACGCACCGGGGACGAGGCTGATGCTTATTTATTAAGGAAAAAATTTATACACGCACATTTCCGCTTATCTTTACCTAAAAACCCCCGGGGGTGTGACAACCGCAATCCCTGCTGCCGACACGATATGCCCCAGAAAACCCACCTCGCGGAGCCAGAACTCACACTTTTTGAGTTTGGCGTAGAGTTTCTATTCCTGAAGGGTCTAAAGGACAACGCATACGTGCTCTTCATGTTCCTCATCCGTACGGGAGTAGATGAGGATGTCGTCAATGAAGACCACTACGTAAAGATCTAAGAAGGGTTTGAACACCCTGTTCATCACATCCATGAACACTGCTGGGGCGTTCGTGAGCCCGAACGGCATCACCGTGAACTCATAGTGACCGTAGCGAGTCCGGAACGCTGTCTTGGGTATGTCCTCACCCCCAACACGGAGCTGATGATAACCGGACTGCAGATCGATCTTCGAGAATAGAGTTGCTCCCTGTAGCTGGTCAAACAGGTCGTCAATCCACGGTAACGGATACTTGTTCTTGATGGTGACCTTGTTCAATTCTCGGTAGTCTATGCACAGGCGAAGGCTTCCGTCCTTCTTTCTTACGAACAGAACGGGCGCGCCCCATGGCGACGCACTTGGTCTTATAAAGCCTTTGTCCAAAAGGTCTTCCAATTGTGCCTTGAGTTCCTTCAACTCCGCGAAGGCCATCCTGTACGGTGCCTTAGTGATGGGTTTAGTGCCTGGGAGTAGTTCAATGGGGAAGTCGACCTCTCGTTCCGGCGGCATCCCTGGGAGTTCCGCCGGAAACACATCCGGAGATTCCCTTACGACTGAGATGTCGTATCTAACTTGAACTGCGGCCCCATGCGACCTATCGGCCTCCTGGGTCCCAGCTTGCAAGGTACAATAAAAAAAAGAGGGACCTATTAAATCCTTACCTGACCCCTATCAGATCTCACTAAATATGATAGTGTCTACTACATAGTCGAACCCTGAGTGGTGTAATGACATGGGTTTTTTTTGTAGTATGTTACCCTCCTTCTATTAAAGTGTCCCTTTAGTGAATCGAAATTATCAAGATTCTTTATGTCAGTCAGTGTGTTGCATGAGTAATTTTCTGTGAAAGAGCACGAAAAATGATGACCGATGGTGCAATCGGATCTGAAATCTGATGTAGGAATCTCCCGGAACAGGGTTTTTAGTGTCGCGGTGACTTAACGCGCATCAGAACCCGTGCAAAATATCCTGCACGCTTTTCGAGGAAAAGGTGGGTTTATCTCGTGTGATTAGTTAGTTAGAGAACTAGTTATTCGGTTACGGGTATTAAAAGGTGGGAGTTTATCTCGTAGGAATAATTAATTAAATAATTAATTATTCGGTGACGGAAAGTAAAAACGGAATTAAATTGTACGTACGAGAGAGGAAAATCCCACTTTTCGTAAAAGAGGAAAACGAAACCCTAACCGAGAGAACGGAAGGAAAAGAAAAAAAAAAGCGGAACCCTAACCGGAGAAAAGAAAGAGGAAGAAGACGGCGGGATCAGATCATCCCGAACCACGTACCGGAAGCAAGAACGCGATCGGACGACCTCCCCGTCGGATTATCCAGTGAGTGATTTTATGTTCGTAGCATGTAGTAGCCGCTGGTTTAAAATGTTTTTGGGTCTACTTTTGGTTTCGTTTATTTCGCAATTCGTTTCGGGGGCTGGAGGGTGATCGAATAATTCCTTGTTTCCGGACAGACCGTCGGGGCTCGCGGGTATTTTTAGTTAATAAAGCTCGCGAAACGGAGAACGGCGGCGCAATCGGTTTTGAATTCCGACGCCGGAATCTCCCGGAATAAATTCCGGAAGTTGGCTAGCGGTTCGGGTGGTCAACGCGGTTTTTCAGGCAGACCGGACCCTGGTTCGCACCCGACTTGTTACCCGCTTTTGACTTGATTTGGGTTCATTCCCATTCCCCAACTTAACCGCTCCCGCCAACATAACCGCTCCCGCCAACTTAACCGCTCCCGCCTTTTCCCGGTCGTGCAACTTCCCACAACCCCACAACTCCCCACAACCCCCCCCCCCCCAACTTCCCACAACTCCCCCAACTTCCCACCAGTTCCCACCACTCCCCACAACTCCCCACAACTGCCCTGCGTACGAAACCCCAAGGGCAACGAGAACCCACTTCCCCAACCTTTCAGTTTCCCAACCAAACCTTACTGTTTCCCAACCGGTCGAGTGGAGAAGCAAGGCGGAGCGGGTGAGGAGAGGGAAGATCACCGGCATACCCTTCACGCAAGAACAGGACGATCATCCCCTAGATCAACCCTAGCCGACGAAACCAAGGTGAGCATAGGTTAGGGTTCTTGATTTGGGTTTTCTTGGTTCTCTTAGGAAAAAGGGAGGAGGCGAGTCGGCACCATCACCGGAGCCGGCACGCACGGAGCCACGCATGCGGGCGGCGCCGCATGAGGGCGGCGCCGCGTGCATCCGCATGCGGGTGGCGCCGCATGCGGGCGGCACCGCATGCGGGTGGCGCCGCATGCGGGCGGCGCCGCATGCCCCCGCATGCGGGCAGCGCCGCATGGGGGCGGCGCCGCATGCCCCCGCATGCGGGCAGCGCCGCATGCGGGCGGCGCCGCATGCGAGCGGCACCGCATGCGGATGCGGGCGCCGCCGCAGGCGGATGCGGGCGGCACCGCACGCGGGCGGCGCCGCACGCGGGCGGCTCCGCATGCGGGTGCGGGCGGCGCCGCGTGCGGGCGGCGCCGCGTGCGGGCGGCGCCGCGTGCCCCCGCATGCAGACAGCGCCGCGTGCGGGCGGCGCCGCGTGCCGGCGGCGCCGCGTGCGGGCGGCGCCGCGTGCGGGCGGCGCCGCATGCCCCCGCATGCGGACAGCGCCGCATGCGGGCGGCACCGCATGCGGGCGGCGCTGCACGCGCCCGCATGCGGGCAGCGCCGCATGTGGGTGACGCCGCGTGCGGACGGCGCCGCACGCTGGTAGTACGCCGCTCAGCCGCGCGGGGCCGGGCGCGTACGTGTACGAATTGTGCGCAAGGTGGGGGGGGGGGGGGGGGGGGGGGGCGGGTGTTCTAGTCTTTAATCTTACAGAGTCTTAAAGTTCTGACTCCTGTATGACAGGTTCTTGTAGGTCCGGGCGGGCACCCGAGACGCGGGAGAACCTAGCATCGGTCAGGAGCACGACAACGAAAAGGTGGGTTTACGGTCGAGGCTGAGTATAGTGTTAGTATTCCGAAAGGGATTTTTATTGTTAATCGGTACTAACGCTGACGGTTTCTGTGATGTACTATATTACCCCGTGTCTTGGTTACTTATGCTCGAGTTGCGACACGCGCACCCGCGGTCTGGCCACCGCAAAGGGTGCTCTTTTTCGGAAAGGCGGTCTTCGACCCGTGTTACCCACGAGGGGATGTAGTGGGGCCCCCGTAGGTGTGGGGTTCGAGGCACCAAGGTGTGAGCGGTGCGACCTGTCGGGATTGGTGCCCGACGAGGTCAGGTGTGCGACCCGCCGGGATTGGTGCCCGACTAGGTCAGGTGTGCGACCCGCCGGGATTGGTGCCTGACGAGGTCAGGTGTTACAGGTGTTACCGGGGTTACAGGTGTCACAGGTGGTACAGGTGGTTGCGAGTTACCGTTACGAGTAGAGTGGTTGCTCCGGCTTGTCTTACTTTTTGTGGCTTGGTATTACTTTACTGCTTTAGTATTTTTATCATGATAGTGTCGCTGACTACCCACTCTGTGACAGGTACCTCCAGGGGGTAGAGGTAGGCGACGGTGAGGCCGAGGTGGGAGCAGTCGGGCTGTGGGGGCCCTAGTATGCCGTTTTCTTTACTTTCTCTGCATTTCATTTGGTATTGTAGGTTACTGTGTGGTTCTCGATACCCTTGTGGGGTCGTGTGGATGTTGATTACTTTCGTTTCAGTTATGCACTATTGTTTCCTTTATCTTTCCCGCTTGGCCGTTTTCTAAAGAAACCAACTGGAAACAAGAGGAAAAGGACTTCGAAAACCGTTTTCAAAACTCTAGGGTCGTGTGGGCCGATTTTCCAAACTCTTTGGATTTATGCCGTTTTCCAATTTGTTTTCAAAACCTAAGGCCGTGTGGGCCTGTTTTCAAAACGGTGAGTTTATCCTTTCAACTTGACTGGCCATGGCATTGTTTAGTCTTCATGTACAGTTAGACTCCGAACTGTTGTGATTAAATGAAAAATGATTGCTTGTGTTCGACCATTGTAACAGCCGCGACGCCGTGCATATACAGAGGAGACTCTGCCCGATTTTCGAGTAAATCTGTATATGTGGCGGGTCTGGGCACGCGCCGGGGAAGGAGGTTTTTAAACAAAAAAATTTGTACGCACCTTACGCTTACTTTGGTGTATCGTTTCCGCTAAAATAAAACCCCCGGGGCGTGACAGATTAAGATGGTATCAGAGACTTTGCTTTAATCACAACAGTGACGGCCCAACATCCACCGAGATATCACACTTAACTACGAATAAATGAAATGTGTGGGACGTAAGGGTGTAGGACGCGAGTGAACGTGGGGGGGGGGGGGAATTTGTGTGATTTATTTACGCACGGTTTTCCTGGGTATGCTGGGACTAATGTGTTTCCTTGGTGTGCACAGATAGAAGCCCGATTTTGGGTGGGTAACTGCTGCCGGACATGGACCTTGCGGCAGAGGCGAACCGCTTACTACGCAACCAGCTGCGCGACGTGGCTGGGCAACTGCTAAATCTCGCGGAGCACGTGGGTATACTGACCCAGGAGCTTGAGGGTGTCGACCACGCCCAGCACGGCACCGGTGGTGTTAACCCCCGTGGGATACCACCGACTGGCGTTTCCACCTTTCAGGGAGCGGTCAACTTGGCCGTGCGCGCGGAGCTAGAGCGTACACGACGGGCACACCCCTACCCCGGCCCGACAGGGGACCCCTACCAGTGCGGCAGAGCGACCAAGCGCCAGAGGAACGGGCCGAAACCCGGGCAGGCGATGAGGGAGGGACCTGCACCACCAACGCCATGCGTCATTTGTGACGGTGCGCATCCAGTGATGGATTGCCCTTGGCGGGACGAACATTGCTTCCGGTGTGGCAGGCCGGGCCACACACGTTACGAGTGCCCCTGGAAGCCGGGCGTCACCAGACCCCCGGCACCGAGACCTGACGACCCACGCCTGACGGACTCTTCCGATACCGAGTCCCCACCCCGCCACGCCGAACGTAGCTGGCCCAGAGGTTGTGGACGGACCTCCCCAGCCGCCCCGGGGAGCAGTGATGTAGAATCCTAGAACCGGAAATCACAGGTATATATTTTTTTTTCTCCCTTTACCTCTTTTTGGTTAGGCATCGATTTCCATCTTCCGTTTTTGTCTTTTTCTTTCTCCGCGTACTGTGCGGTTGTGCCGGGGGGGTTTATATAGGATAGGAGTGGGGTTACTCCCCTAGTCTGCCTTAGGAGTTGTGAACGCCATGTCACAGGGAGGGAAGGCGGGTCGGGCGCTAGGTAGGAACCCCTTACAAATGGTTCTGAGGAGAGAACCCTACCTAGTTTGTTGGTCTGTTCAAACCTCCGGAGGGGGAACTTCGCGGAAGTGGCCACTACCGCGACTGTAAGAGACAAGGTGTCACCATCCCCCGACGATGACATCAGAGGCGGTGTCTTGAGTTACGGAAGGATTACGACCTAACGATCCAATATCACCCCGGGAAAGCAAACGTAGTAGCGGACGCTCTGAGCAGGAAGGGGCGATTGGAGGGAGGATCGGTAGGTGCGATAACTGAACAGAGCAACTTGATCGCAGAATTTTCACGACTAGGGTTGGAAGTAGTGCCAGCAGGCACGGTTGCGCAACTTCTAACTTTGGTGGTCAAGCCAACACTGCTAGAAAAGATTCGAGAGGGACAGCAGGCGGACTCGCACTTACAGCTCGTAAGAGACAAGATCTCACCGGATCAGGAAGGTGACTTTTCAATGGAAGGCGACGGCACTCTACGGTTCCGCGGGCGGATTTGCGTGCCGGATACCCCGGAATTGAAGAAGGAAATTCTGTCTGAGGCACACAGCGCCCCTTATGCAGCGCATCCAGGAGGCACAAAGATGTACAGGGACCTCAAGCAGACCTTCTGGTGGCCCAAGATGAAGAGGGATGTAACTCAATTTGTAGCTCATTGCCTTGTGTGTCAACAGATAAAGGCGGAACATCAACGACCGGCGGGAAAGTTACAACCCTTACCGGTACCGGAGTGGAAGTGGGATCATATCACCATGGACTTTGTCACCGGGTTCCCACGTTCACCACAAGGACACGACACAATATGGGTTGTAGTGGACCGGCTAACTAAGTCAGCGCACTTCCTGCCGATTCACACAACCTGGACCAGAGAGCGGTTGGCTCAAGTCTACCTCAGTGAGATTGTAAGACTGCATGGGGTACCGGCATCGATCACATCAGACAGAGACACGCGTTTTGTCTCAAAGTTTTGGCAGAGCCTGCAACAAGTCTTGGGGACTAAATTGCACTTCAGCACAGCCTTCCACCCTCAGACAGACGGGCAGTCGGAGCGAGTGATACAGACGCTAGAGGACCTGCTTCGGGCCTGTGTACTCGATTGGGGAGTCGGTTGGGAGCGTTACCTACCACTTGTAGAATTCGCTTACAACAATAGCCACCAGGCCAGCATCCTGATGGCACCCTACGAAGCCTTATACGGGAGACGCTGCCGATCCCCGATCTGTTGGGACGACTTGGGAGAACGGAAGTTCTTGGGACCCGACTTGGTGGAAGAAACAGAAGAGAAGGTGCGCCTCATCAGACAGCGCTTACTAACCGCCCAGAGTCGACAAAAGAGCTACGCGGATCGAAGACGCTGCGACTTAGAGTTCCAGGTGGAAGAACACGTGTTTTTGCGGGTCTCGCCGTCCAGGGGAATCAAGCGATTCGGGTTAAAAGGCAAGCTAAGCCTGCGGTTCGTGGGGCCATTCGAGATCCTGGAGCGGATTGGCCCAGTGGCTTACCGCCTTGCCCTACCACCGAACCTCAACCGGATTCATAACGTGTTCCGCGTTTCAATGCTCAAGAAATACCTCCCCGACCCGTCGCATGTTCTGGACGTCTCAACACTCGAACTAAAGGAGGACCTAAGCTTCGAGGAAACCCCTGTGCGAATACTAGCAAGAGAAAGCAAGACACTTCGAAACCGAGACATCCCCTATGTGAAGGTGCACTGGAACAACCACGAGGAGTGGGAAGCGACGCGGGAACTAGAATCGAAGATGAGGGAGGGCTACCCCTATCTCTTTACCGCGAACCAGGATTGAGTTTCGAGGACGAAACTCGTTTTATGAGGTGAGTGGTGTAGTAGCCGCTGGTTTAAAATGTTTTTGGGTCTACTTTTGGTTTCGTTTATTTCGTAATCTGTTTCGGGGGCTGGAGGGTGATCGAATAATTCCTTGTTTCCGGACAGACCGTCGGGGCTCGCGGGTATTTTTAGTTAATAAAGCTCGCGAAACGGAGAACGGCGGCGCAATCGGTTTTGAATTCCGACGCCGGAATCTCCCGGAATAAATTCCGGAAGTTGGCTAGCGGTTCAGGTGGTCAACGCGGTTTTTCAGGCAGACCGGACCCTGGTTCGCACTCGACTTGTTACCCGCTTTTGACTTGATTTGGGTTCATTCCCATTCCCCAACTTAACCGCACCCGCCAACTTAACCGCTCCCGCCTTTTCCCGGTCGTGCAACTTCCCACAACCCCACAACTCCCCACAACCCCCCCCCCCCCCCCCCCCCCCCCCCCCCCCAACTTCCCACAACTCCCCCAACTTCCCACCACTTCCCACCACTCCCCACAACTCCCCACAACTGCCCTACGTACGAAACCCCAAGGGCAACGAGAACCCACTTCGCCAACCTTTTAGTTTCCCAACCAAACCTTACTGTTTCCCAACCGGTCGAGTGGAGAAGCAAGGCGGAGCGGGTGAGGAGAGGGAAGATCACCGGCATACCCTTCACTGCAAGAACAGGACGATCATCCCCTAGATCAACCCTAGCCGACGAAACCAAGGTGAGCATAGGTTAGGGTTCTTGATTTGGGTTTTCTTGGTTCTCTTAGGAAAAAGGGAGGAGGGGAGTCGGCACCATCACCGGAGCCGGCACGCACGGAGCTACGCATGCGGGCGGCGCCGCGTGCATCCGCATGCGGGTGGCGCCGCATGCGGGCGGCACCGCATGTGGGTGGCGCCGCATGCGGGCGGCGCCGCATGCCCCCGCATGCGGGCAGCGCCGCATGCGGGCGGCGCCGCATGCGGGCGGCGCCGCATGCGGGCGGCACCGCATGCGGATGCGGGCGCCGCCGCAGGCGGGCGGCTCCGCATGCGGATGCGGGCGGCACCGCATGCGGGCGGCGCCGCACGCGGGCGGCTCCGCATGCGGGTGCGGGCGGCACCGCATGCGGGCGGCGCCGCGTGCGGGCGGCACCGCATGCGGGCGGCGCCGCATGCGGGCGGCGCCGCATGCCCCCGCATGCGGACAGCGCCGCATGCGGGCGGCGCCGCGTGCGGGCGGCACCGCACGCGTGCGGCGCCGCATGCCCCCGCATGCGGACGGCGCCGCATGCGGACGGCACCGCACGCGGGCGGCACCGCATGCGGGCGGCGTTGCACGCGCCCGCACGCGGGCAGCGCCGCATGTGGGCAGCGCCGCGCGCACCCACATGTGGGAAGCGCCGCATGTGGGTGACGCCGCGTGCGGACGGCGCCGCACGCTGGTAGTACGCCGCTCAGCCGCGCGGGGCCGGGCGCGTACGTGTACGAATTGTGCGCAAGGTGGGGGGGGGGGGGGGGGGGGGGGGCGCCGGGTGTTCTAGTCTTTAATCTTACAGAGTCTTAAAGTTCTGACTCCTGTATGACAGGTTCTTGTAGGTCCGGGCGGGCACCCGAGACGCGGGAGAACCTAGCATCGGTCAGGAGCACGACAACGAAAAGGTGGGTTTACGGTCGAGGCTGAGTATAGTGTTAGTATTCCGAAAGGGATTTTTATTGTTAATCGGTACTAACGCTGACGGTTTCTGTGATGTACTATATTACCCCGTGTCTTGGTTACTTATGCTCGAGTTGCGACACGCGCACCCGCGGTCTGGCCACCGCAAAGTGTGCTCTTTTCCGGAAAGGCGGTCTTCGACCCGTGTTACCCACGAGGGGATGTAGTGGGGCCCCCGTAGGTGTGGGGTTCGAGGCACCAAGGTGTGAGCGGTGCGACCTGTCGGGATTGGTGCCCGACGAGGTCAGGTGTGCGACCCGGCGAGATTGGTGCCCGACGAGGTCAGGTGTGCGACCCGCCGGGATTGGTGCCCGACGAGGTCAGGTGTTACAGGTGTTACCGGGGTTACAGGTGTCACCGGTGGTACAGGTGGTTGCGAGTTACCGTTACGAGTAGAGTGGTTGCTCCGGCTAGTCTTACTTTTTGTGGCTTGGTATTACTTTACTGCTTTAGTATTTTTATCATGATAGTGTCGCTGACTACCCACTCTGTGACAGGTACCTCCAGGGGGTAGAGGTAGGCGACGGTGAGGCCGAGGTGGGAGCAGTCGGGCTGTGGGGGCCCTAGTATGCCGTTTTCTTTACTTTCTCTGCATTTCATTTGGTATTGTAGGTTACTGTGTGGTTCTCGATACCCTTGTGGGGTCGTGTGGATGTTGATTACTTTCGTTTCAGTTATGCACTATTGTTTCCTTTATCTTTCCCGCTTGGCCGTTTTCTAAACAAACCAACTGGAAACAAGAGGAAAAGGACTTCGAAAACCGTTTTCAAAACACTAGGGTCGTGTGGGCCAATTTTCCAAACTCTGTGGATTTATGCCGTTTTCCAATTTGTTTTCAAAACCTAAGGCCGTGTGGGCCTGTTTTCAAAACGGTGAGTTTATCCTTTCAACTTGACTGGCCATGGCATTGTTTAGTCTTCATGTACAGTTAGACTCCGAACTGTTGTGATTAAATAAAAAATGATTGCTTGTGTTCGACCATTGTAACAGCCGCGACGCCGTGCATATACAGAGGAGACTCTGCCCGATTTTCGAGTAAATCTGTATATGTGGCGGGTCTGGGCACGCGCCGGGGAAGGAGGTTTTTAAACAAAAAAATTTGTACGCACCTTACGCTTACTTTGGTGTATCGTTTCCGCTAAAATAAAACCCCCGGGGCGTGACATAGCATCTTTGGGGTTTTTCGTACTTTTGTTGTCTTCTCCGTCTTCGTCTCCATCATCTCCGTCGGCCCGCCGTCGTCGCCATGCAACTTAGGGCACGACGCGGGCGGGCGGACGACGCGCGGTGCCGCTAGGGCACCGCGTGGGTGGGGAATACACGTGGTGCCGCTAGGGCACCACGCGGGCGGACGACGCGCGGTGCCGCTAAGGCACCGCGCGGGCTGGGAAGATGCGTGGTGCCGCTAGGGCACCACGCGGGTGGACACCGCAAGGCGGGCGTCCCGCGGGCGCCGCCGCGGGTAGTACCGCGGGCGCCGCGCAGGCCGTACCAGCGCGGGTGCCACGCGGGCGCCGGCCGAGGGCAGCACCCGCGAGCGCCGCGCGGGCAGTCACCGTGCGGGTGCCACGCAGGCGCCGCCCGAGGGCAGCTCCCGCGGGCGCCGCGCCGGCAAACACCGCGCGGGTGCCACGCGGGCGCCGCCCGAGGGCAGCACCCGCGGGCGCCGCGCGGGCAGTCACCGCGCGGGTGCCACGCGGGCGCTGCACGG
Source organism: Tillandsia leiboldiana (assembly GCA_029204045.2). NCBI lineage: Eukaryota > Viridiplantae > Streptophyta > Magnoliopsida > Poales > Bromeliaceae > Tillandsia > Tillandsia leiboldiana. Next base: position 28,667,235 of record CM055068.1, read on the forward strand.
TCCGCACCCATGGGCGCCGCGCGGACGCCGCGCGGGCAGTCACCGCGCGGGCGCCGCGCGGGCACCACCCACAGGCGCACGTCGCGCAGCCTTGAGCCGTGCGGGGCACCCGGGGGGCCGGCGGCCGTCGTGCGCGCGCGCGCAAGGAATCGTCGAGTGTAGTTGTTGGCGCCGATTTGGGGGTTCTCGGCGTGGAGTTAGTTGGGTTCCGTTTCCCGGTATTCGTACGTGTTATTAACTGCTGTTTTGGGGGTTTTCGTTAGTTCCAGGTGCGCAACAGGAGAGTGCCACAGATCCCAAGTACCCCGATCTTCCCTCAACCAGGTGGGTTCTTATGCAACAAGTGCTGTAAGTGCATTGTGTGCAGTGTATCGTCTAAAAGCTCGTACTAATCTGTTTAATAAAGTGGATGAGGTGTTTTCCTGTGAATTAACCTTTCGCATTATTATGTGTCGTTCTCTTGTTGATATTTGTGGCGACCAAGTTTCGCGGTGCTTAATTTACGCCGACTTCGGCAAACCAGTTTTGTGTGCTGCACGTACACATGCGGATTGGCCTCCGCATGGGTGTACTTTTTCGGAGAAGTGGTCAGAATGACCCGTGTGCCCCACGTGTGTAGGGTGGGGACCTCTTCACGATAGCTAAACATGTCGCTCACGCATCGTGAAGAGGTAAAATGCTTTGTAAGTGTCGCGTGGGGAGATCATCGACTACCCTGACGTGACGGTGTCATTAAATTAAATAAAGTGGACTCATGACGAAGGATAGCGAAAGGTTCCGGTGCAGAGTATTCCATTTAAAGTTATTGTCCATTAATGTTGTAACCTCTACTTTGTTTGTCACTGACTTTACCCACTCCGTGACAGGTTCAAATAAGTATGGTCAGCGAGACGGTGGTGAGGCAACACAGTCATAACTATGGCCGTATGAGGCCTTATGTCAGAACTTTTATGTTGGTTATCTCTTATCTCTATTCCCTCTCTTTAGAGTAGTTGTAGTTTAATTTGTGTGGATGCGAATCTTGCTGGATGGTTGGTTAGCTGGTTGTTTACATCGTAGATTTAAAAATTATTGTTCTCAATCATTGCGGCCGTTTTACGATATAAAAAGGGACTTCAAAAATCCCTTTCAAAAATGAAGTGTCGTGTGGGCACTACTTTGAAAATCTGTGGATTTATCCTTTCCAAACGATGTAGCCGCCTTACTGCGAATGTGTAGATGTTTTTAAAAGGATTGGTTGTCGACTGGACACCGATTGCAAACTTGTAGGTTCCTCTTAATGTGATTGAATGTTTTACACTCTTGTACTGGTTGACAGTGACTGTGTGGTTAAAGTCTGTGTGATGAATGATGTGATGTCGTTGTTGTAATCGTGACGCCGTGCATATACAAAGGAGACTCTGTCCGTTTGAAGGGTGAATTTGTATATGTGGCGGGTCTGACACGCACTGGGGAGAGGTCGATACCTATTCATAAAGAAAAAAAAATGTACATACGCTTTTTCCGCTTACCTTTACCTAAAAACTCCCGGGGCGTGACAGATTAAATGGTATCAGAGAAAAACAACTTTAACCACAGTGGTCGACGACCAACATCCATAGAGCATGATGCCACGAGCAAATTAAACGTGAGATAACCAACGTGTAGGTGCGGTAGGTCGTGAGTGTACGGGGGAAAAAGGGATCAGTTTCGGTGTGTCTGTAAGTCAATGTACTAGGTCAGTAATGGTAGAATTGACATGCTTTCTTTGTGCATCAGATAACGACTGAGCTTTGACATCAATCGCTAATCATAGAAATGGACAGGATGGACCGCGCAGCCGCAGCAAATCGCTTGCTCCGCAACCAGCTACGCGATGTGGCTGGGCAGTTACTGACCCTCACGGAACGCTTATGCCTACTGACATGAGAGCTTGAGAGTGTCGACCCCTACCAGCGCAGCGCCAGTGACAGCACCATACGTGGAATGCCACCGGCAGGCTTTCCCGCCTATGATGAGGCGGTCAACTTGGCCATGCGAGCAGAACAAGAACTCGCCGAAGCACGCACCCGGCAAGGATATCCTGGGTTACAGCGGGGCCAGAGAAACCCCTACCCCGGCCCGGCGGAGGACCCCTTTCCGAAGGGCCGGGCGACCAAACGCCCAAAGACAGAACCAAATTTTGGGCAAGCAAGGAAGGAAGGACCCGAACCAGTGTGGAAGCCATGTGTCATATGTGATGGTGCGCATCGGTTGATGAGTTGCCCTTCGAGGCGCAACCACTGCTTCCGGTGCGGCAAGCCGGGCCACTCGCGTTTCACGTGTTCCCAGAAACCGACTACCCCTACCCCGGCGTCGCAAGCCGGCGAACCAGGGAGACCTGCAGCCCCCGCTCCACAAGGGGGCCCCAACTCAAATGGCCGGGCAAAACGACGCCCGAGGAAAGCACAGGAAGGCGGACAAGTGCCAACAGAAGGCCCGGAGCCGCTACAGGAACCCTGCGTCATCTGCGGAAAGGCACACCTAGTGACAGGATGCCTTTGGAAGTACTCTCACTGCAATAAATGCGGCCAACCGGATCATACCCGTGCCTCATGCCCGCAAGAACTAGCCACTACTACCACAGCGCCGCAGCCGGTAGGACGCGAGGGCGCTGAAGCCCCCGTCCCGCAGGAGGACTCGGCCACCGCACGACAAATTCTAAGAACACCCAGTCCCTACCCCACCACGCCGTGCGCCGCTGGCCTAAGAATTGTGGACGGGCTCCCCGATTTGCCACCGTGGAAGACGCTATGTCACAGAACCAGTGACAGCAGGTAATTACTATTCCCTCTCTGTTAGGAGTACCGGATCCACCCAAGCCTTCCGCTCTCGTCCGATTCTCTCTTTCTATCTCTTCCGTCTCTTCCCTTCCCCACTCCCTGACGTGCTTATTGCGGGTTGCGGGGGGGGGGGGGGGGGGGGGGGGGGGAGGGGGGGGGGGGGAACCCTTAGCTAATAGCCGAACCCTCCCCGGCCTACGGCGTGGGCGGGATTCGGGATGTAGTAGACACTATCGTATTTAGTGAGATCTGATAGGGGTCAGGTAAGGATTTAATAGGTCCCCCTTTTTTTTATTGTACCTTGCAAGCTGGGACCCAGGAGGCCGATAGGTCGCATGGGGCCGCAGTTCAAGTTAGATACGAGATCTCAGTCATAAGGGAATCTCCGGATGTGTTTCCAGTGGAACTCCCTGGGATGCCGCCGGAATGAGAGGTCGACTTCTCCATTGAACTACTCCCAGGCACTAAACCCATCACTAAGGCACCGTACAGGATGGCCTTCGCGGAGTTGAAGGAACTCAAGGCACAATTGGAAGACCTTTTGGACAAAGGCTTTATCAGACCAAGCGCGTCGCCGTGGGGCGCGCCCGTTCTGTTCGTAAGAAAGAAGGACGGAAGCCTTCGCCTGTGCATAGACTACCGAGAATTGAACAAGGTCACCATCAAGAACAAGTATCCATTACCGCGGATTGACGACCTGTTCGACCAGCTACAGGGAGCAACTGTATTCTCGAAGATCGATCTGCAGTCCGGTTATCATCAGCTCCGTGTTGGGGGCGAGGACATACCCAAGACAGCGTTCCGGACTCGCTACGGTCACTATGAGTTCACGGTGATGCCGTTCGGGCTCACGAACGCCCCAGCAGTGTTCATGGATATGATGAACAGGGTGTTCAAACCCTTCTTAGATCTTTACGTAGTTGTCTTCATTGACAACATCCTCATCTACTCCCGTACGGATGAGGAACATGAAGAGCACTTACGCGTTGTTCTTCAGACCCTTCGGGAACAGAAACTCTACGCCAAACTCAAAAAGTGTGAGTTCTGGCTCCGCGAGGTGGGTTTTCTGGGGCATATCGTGTCGGCAGCGAGGATTGCGGTAGACCCGAAGAAGATAGATTCGGTAACCGACTGACCCCGGCCGACCACGATAACTGAAATTCGAAGCTTCCTGGGTTTGGCCGGGTATTACAGACGCTTTGTGGAAGGCTTCTCCAAGATAGCCATGCCCCTGACTCGCCTGACCTGAAAAAGGGAGAAGTATATCTGGACTGACCAATGCCAGAAGAGTTTTGAGGAACTCAAGGATATGTTGACGCGAGCCCCGGTGCTCGCCTTACCGGAGCCCGGCGAGGACTATGAAGTTTACTGTGATGCGTCGCGAAACGGTCTCGGAGGCGTGCTTATGCAACGGGGTAAGGTTATAGCCTATGCATCTAGGCAACTCAAGGAGTACGAGAGAAACTACCCCGTGCACGACCTGGAGTTTGCAGCGGTCGTGTTCGTCCTTAAACTATGGAGACACTATTTGTATGGTACACACTGTTAAGGAATTTGTGTGGCGTATTTCGTGAAATTATTTAAGTCTTGAAGATTGAAGATGAAGAAGTTTGGATCATATACCTCAATCTCAAGAAAGAAGAATTCAAAAGGATCAGGTATGTTTAACTAAATATTTTTGGTGATCCGAATACTTATTATAGTGTAGAAACACCTGGATGAATTTTTAATTGCTTAAAAATCAAAAACTGGACATACTACATATTCAGAGTCCGGACCTGACATTACAGTCCGGACCCCGAACATAGGATAGTTCATGCGCAATTCCAGTCCGGACCTTGGTCACTTCAGTCCGGACCCCGAATGTGGAATTTGCAGGAATTGCATGAACAGTCCGGACCGCCATAATTCCAGTCCGGACCGTCGTCCTGTAAAATTCCAGAAAAGGTTAGTTTTTGATTCTTATCCTTTTCCAACAGTTTCTAACCTATAAATAGACCCTACGATTCATTTTTTAGGGTAATCCAAATACGGTCATAAAAAGAAAAATCCACCTATAGAGAAGAAAGGAAATCAATAGATTTAATTCTATGTTTCTTCATCTATATTGATTAATTTGATTCTAGGGTTTCAAACTCAGATTTTGAGTAGAATCAAATTAATGAATACTTAGATGGTATTTCCGATCTATTTCTAATCTAAGTATTCGGTGGACCATCACCACCCAAAAAAAAACAACGATTTTTCCAAAATCGGCGCGTGGACTCGCGTGGCCTTGTGGATTCAAGGTGCAACCGCTCTCGTGGATTCGGAGTGAGGTACGTTCGTGGATTCGATACGTGCTACTGGGTGAAGACCGTGGATTCGATTGGACGTCATGGATTTGACGTTGGACGCCGTAGATTCGGCGTTGGACGCTATTCGTGGATTCGAGGAGCGTTGCGGAGCGAGCGGGGAAGATCTACTAGGAGCGTATGAAAAAGGTTGAGTCGTTTGTGAGTACGGTATATCACCTTGTACGTGTGTTAATTCTAATGGATTTCGCCGTGTTATCGGTCCCGTGGTTTTTTACTCCGATTTGGAGTTTTTCCACGTAAAAATCGTGCGTGTTATTTTTTCATCTCCGCATCGGGTTTTATTGCGCAACGATTTTTGAGTGTTTATGGTTTACACCTATTCACCCCCCCTCTAGGTGTTTTTTCCCCTATTTAGATCCATATTCTATCATAACCCAACAAGTGGTATCGGAGCGGGAATAGGGTTGTAAACAATGGTTGAGGGTGGAAACATCAACAGACCCCCGTTCTTCGATGGAACAAATTATGCCTACTTAAAAGTGCGGATGAAAGCCTTTTTAATTTCCATCGACGAACGGGTGTGGCAATCAAATGAGTTAGGATGGTCTAATCCAACTGAAATTATTTCTGATGTTCGCACCATCAAACCTAGGTCGAAATGGACCAAGGAAGAGGTTGATACATCTTCTTACAATGGCAAAGGTGTTAACGCTTTATTTAATGCTTTGTCACAAACTGAGTTCTCTCGCGTCTCTGCATGTGAGACTGCGAAAGAAATCTGGGATGTTCTTCAAGTTACACATGAAGGAACTAACCTTGTGAAGATTCAAAAACTGCAAATGCTTACGAGCAAGTTTGACTCCATTTTCATGGCAGAAAATGAATTGTTCACAGATTATTATACACGATTGCAAGACATCGTGAATTCATGTGCTAACTTGGGAGAGAAAATTCCAGAATTTAAAATTGTAAGAAAGATTTTAAGGACTCTTCCTGAAAGATTTCGTTCCAAGGTTACGGCCATTGAAACTATTAAACACCCGGATGAAATCCGTGTAGAAGAATTAGTTGGTTCGTTACAAACTTATGAAATGACATTTCCTACTAACTATTCTTCTAGAAAAGCATCCTCTTCTAAGTCTTCAGGTTTTGTGTTGAAAACAACAAAAGAAGAAGACGCGGATTCATCCTCCTCAGACGATGACGAGAACCTATCTATGGAGGACTTCGAGAAGCAACTTGCTCTCTTGACCAGAAAGTTTCGTCGAAACTTGCGAAGGGGTAATTCAAGTAAAACTCCATCCTTCGTGAAGTCAAAGAAAGGCAAAGGGAATTCAAGCTACAAGTCAAGAAAGCAAGAGAGTTTTTCAAAAGATAAGAAAAGCTCAGAGGGACAAGTCCAATGCTTCAAGTGCCGAGGATACGGCCATATCTCAACGGAGTGTCCCAATAAGAATCCGGCAAAGAAGAAAGGGATGCAAGCCGTCACTTGGGATGACACCTCAACGTCAAATGAGTCATCTTCCTGTCACGCCCCGGGGTCGAAACTGCGACCCGAGCTCGCCAACAGATCCGCCACCTATGCAAAACCCCGCATAGGCGAAGCGTCCAACCTGCAAAGTCCCATCTAACAACTAAACAGATATCAGAGCTCAAGAAAAACTGCTGTAATAAAAACCTGAATCACTGTACAACTGAAAAATAAAGGTACAATATCCATCTCCCAAAGTAATAGTACAATAATCCGATCCACCGAAACTGTAATACAAGTAAAAGCCACCTATACAACATCTATAAATCCAAAAAGGGAGATAACTAAAATAATAAAATACAACTGAGTACAGTGAAACCCACAATCCGGGTTGGTACACCTATCCCACTGTAGAAATCAACACTTGTAGGGATCTCTCTCGCGACTCCCTCGCCTCGAACCATCAACCGAAGATTCGCAACTCCCGCAGCAGACACTGCAAAACAAAGGGAGGAAAGGGGAAAAACGACAATGGGGGTGAGAACAACTAGTAAAACCAGTAGCCTCCCCCTGTGGGTAAAGCCTCAAACCCCGACGTACCCACAAGGTCTACCAGAGGCAAAAGAAAAGGAAGAGAGGTGGTAAGCTATAAACAGAAATACTGATAAAAGAGAGCTACCACTAAAATGCCTCTAAAATGCCCAGCTAAAAGAATAGCTAAAAGTATGCCTTGGAATGTCAAAGCCTGCCTGACCAAACCCAATCAATACACGAGTAAACACTGGTACTGCCTGCTCTGCTATCAACTCAAGAACCCAGAATCTGATCGGCACACGGCATGATCCCAAAGTATCCAATCGACCGGCACACGGCTCGGCCCTAAGCCTACTCCGGAGTGGCACTCGAGGGGAGCGACCCACACGAGTAAAGTATGTAACCATAAGTATCTGATATAGCAGGACTGGATCACGACTCTGATCAAAGTGGGAAAACCCATCCACTAGAGAAAGCCCGATCCCCACAATCTGATGCAACTGCAAATACCCGATCGGCCGCCCAAAGTCCGCGGTCGTCGCAATATCCCCCAAATCCCCCAAATCAAGCCCTGACCTGTCATCCCTAATCCGATGCACAAGTCACCATCCTGTAGGTTTTTATAGGATCCACAAGGATCTAAATAGGTACTATCAAACAACTAGAGGGGGGGTGAATAGGTGTAATACTTAAAAACTCAATCTCAGTGCAAAATAAAACCCAATGCGGAAAATAAAAACAGCACACCGAGATTTACGTGGAAACTCCAATCCAGGAGAAAAACCACGGGACCAACACGCAATAACAATCCACTAAGAATAGAAGAATAACAAGGTGATTACCGACTCCACGGACTCAAACCCCTCCTTCAGCTTCTTCGGACCTTGCGCTGACCGGTTGGATATCCACGCAATAACAATCCCTAAGAAAAGAAGAATAACAAGGTGATTACCGTCTCCACGGATTTAACCCCTCCTTCAATTTCTTGGACCTCGCGCTCCACCGATTTTGCACGTCCACTGCACACGTTCGAATCCACGAACGCCACTCGAATCCACGAGCACACGTTTCGAATCCACGAAACGCCTTTAGCACACCGAATCCACGATGCCACGTCGAATCCACGACGCAAACTCAGTCGATAAGAATATTGACTTCGATGGTGATCCTTTGCTTAGATTCTCATTGAGGAACCGTGGAAGAAATCTCTAAGCAAAGATTAGATCAATTCGACAAAAGATATGTACTTGAAAGAACCGTCGAATTGACCTAAAAGAGGCTATAAAGAAGATCGATAAAAACCTAGCCTCTAGGGTTGCTCTCAAGAGTTTTATAAATTGATCGGCCGTAGCTCCCCCGTTTTTTAGAAACCCTAAACGTCTATTTATAATTTAGAAACCTTTGGAAAGAGATAAGAATCAAAAACATACCTTATCTGGAAATTTTCAGGACGGCGATCCGGATCGGATTTACTGCGATCCGGATCGTCGTAACGAGATTGACGATTCCAGAAAACCAAGGGTTCGGGATCCGGATTGCAAGGTCCGATCCGGATCGTTCATGCAATTCAGCAAAGTCCCATGTTCGGGATCCGGATCGGAATGGCCTAGGATCCGGATTGAAATTGCCAATGAACAAGTACCCTTCGGGATCCGGATTGCAAGATTGGATCCGGATCCTGAACATGTCCCATGTCCAGTTTTTGATTTTTATGCAAATAAAAGTTCATCCAAGTGTTTCTACACTATAAGAAAGTATTCGGATCACCACAATTATTTAGTTAAACATACCTGATCCTCTTGAATACTTTCTTCTTGAGATTGATGTAACTGATCCACAATTCTTCAACTTCAATCTTCAAGACTCAAGACACTGAGTGTCAACTTGAGCTCTTGTTGAATCTTCTCTAAGTCTTTGATTGCTGATTGACAATTTGATCCCTTTAAGACTCCGACTCAACTCACTGACTTGTCTCACGAAATATGCCAACACCAAAATGCCGTAACAATCTCCCCCTTTGGCAATTTCGTGACAAAACCCAAAAATACATAAAAGCGCTCAAGTCACTCATCTTAAACCAAAAAGTTGAAATTCAATGTTATCACCAGAACATTGATTTTCTTTGCGTGAAAGATCCAATAAATACAAAATTACATTTGAACCAAACAGTCCTAGAACATACTATATGACTTAGGACTTGGAGTCTTAAAGTGATGTAATTCCTGCAAAACAAAACTCCAAACAAAATCAAACGTTAGTCGTTAGAAATTAAAATCCTACATTTGATTCGTCCTTTTGGTTCTTTTGTTTTTCGGCTCTTTTTTTTCAATCTTTTCTTTATCTCCCCCTATCATGAGCATCTCTAACATGTTCTCCATGTTCTCCATGTTCTCCCCCTGTCTTGAGCATTTATGTTCTCCCCCTTTGTGATATGATCATTATTTTCTGTTCTCCCCCTTTTTGTCACAAATTAAAAAACAGTGAACATACTAGACAAAAGGAAATCACTAACAGCATTAGTTCATAGAGAAAGAGAGATAAAGGCTCAGTTCCGGTATATAACAAAAATGCAGATTGCTTACCTGTACCAGAAAGCAAAAATCAAATAATTTCTTGAAACAAATCCAGATTTTGAAATATTTGAATTACCGATTTGTATTCCATCAAGAAAACAATTTAAGTGCTTTAAACAATGAATTCACACAGATGCCATTCAATCCAATTAATTTCACAAAATTAAAAAGATTTACTCCAAAATCATGAAAAATAAAGGTAAAAACTTTATAAATCGTTTTTCATGTTATATTCATCAAACACAAGTCATCAAAAATAATCTTGAGATCCAAAGTCTATCAAGATGTAACGGATTTACAAAGATGACTTACAGAGATTCCCAAATGACATCAATTTTGAATTTTACCCTTTCAAATTTGAGATAAGCACTAAAATACCTAAGGGTGGCTCTTTGAGCATCTTTCAACTATCCCACCTTATACCAACCAGGAGATTGTTCAAAATAAGAGCTTTAAATTTAAATCTCCGAATGCTTCAACTAAACAAAATTTCATAAATAATTTTCAAGCATCCATAACATGTGGTAGCTTCACACACAGACCGGACGACTGGGGTGGCAGCTCTTTCCAACATGTGGTGGTAGTTTTCACACTCCTTTCGGATGTAACTCTTTCCACATCTTTTGCAAATTATTTCAATACCCTTGTAAGAATGCAATCTCTTACGCGAAAGAATTAAATCCCAAATTTTAGTCTATCGGTTGTCTCACGTTTATCACAATGAATTCACACAACCGAGATAGATTAAGCATCTAAAGATCACACATGATTTCTAAAATTTGATGCTTATAATATCAAAAACTCCTATAATGAAGTATCTTCAAGATTATGATTATGGAGTAAAGTTGATAATCCAAATAAAATTAATTTGGAGTGAATAAACGTGAAGCCCTTTTTATTCAATGTACTTGTTCGTTAAAAAACTTTTGTTCAAGAACAAAACATAAAACCAAGAGCATTGAAAAAAACATGTAATGCAAAGATTAAGAAAAATATGAGGAGAAAACCAATCAAAGCATTACATACAGTCATAAGCTATTTAGAACTTAAGACAAGGAAAGATATCACCTTTCCGAATCCAAAATCGCTGGATTTTGGGTTGTCTTGATTCGTTGTGGCCGGGGGTTGTCCGCTTTGACTGTTGATCCACCTTAAGTCTTTGCCTCGCAATGATCCACTTGTATGATTGATGTTGTGGCTCGGACCTTTGGTGGGTTGAGTGAACTCCTTTGACTTGATGTATCTTTTGAGTCCCTTGAGTCCGCTCCATAGATGAAGTTGCCGAAGAATTCTTCTTTCTCTTTTTCGGGCAATCCTTCACCAAATGTCCTTCAAGTCCACATAGGTAACAAGTTCTTCCTTTCAATTTAGTTGTGGAACTTGAAGCCTTCACAGTTTGGTTCTTTTTAAATCCCAAACCAACCTTGCTTGATTGACCTAATCCGGACATACAATCAAGTTTCTTGGAACCAGTTGAAAGCCTTTGTATGTCGGATTTAAGTTCATGAACTTGCTTGGTCAAAGCTTGGTTGGTGATATGAATCTCCTCAAACTGTTTTTCTAGAAAATCAATCTTGTTAATATGGGAATTAACGGTCGTTTTCGATTGATTTATCTTTTCTTGGAGGAATTTATTATTATCCAATAAAAGCTCTCGTTCCTCCTCGAGATCATGAAGTTTTATCTTTAAAGCATGATTCTCGTCTTGATCTTCAAGTCGTTGCTTCCTCAACTTCTTGATATGCTTGACCATCTTCTTAGATTCCGTAAGAAGTTGTTGGTATGCCTCAACGAGTTCTTCTTCGTCCGACTCCCCCTCACTTGATGACTCTCCGTTGGATGTTGATGTTTCATGCAAAATCAAAGGAATAGAGTCAGTGATTAAAGATGATAAACACAAATTAGAAGAGGGAATTTGAGAGGCATGAAAAGCAACGGCGTTTTCCTCTTTACTTGAGGTCGATTCATTAGAAGTAGAATCGTCCCAAGTTTTCGCTTACAAAGCCTTCTTTTTATATGATTTCGGAGAAGGACAATCCGTTGAAAAATGGTCGTAGCCTTTGCATATAGCATTGGATTTCCCCTTCAAAATCATCTTTTTCTTTTTCTTTAGAAGGTTTTAAAATGCCTTTGAGGAAAGAGGATTTAGAACCCGATGATCCTTTAGATGGTTTCGTGGATGAAGATCCATCGGTTCGATTCTTCCAAAATTTCCGACGAAATTTCTTTGTGATCCGCGCCAATTGTTCTTCAAAATCGGCAAAAGAGATTTCATCGTCGGAACTTGATTCGCTATCTTCTTCCTTTGTTGATTTGAATGCAATACCTGTAAGCTTAGAAGAAGACTTGGAAGAAACTTGATTAGTAGGAAAAGTCATTTCATAAGTTTGCAAAGCGCCTACTAATTCCTCTACACTCATCTCATCCGGATGACTAACGGTTTCAATGGCGGTAACCTTTGCCCTAAACCGTTCCGGAAGAGTCCGAAGTATCTTTCTTACAATTTTCGACTCCGGGATCTTTTCTCCTAAATTAGCACATGTATTTATTACATCTTGAAGTCTAGTGTAATAATCTGTAAACAATTCATGCTCTTCCATATGAATAGAGTCAAATTGACTTGTAAGCATCTGGAGCTTTTGAATTTTTACAAGATTAGTACCCTCATGTGTAATTTTGAGAATATCCCAAATTTCCTTCGCGGTTTCACACGCGGAAATTCTTGTGAACTCAGTCGAGGAAAGAGAATTAAATAAAGCGTTCATACCTTTCCCATTGTAAGAAGATCTTTCAAATTCCTCTTTGGACCATCTAGAGCGAGGTTTTGGGGTAGTAGAATTTCCTACTTCCTCAACAGGATGCACCCAACCGTATTCCACGGATTGCCATACCCGCTCATCAATTACGATGAGAAAAGCTCTCATCCACACTTTCCAATAAGCATAATTAGTCCCATCAAAAAGAGGAGGTCTATAAATATTACCACTCTCACCCATCATGATAGATAAACCTAAAACCCGCTCTGCTACCAATTGTAGGTTTTTATAGGATCCACAAGGATCTAAATAGGTACTATCAAACAACTAGAGGGGGGGTGAATAGGTATAATACTTAAAAACTCAATCTCAGTGCAAAATAAAAACCAATGCGGAAAATAAAAACAGCACACCGAGATTTACGTGGAAACTCCAATCCAGGAGAAAAACCACGGGACCAACACGCAATAACAATCCACTAAGAATAGAAGAATAACAAGGTGATTACCGACTCCACGGACTCAAACCCCTCCTTCAGCTTCTTTGGACCTTGCGCTGACTGGTTGGATATCCATGCAATAACAATCCCTAAGAAAAGAAGAATAACAAGGTGATTACCGTCTCCACGGATTTAACCCCTCCTTCAATTTCTTGGACCTCGCGCTCCACCGATTTTGCACGTCCACTGCACACGTTCGAATCCACGAACGCCACTCGAATCCACGAGCACACGTTTCGAATCCACGAAACGCCTTTAGCACACCGAATCCACGATGCCACGTCGAATCCACGACGCAAACTCAGTCGATAAGAATATTGACTTCGATGGTGATCCTTTGCTTAGATTCTCATTGAGGAACCGTAGAAGAAATCTCTAAGCAAAGATTAGATCAATTCGACAAAAGATATGTACTTGAAAGAACCGTCGAATTGACCTAAAAGAGACTATAAAGAAGATCGATAAAAACCTAGCCTCTAGGGTTGCTCTCAAGAGTTTTATAAATTAATCGGCCGTAGCTCCCCCGTTTTTTAGAAACCCTAAACGTCTATTTATAGTTTAGAAACCTTTGGAAAGAGATAAGAATCAAAAACATACCTTATCTGGAAATTTTCAGGACGGCGATCCGAATCGGATTTACTGCGATCCGGATCGTCGTAACGAGATTAACGAGATTGATGATCGTCGTAACGGATCGGATTTACTGCGATCCGGATCGGCCGTAGCTCCCCCGTTTTTTAGAAACCCTAAACGTCTATTTATAGTTTAGAAACCTTTGGAAAGAGATAAGAATCAAAAACATACCTTATATGGAAATTTTCAGGACGGCGATCCTAATCGGATTTACTGCGATCCGGATCGTCGTAACGAGATTGACGATTCCAGAAAACCAAGGGTTCGGTGTGACGCCCCACTTCCCAGGGGGTCACCCATCCTAGAACTACACTAGCTCTAGCACGCTTAACTCTCATGTTCCTCTTGGATCTTGCTACCATCCAAAATGCTATAGCCGGGTTAGAGATTTAATCCTATTATATCATTTATATAGAGGACTAATCCAAATTCCGGGGGTGTCACATTCTTCCCCCCTTTAAGCCCTGACGTCCACGTCAGGCTCAAGCACACTCACAAGCACCAGGCGATGTGAGACTCGTCTCGCTAGCCTTTAGCCGACCTTGTGAGGAGCTGCACTCCACTCACAACGGTCATTAGCCGGGGAGCCTCGCTCTACCCGCTATATAACCCTGGCTCAGCCGAGACTCATCTCACATTTCCGGCTGGTGAATGGCTCTGATACCAACTGTGACGCCCCACTTCCCAGGGGGTCACCCATCCTAGAACTACTCTAGCTCTAGCACGCTTAACTCTCATGTTCCTCTTGGATCTTGCTACCATCCAAAATGCTATAGCCGGGTTAGAGATTTAATCCTATTATATCATTTATATAGAGGACTAATCCAAATTCCGGGGGTGTCACATTCGGGATCCGGATTGCAAGGTCCGATCCGGATCGTTCATGCAATTCAGCAAAGTCCCATGTTCGGGATCCGGATCGGAATGGCCTAGGATCCGGATTGAAATTGCCAATGAACAAGTACCCTTCGGGATCCGGATTGCAAGATCTGATCCGGATCCGGAACATGTCCCATGTCTAGTTTTTGATTTTTATGCAAATAAAAGTTCATCCAAGTGTTTCTACACTATAAGAAAGTATTCGGATCACCACAATTATTTAGTTAAACATACCTGATCCTCTTGAATACTTTCTTCTTGAGATTGATGTAACTGATCCACAATTCTTCAACTTCAATCTTCAAGACTCAAGACACTGAGTGTCAACTTGAGCTCTTGTTGAATCTTCTCTAAGTCTTTGATTGCTGATTGACAATTTGATCCCTTTAAGACTCCGACTCAACTCACTGACTTGTCTCACGAAATATGCCAACACCAAAATGCCGTAACACATCCGGTCAACCGCCCAAGATCCGCGGTAGCCGCAATACCCCGCCCTCAAGCCAGCCTGTCCTAGATCCCAAGAATCTGACTACACTATCTAAAAATTCCCTGCTCGCGCACGAGCTACAAATACCCTGAGCCTAGTATGAAAGGAGAAAAACAAGAAACATGGTTTCTCCTAAGTCAAGTCCAACATGATAGTGTAGCAGAAAAAGGTGGCCTATCTAAATGACCGTACAAGCATGCGAATGTCCCAAGAAGATAAAAAGAAAACAGGTGTCAATGTTCTTACATTTATTAGAGCATGCTATCCAAATTACATAATCAATCTCATAAAAGGATTGGATGTTAACATAGCATACATCAAGTCTACACAAGTATGCACCTTTCACACTTGGAAATAAAGAGAGAATAGTATCCAACATGGTTTTCACCTAACATGAATCAGGAGATAAATGACAATCATTACTTTCATTGTAGTACTCTAAAAATTTAAAGACTATAAAATACTTTTGGAATTTATTTAATTAATAAATTTTAGCAAAATAGGGACTTAGTGGATCAATGATGGCCCGAGATTTTATCCGTGCGCCAAATTAGTCGAACAAATACGCTACCTGACAGGTCTCGACGAGCCGGACGTCGTGGCGAAGTTCGATTTGCATTTCGTCGAGCGGATCTTCTCGATTTGCGTGAGAAGCTTCGGAAAACCATTATTTTCTAAAGAACCTATATACTTTTTGTACCAAATACTTCAGGCTTAATGTGTTAGGGTGTTGGGTGCAAATTATACATATTAAGAGGGTTTCGGAAGCAAGGGATTTAGTGTGAAACCGGATTGGGGTTAGTTGCAAAAATTCAAAGCATTTACTTTGAATGACTCTTGGACTACCTTGGCTGGAGTTCGAGGAGTCAGTAAGTGATACCAAAGCATCACTTAATCCTCTGAACTCCCCAGACCAAGCCGAGTACTGGGTGGCTGTGGAACACAAGTCCTAGCCCAAGAGAGAGAGAGAGGAAGTGGAAGGTTGGAACCAAACTTCAACCTTGAGGTCTGGGAGGTTCCTGTGGTGAATTACTGCAACTAAGGATCACTGTGGAGCTAGCCGTGGCCGCGCGTGGAAGAAGAACCCATTCCGGCTTCCTCCATCTTCTCCGAATACGGCCAAGGTAAGGTTTTCCAAACCTTTGGTTGTATGAGCCCGAGACCTTTAGCAGTAGAGTTCTTAGGTCCTTAGTATGCTCCCTGCCAAGTCTCAAGCCCCCATGCAAAGCGCATGGCCGGCGAAAGCATTAGATGGCCGGAAACCTAATATTTGCTCCGCCGCGGCCGATCTCCTTAAGTAATGAACCAACTAAGCTGAAAATTGGTATGTAGGACCTGTAGGTCATATCTGCAAAGTTTGAGAGGAGATGGTTGAGTATTTTGGAAGAAAATCGATGCCCTAGTTTTTGAGTTTTATGCATGTTGGCCGAGCTTCGTGCTCCGGCGCCGGCAAGCTTCTCCGACGCCGGCCACCTGCCCAGAACTCTTCTAGGGACCGAGGGGAGTCCATCCATGCACTTGCATGGCAACCATGCAGCGCGGTTGAAGCGCGGCCAAGATGGGTTCGAAATGGGATCAAATCTCGGCCGCCGGTGTTCCGGCCAACTCCGGCCGGGGAGGGTTAGTCGGGAAGCTTTGTATGGACCAGAGGAACCTTCTATCCAAGTTTGAAGGCTTCTTATAGCCTCTGGAAAAATCCACCATTAATAGAGTTGAAGCTCCAAACCGAGCTTGTGGCCGCCGCGTCTCCGCCGTGTCCTGTCGCCGGGCATGAGTCTAGGTAAGTTGCCTTGAGCTTTTAGGAAGGTTGGTGCAAGTGGTTTGGTCCCAGATCCCTTGGTTGATTGGTCACGAATTTCAAGGTTGAAGTTTCATCTTCTCCACCTTGCCGCGGCCAACCTGGGGGTTTTGGTTGTTCCAGATTGAGGGAAAATGCTCTATAAACTTAGAAGATTAATTTGATCCATCTTGGAAGGGCCCAGGTATAGTGGAGGCAGAGAACCAATTCACTTGTTTGCTTGTGTATTAATATAGATATTATGCACATAAGGTGTTCGATTAAATGTTTCAATGAAGAAAATGATGGAATCTGGCTTCACAGTAAAAATGAAAGCTGCTCTAAAATGTCCCCTGAGCTTGATGCTCACTTCAGATCAAGTTAGATCTGTGTGGAATAAAGTTTGGAGCATTGTGAACTTGTATGTGTGCAAGGCTATGGTTCTGGTTGAACCAACAGATCTGGGCTACAGTTAGGGTGAGCCCTGGTATCTTGACACTGTCCAGAGACACTTTCATATACAAAGTTTTAATAAAAGATGTGTAGGTTAAAAGTTATAGTATTAACTACCTTTAAGAGTAATTTTGGCCCAAACCTTGTTTTAGGTTGTTTGCGAAACCGCGACAGTGTACTCTTGGCTAATTTGGGGTCACTGGACGCGATGCTCACGTTAAAAACTGATTTTGAAGTCCCGGAGAAACAAAAAATGTAAAATGGCTATGTAGAGGTTTTAAAATTGATCTGGGTTTTAAGTTGAATTGGAATAAGTTAGAGTCAGAGTTGATCCTTGATCCATATGATTGATTCAGGTTTATTCGGTGCCTCTGGTTCTGAGCATACAGTGGATACGGTTTAGTCGCCTGCGATTTGTCAGGTGGGTTTATCTTCGGTCCGGGCTTTATCATTTCGACCCTCTGGGGTATAGTATTGGTTGGACCCCTGTTCTTGTAGCCTAGTTGATGTTTGAGCCTGCCTTCCTTTTGATCAGTTTTATTTTGCTATAAACGTGTTTTTATTCAACCAATGTTTTGTCTCCATGCATCGCAGAGTCGCCGGAGTCTGTTCTTGTTTGATTGGACGAAAGCATCTCTCTTCGAGGTTTGGATATAAAACATGTTTTCAAAATTGTTTTTCTAAAAAGGATTTTAGTTGTGCATGATTGATTCTCAGTTGCTTCCAAATATTATGACTCCATTCCTGGACATTTGCCATGCCTGATTGGTCATTAGCTAGCTTGTACATTTATACTTGATTATCAGTATATCCTGATCTATGCTTTAGAGGTTATTGATTATACTCTGCATTGCACCCTTATTGGGATTTTGGTCATTTGCTAGTTTGCATACCTGTTTATCAGTACCCCCTGATTATTCTGATCCATGTTATAGGAGTGGATGATTATTCCTACATATGAGTTGTGATTTAGTTGATTCTGCTTTGCATTCTTGATTGGCTTGTTTCGGCTTGTTGTTCACCCGTTATGCTGCTAAATACATGATTTTATAAATTAAACGTTTTACCGAGCTTCGTAGGGTCGCCTGAGTCTGTTCTTGTTTGATAGGACAAAGGCACTGCTCTGCGAGGTTTGGACCGAAAACCCAAGCTTCGTAGTGTCGCTTGAGTCTGTTCTTGTTTGATAGGACGAGGGCAACGCTCTTCGAGGTTTGGACTTTTCAAAACAGTTTTCTTAAAAATATGTGTTTAAGTTTTGTATCATTTGGTTGGTTTGTGTGGTTGAGTTGAGTTTATCTGTGAGCTTCTATTGAGAGAGATTTGCCTTGATCTTGCATATGAGTTGAGATTTATTATTGCTGAGTGTTCCTGCATGAGTGTTGAGATTCAGTTGATCTTGTCATTGCATCCCAGTCTGGATTTCCCGGCTTGTTGCCGATTACCCGGTCAGTGGACCGAGAGCTTGAGCATTTGCATTATAATCGCCCGCACCGTTGTTCTTCACGTACACTAGCGGGCTGATCCCCCGTAGCGGTGTACTTTACCGGTAAAGTGGTTAGCTGTGGCAACCCGTGACCCTCAGTGGAGGGAATGTCAACTAGGTGGTGCCAGGTGGGCAGCCTTGCCTGAGGTCTTGTGAAGGCCAATATGGTAGCTTGTGATTGGGTCTTTGTGTTTTCATTTATTTGATGCATGTGTTGTTAAGTTACTTTAACATACATCCTTGATTCTTTGATCTGGCTTCTAGTTATCTACTTGTATATGATTCTTTGTGATGCCTTTGATTATAGTTTCATTGTTATCTTGCTGATTATCCTAACTCCTTGATGCGTTGATTATCCTGATACATGTTTGTCCTATTTTAAATTCTGCTAAAATTATCTCCTATGCTTGTACCCAGATTATAAGTTTTGCTTTCTTTACAGCACCAGTTATATATCTGCTTTACCCTAACCCCTGATTATTACTATCCTCTAGTATTGTATACCAGTAGGTACAATCTGCTATTTCTCGGCTCGTCGTGCCCACTGGAATACACTCCGGTGTATCTCACACCCTCGGGTGACTGTTTTTCAGGCCGAGCGGGTGCTGGGATGTCGGGACGTGTTGGTGAGATTCCGAGATAGAGATTGACCTTGGACAGCCGTGTATTTAGAAATAGTTAATTAAAGTGGTATTCAGATGTAATATATTTGTAAAGAAATCTGTAACATTGTTGTTGTTGTTGTTATTGTTATTTGTAGTACGTAGTTAGTACTCTGATGATTGTTGCCAAGCTAGCCGTGCATATATAGAAAAGGCTCAATTCCATAGGGGATTGGGACTCTTCTATATATGTGGCGGTCTGTCATTGCCCTGGTTGTTTTTGCAACTCTGATTTAAAAAAAAAAAAAAAAAAAAAAATTCATACACTAGTTTTTGAACTCGGGGCGTGACATTCATAAAGAGTGAATCTCACATAGATAGATCAAGATTAATGTAGTCAGCTATTCTCACACAACCCACTAACCACCCTCAAAAGAAACATCCATTCGCATATAGACTTGCCAAAGATCATTTAACACTACTTGAATATGGACATTCATTCCACTACCACCAATGAATAGACTAAGGATCAACAACTTTTATTGATCTCACATAGGATGCACATAGGATCTACCAACAACATCCCATCTCATTTGGAGGAATTAAGAGTCATTAACAAAGCTTAGTCTCATAAGGAATAGGCCTCATCTCACAATGATAATCATCTTTTCATGAATGAATTAGGAGTCAAAAGCATAGGTCATTCGCACATCAACTAGATCAATAATCAACATCAACACCCATTTTCACATAAGCTAGATCGAAGATCAATCAATTAATTATTCTCACATAAGCTACCAAGCACTTGTCACATAATCCCATCAAGTCCTCACATAAATCAACCAACCATTTACACATAACTATCACCATCATCCACCATAATTAGGTCAACCATTCATCACAAGGTGTAGGTTAAAGATTAAGTTCCCAATTTCCCTCACATAGCATAGGTTTAAGAATGGTCACTTATAATCAACTTCTTATGAGATAATGCAACATCAATCAAACTATTCATTTACTCACGTATACACTGAGGATCAATTAACTTAATCTAAACATGGATATCCGAGCATATTAAACCAAGGAGAAGAGAACATCAACCACAATGCCATGAGGGAAACCAATAGCCCAAGTGGGTAAATCGATGTTTTTCGGCAAAGCACAACCACCCACCTGAAACTTGAAGATCCGCTGCCCGCTGTAGCTGAAATTTGGCATGAGTAATCCTTATCCTCTCAGGAGTCCGATGCCACAAAAATCATCCAAATCCGCCTCACGGATTGGGCGCAATCACTGAAACAATGCACGCTGCGCAATTAAATTCCAGGATTTCAGCAATTGAAACTAAGTTAAAGAAGATGTAAGTGCAGCCCCAAGTACCTCAAAATGAAGTCTCTAACAGTAAAACAAGGATGTCCTCTTTCATACAAACATCTCCAAGTCCTCAAAATCCACCATTAATTTCCCTTAACATTCAAATGAAGCAAAATCACAATGCTGTTCAAAAACTGCTAACATAAACTTGCTAGCATTTCCAACCTTAATTAGGGGCTTTTCCAAAGGGATTTATCCACAGATCACAAAAGGGAATTTTCTCACCTGGAAGTTAAGAAGAAGTCCCAACTTGAATTTCTGAAAAAGACCTTGTATCCACAAAGTTATCTGCATTCCAAGGCGCATTGCTCAAATCCAAATTAAAACAGGGACTGCAGTAATCCATATAATAGCACTTGGAAAGATCATTGAAGTTACCTAATCAAACGTGCTCCAAATCCTGCAAGAGAGGTACCATTGGATTCCTTGTCGAGAGTAGATACAAATTGAGCTAAAGACATCCAATTTTCATGCTTGAATGAAGGAGAAAACCCATAAACACTTTGAACTATCCACCAAGTTCCATCTGTGCACGAATGCAGCAAGGTGTTCCAAAGATCAAGCATAAACCCTAATAAAAACTCAGATCTGGGGAAAATTATACATACAATATTGTAGATCTTCGAGTCCTAGAAATTTTCCCGCAAAAATCATCCAAAAATTCCACACCTACAATTCAGAAAAGCCAAAATGCTAAAGGCTGCCCAAAAATCCAGACTGAAACAAAGGGTCCCAAAGATGGCCCTAAAACTCTGTAAAAACATGAGATCTGAGGGGAGAGTTGAATACGAAGATTGTAGCCTTACCTCTTGTGAAAACATAGTACCAAGAATGAGCTCGAAATTCCAAGAAATGAAGCCTGGGGAATTTTCGTACTAAACTACGACGGTGGAGCTCCGAAAATCCAGCAATGGTGCTTGTGCCCCAACATGGGGAAAATGATGATCATGGAGCTCCAATGGCCCATCCATGGTGATGAAGATGAAGAAGGGTTGCTGGTGCAGCTCTGCCAGGAGTCCCCCAAAAATCCCTGGTCCAAGGAGGAAGAAGGAGGAGGAAGAAGAAGGTGAAAAGAAGAAGAAGGAAGAGAAAGCACAATAGCTCCCCTCCGTCCACTCTCCCTCTGCTACAGTGCAGGCCCGACCCGCTCGGCCCCGCGGGCCAGGACACGTGGCGGCCATCCGGGCCGCCACGGCACTGTAGCAGGGCCACCCGGATCAAGCCACGCGGCTTGATCCGGGTGGGCGCCGCGCCTCCACTAGGCGCGCGCCGCGTGTCCCCGCGCGGGGACAGCGCGCCCGTGGGCGCGCGCAGCGACGGCGGCGGGCCATTCACAGCCCGCCACGCGTCCACACGGGCCCTTGGTGGACCGCGCGCTTAGCACCGGCCCAACCGGGCACCGCCACGTGGCACCCACGGTCCACAACCTTCCCATGCACCCGAAAGACCTCCCGAACTTCTGGTTGCCCGTTTTCGCTCATCCAGACTCCGAAAAATACAACCAAATAGCCTGTTTTCATCGTTTTTCCGCGCTGAATCCAAATACAAAGTCCATTTTGCAAGAATCCGTTTCTAATTTTCGGCGAAACTCCCAAATAAGCAACCTTGATCCATTTCTCGCACTAAGTCCGTTTCTCGGGTCCGATTTGCGCGCAACCAACACTATCCACAGAAATAGGCCTCCATAAGTTGTCGATCACACTATAATGACCACGAAGTTCCGGGTCTTCACATTCTCCCCCACTAAAAGAAAGTTTCGTCCTCGAAACTAACACAACTCAAACAGGAGTCACAATTACTAAGGATAAGTACTCAAAATCACCGTCTCCAGCTCCTAAACCACCACTCACTCCCCGCGATTACTCCTCAACAACAGCAACGGCAACGACCAGTACGGCATAGCCCGGTTGCGTAACCTCCAATCTCACGAGCCAGAATTCGCAACGGGCGTCCCTCGTACTCCAAACATTCCTAAATCTCAAATGGGGCCAGTCAATCACGGGCGAGGGATCCAAAACATAACCTTTCTGAGCTGAGACATGAAACACAACAGGGGTTCCATCAAAAGTTGGGGGAAACAAAATAACCGCCAGTGCAACACGCACCAACCCACAACTTGTGTCAACTCAACCACGGCAACCCTCAGGGGCACAACCACAAGCCATGTTTGCCTCAACAGTCCAATGAAGACCCTGATCTTCGTGGTCATTATAGTGTGATCGACAGCTTGTGGAGGCCTATTTCTCTGGATAGTGTTGGTTGCGCGCAAATCGGACCCAAGAAACGGACTCAGTGCGAGAAATAGATCAATATTGCCTAATGGGGTGTTTCGCCAAAAAGTAGAAATGGATTCTTGCAAAATGGACATCGTATTTGGATTCAGCGCGGAAAAACGATGAAAATCGGCTATTTACATGTATTTTTCTGAGTCCGGACGCGCGAAAACGGGGACTCGAAGTTTCTGGAGGTTTTGGGAGCTTGGTAGACCGGTGGACCGGAGGGCGTGCGACGTGGCTGCCTCCCGTTGGTTCCGTACGCCACGTGGCGGGCGCTGGAGGTGCGGTGCAGCAGGCGCGGGCAGGCCGGGCAGGCGCGGGCAGCAGCGCGGGCAGGCGCTGCTGCGGGTGGATAAGGGAGGCCACGTGTCGCCTCCCGATTAGCCGCGCGGATTGGCCTGTCGGGAAGCGACACGTGGCAACGATCGGGCGCGGGAGCAAACGCGCGGGACGGCGCGAATGCGCGACGCGTGGCGGCCCGGCAGCACAGTGCCGGGCCGGTCCGTTACTGTAGCAACAGTGGGTCTTTTTTTCTCCAGCAGCTTATCTCCTTGATATTTAATGGAATTCCCTTCTCCATTTTGGAGCTTTTGGAGAGGTTTTTGTCACGCCCCGGGTGTAAACCAGAACCCGGGCCCGTCTACAGATCCGCCGTGCACACGGTATTTCCCGTGTACACGAAGCGGCAAACCTGCTCAGATATAAGAGATAAGAATAAAAGAGCAATAAAACAGAGCTGAACTGAAAATACTACATCTCAGACTGAACTGGAAGTAAAAATACAAAATGACTGTAAAATAAGGTACAAGTCTCACTCCCAGCTCCCCACAAATATACAACCCGCTGGCCAAAGCCAGACCCCCAAAAGTAAAAGTACAACCGTCTGAGATAGGATACATAAGAGGTACCAGTCTAGCTACTCACTGTCGGGCCCACTGTCTAGCTACTCAGCCGTCCTCTCTCCTCGACCCGCCGCTGTATGCCCAGCAGCACCCGCAGAAGGCTCTGTAAAACAAAGGAGAAGAAAAGAAAAAGAGGAATGGGGGTGAGAACTACTAGTGAACCAGTAGCCTCCCCTAGTGGGTAAAACCTCAAACTCTGACTGTGATAACCGCGGATTTTATTTTACCTTTCTGGGCTTTCCGTTGATTTTTATTGAACCGTTCGGTTGACAATAGGGGTCCGAGGGTAATTTTTTCCTTATTTTCTGGGCTGACGGTCGGGGCTCGCGGGTATTTTTGGTTAATAAAGCTCGCGAAACGGAGACCGGCGGCGCGATCGGTTTTGGATTCCGACCCCCGGATCTCCCAGAATAAATTCCGGAAGCTGGTACCGTAGCCCAGGTGACTTACACAATTACCGGGGGCAGACCGAACTCTGGTCCGCAATCAGATCGATTTTAGTCGATCAGTTTGAGGTATGGGATTAAACCACCCCGTTTTTGTTTTCCTTTCACACGAGGGGTTAAAATTAATTTGGGGTCCAAAATCCACTACGCCCAAAACGTCTAAGTAGTCGGCCTTGGGAATTAGGTTTTCCTAAACCTCGCCACCCCCCTCCTTGGCGTACAATATCCGAGCGTGGACGAGGAGCGGTTCCCCAAAACCCTCGTCCTTCCCATCGGCCGGCGTGGAAGAGAAGAGATCGATCGCCTCCCCGCAAAGATCCGACGAACGCGAAGAGGACGATCCCTCTCCTTCGCCCGGTACCGACGAAAACAAGGTGAGCCGTGTTGTCGTTTTCATTTCTTGTCTTTTCTCGTCACGAACGAGGGGGGGGGGGGTTTCTTGATTTCGTCGGAGATGGAAGGAGAGGGGCGTGCCACCGCACGCGGAGCGCCGCGCGGGGCAACCCGCGCATGCGGGGACGTCGCGCGGGGCACCCGCATGCGGGGCACCGCGCGGTACAGCCCGCGCATGCGGGGGTGCCGTGCGGGGCACCCGCAAGCGGGGCGCCGCGCGGGGCTGCCCGCGCATGCGGGGGGCACCGCGCGGTACAGCCCGCGCATGCGGGGGTGCCGTGCGGGGCACCCGCATGCGGGGCGCCGCGCGGGGCAGCCCGCGCATGCGGGGGCACCGCGCGGTGCAGCCCGCGCATGCGGGGGTGCCGTGCGGGGCACCCGCATGCGGGGCGCCGCGCGGGGCAGCCCGCGCATGCGGGGGCACCGCGCGGTGCAGCCCGCGCATGCGGGGGTGCCGTGCGGGGCAGCCCGCGCATGCGGGGGCACCGCGCGGGGCAGCACGCGCATGCGGGGGCGCCGCGCGGGGCACCCGCATGCGGGGCAGCCGCGGGGCAGCCCGCACATGCGAGGCGCCGCGCGGGCAGCACGGCGGCGCGTGGGGGGTTTGGTCGCTGCCGTCGGGGGGCCGGCTGGTGTTGGGGCTTTTCCTTACTTCGCGTTTAAAGGTTCTTGACCTCCCCGCCCGGGGGTCCCGTTTTGCAGCTTCGGGGAGCGCGCCGGAACGCGGGGAGCCGAGCGTGGTTTTTCTACTAGCGACAGGTGGGTTGTTTTTACTTTATTCCTAGCCTCTAAATTCTATCATATTGGACGGGGTCTATTCTAAGTGTACTGGGGTTAAATAATGATGGGCGATAGCTTATGCATGTTAGTGGGTTCTCTATAGTGTTTAGCGTCGGTTACCGACGGTTGTTCTCTTTTTAACCATTATATGTCAGCGGGCCACCTTCGAGTGCGCGTATTATTACCTTGCTTTCGATTATGCACTTTACCTCATTACTCTTGTTATTTATATTATGATGCTGACATGATGGTGGTTACGGTTACTTGGCTCGAGGTTGCCACACGCGCACCCGCGGTTTGGCCACCGCAAAGGGTGCGCTTTTCCGGAAAAGTGGTCTATGACCCGTGTATACCCACGAGGTGACGTAGTGGGGCCCCTAATTAGTGGTGGGGTTGAGGCGCCGAGGTGCGAGCGGTGCGACCCGTCGGTTTAGTTGTCCGGCGTGGTCGGGTTTCTGCAGGTACGGTATGGGCCGTCGGTTTAGCTGTCCGACGTGTCCGGGTATTACAGGATGCAGGTGTACAGGTTGCTTTTCCTCCTTGGGAGGGTGGTTGCTCCGGTGTTCTTCACGGTTTGTTTTACTATGTTTTCCTGCTCTACTATTTTTGCGTCACTGACATCCCACTTCGTGACAGGGTTCGGACGGGGGGAGAGGTAGGCGGTGGTGAGGACGGGACAGGAGCAGCTGGGTCGCTGGGGACCCTGGACTGTATTTCTTCCTTTATTCTCGCTTTTCATTGCATTGTAGTTATGTGAGAGGTTCGCGATACCCTCGTGGGGTCGGCGTGGATGTCGGTACGGGTTGCATTTAGTGCCCCTTGTGCATTACTTTCCCTTTTATTTCTATCGGCCATTTAAAAATCAAAAAGGCAGAAGCCAAAGAAAGGATTGCGAAAACCATTTTTAAAATCTAAGTGTCGTGTGGGCACTGGTTTCAAAACCCTGTGGATTTATGGATTGCGAAAGGGATTTCAAAACTTGGTGTCGGGTGGGCACCGCTTTCAAACCTTGTGGATTTATGCTGACTTCGAAACTAGCTTTCAAAAACGTAAGCGCCGGGTAGGCGCTCTTTCAAAACTATGGATTTATCCTTTCCAAACTGATCGGCCATATGTTCTTCTTATAGTAGTTTAGAATGCTGGTTGGTTGTGAATGATTGTTGTGATTGATTGGCTGTGTATGTTGGAACATGTACTGAACGCTACGCCGTGCACGTACAGGGGAGACTCTGTCCGGTTGCAGAGTGACCCTGTATGTGTGGCTGGTCTGGGCACGTGCCGGGGAAGAGGGGTTCTCTTTTAAACAAAAAAATTTACACGTCAAATATTCGACTTTTATGAATCGTTTCCGCTAAAACAAACCCCCGGGGCGTGACAGATTAAATGGTATCAGAGAGTTCTTTCAATCACAACAGTTAGTGCCGACATCCGTAGACAACCCTCACTTGCCTACATATGAATGAAATGGGTAGGGCATAGGACTGTAGAACGTGAGTGACCGAAAGGGGGGTGGGATGTTGAGTCCTTTGTCTCACTTTATGGTTGGTGTTAGTAGGGTAGTCTAAAGTTGACTCTTGTGATGTATGACAGACATGGCCCGTACTAGATCATCGGCCGGGGACGCAGAAGCAGACGCGACGGCGTCGACGGCCGCGGAGAACCAGCTCCTGCGGCAGCAACTGCAGGAGATGGCGGGGAATCTGGCCAACCTTACTGAGCACGTGCGTCAGTTGACGCAACAGCAACAGGCCGCGACGGTGACGGTCGCCCCGGTTCCCCCACGGGGGTCGACAGCGCCGGCCGCGGCACCACCGACAGCGCCACCACCGGCGACGACTACGGGACCGGCGCCGGGGACGACCAGCAGGGTTACTCTGGAGGAGACTGTAGTCACACCTGCCCCGACCGTGGCTGCCACCGCCGCGAGGGAGGGGACGGGTGCGATGACCGAGCGGGATCGGGTGCGGGCCAACCTGAAAGACTTCAAGAAATACGACCCACCCACGTTCGAAGGGGACACGACTGATTCGTGGGTCGTCGAGAAATGGGTGGGGTCGATGGAGAAACTCTTCGAAGACCTACTCATGGAGGATAACGAGCGGGTTCCCCTAGCGGCCCACTGCCTGGAGGGGAACGCCCGCTTGTGGTGGAAGACGGTACGTCCCGATCCTGCTAAGGGTACCACACTTCCGTCCTGGACAACCTTCAAGCAGGAACTGTTCGGGGCCTTCTTCACCAACAGTGTCAAGAAAAAGTTGGAGGATGACCTGAACCACATCCAACAGGGGAACCGGACGGTCATGGAGTATCAGCGGGAGTTCGTCCGGCTAGCAAACTGCGTCCCGTTCGTCATAAGGGACGAGGCACACAAGGCGCAACTCTTTGTGGATGGCTTGCGGAGCAATATCTTCGAGGTGGTGCAAGCAGCCGAACTGCACACCTTCCAGAAAGTGGTCGACAGAGCCACTACGGTGGAGCGGGGTTTTGCGGTCACCCGCGCCAGAAGGGAGAACTCGACGCGGCTGGAGGACCGGAAGCGGCAACAGCAGAACTCGGGAGGAGGCTCTTGGGGCGGGGGCGGGGCCCCCAAACGGTGGAGACCTCAGGCGGGGTCCCGGAGCGCGCCAACAGGAGGACCGAGGCCGGGGAATAGGCCTTGTGTCATATGCGGGGGAGGGCACATTCCGGGGGAGTGCCCCCAAAAAGGCGACCACTGCTTCAGGTGCGGCAGACGAGGGCACTTCCGCCGCAACTGCCCCTTAGGCGGGGGGTCTGCGTCCTCCGCAGCTTCTACGCCCACGCCACAGCTCTCAGGGCGGGGGAAAGCCCCTATGGCGTCGACGTCTAGGCCCCCTGCACCACGGCGCGAGGAGGACCGGCAGCCACAACCAGGCGGGTGAGTCTTCTCAATGACCCACCAAGAGACAGATCCGCCGGAGGAAGCACTTGCAGGTACTACTTCTGTTTCAAATTCCCGTGCTAGAACCCTTTTCGACACCGGAGCAACACACTCTTTCATTTCCCGTGACTTCGCGTTTTTGTTTGGTCTCGAGGAGACACCCCTCCAAAATCCCTTGACGGTGCAAACGGCGGGAGGGACCTTGGAGGCGGTCAGCGTCGTGACCGCCTGCCCGATTAAACTAGGGCGACTAGCATGCCCTTGGGATTTAGTGGTAATCCCCCTGAAGGAGTACGACGTGGTGCTGGGCATGAACTGGCTCACGAGGTACCAGGCACTCATCGATTGCGACAAGCGACAGCTGCGTTTACACGAACCGGGTTTCCCTGAGCATGTGTACATGATGGGTAAGAGCATCTCCTTCCCGGCGATCATCTCAGCGACCCGGGCCAGAAGACTGGTGGAGGGTGGTTGCGTGGCCTACTGGGCATCGGTGGATTTGGCTACCCGACCCCCGACGACGCTCGCCGATATTCCAGTGGTGAGGGACTTCCCCGACGTCTTTCCCACGGAACTGCCTGGGATGCCCCCTGAACGGGAGGTGGAGTTCCCCATCGAACTACTACCGGGCACGCAGCCTATTTCGAAAGCACCTTACTGAATGGCCTTCGCAGAATTAAAGGAGCTTAAGGCACAGCTGGAAGACCTCTTGGATAAAGGGTTCATAAGACCGAGTGTGTCACCCTGGGGCGCACCGGTACTCTTTGTGCGAAAGAAAGACAGAAGCCTGCGTCTCTGCATTGACTACAGAGGAATAAACAAAGTCACTGTGAAAAATAAGTACCCTCTGCCCAGAATAGATGACCTCTCCGACCAGCTGAGGGGGGCGACGGTCTTCTCCAAGATCGATTTGCAATCAGGCTACCACCAACTCCGGGTTCGGGACAAGGACATCCCGAAGACTGCTTTCCGGACCCGGTATGGCCACTACGAGTTCACGGTTATGCCTTTCGGACTCACGAACGCCCCCGCAGTCTTCATGGACATGATGAACCGGATCTTCAGACCCTTCCTGGATCGGTTCGTGGTGGTTTTCATCGACGACCTCCTGATCTATTCCGCTACCGACAAGGAACACGAGGACCACTTGCAAACGATCCTCCAAACTCTCAGAGAGCAGGAGCTGTTCGCTAAACTCAAGAAGTGTGAGTTCTGGCTACGCGAAGTCGGCTTCCTAGGACATGTGATCGCGGCGCAGGGAGTCGCCGTGGATCCGAAGAAGGTGGAGTCCGTGGTCGACTGGCAGCCGTCGACGACGGTGACAGAGGTCCGCAGTTTCCTAGGACTGGCAGGATATTACCGGCGTTTCGTGGAGGGTTTCGCGAAGATTGCTACCCCTTTGAATCGGCTGACCAGAAAAGGGGAGAAGTTCATATGGACGGCCAAATGCCAGGAGA
Source organism: Tillandsia leiboldiana (assembly GCA_029204045.2). Lineage (NCBI taxonomy): Eukaryota > Viridiplantae > Streptophyta > Magnoliopsida > Poales > Bromeliaceae > Tillandsia > Tillandsia leiboldiana. The sequence continues at coordinate 28,697,010 of CM055068.1, forward strand.
GTTTTGAGGAACTCAAAAGGAGGTTAACCAGGGCACCGATACTTGTGCTGCCGACACCTGGAGAAGATTACGAAGTGTACTGCGACGCGTCGGGGATCGGTCTGGGTGGTGTTCTGATGCAACAGGGCCACGACGCAATTTGGGTCGTAGTCGACCGGTTAACCAAGTCAGCACACTTTCTGCCAATTCATACGACCTGGACCCGGGAACGATTAGCCCAAGCTTATATCAGCGAGATCGTGAGATTACATGGAGTGCCGGCATTGATCACCTCAGACAGAGACACGCGCTTTGTCTCGAAGTTTTGGCAGAGCCTTCAGCGGGCCATGGGGACCAAACTACAGTTCAGCACGGCCTTCCACCCTCAGACGGACGGACAGTCGGAGCGTGTGATACAAACCCTCGAAGACCTGCTCCGCGCCTGTGTACTAGATTGGGGGATCGGGTGGTCACGCTACCTACCTCTCGTGGAATTCGCCTACAACAACAGCTACCAGGCCAGCATCCAGATGGCGCCCTACGAGGCCTTATATGGAAGACGCTGCCGATCCCCGATTTGTTGGGACGATCTGGGAGAACGGAAATTCTTGGGGCCCGACTTAGTGGAGGAAACGGAAGAGAAGGTTCACCTCATCAGACAGCGCCTGCTAACCGCCCAGAGTCGCCAGAAGAGCTACGCGGACCAAAGGCGCCGCGACTTGGAATTCCAAGTGGGAGAGCATGTTTTCTTGCGGGTCTCGCCGTCCAGAGGAGTCAAGCGGTTCGGGCTAAAAGGGAAACTGAGCCCACGGTTTGTAGGGCCTTTCGAGATTTTGGAACGCATCGGCCCAGTGGCGTACCGCCTTGCCCTACCACCAAACCTCGACCGAGTCCATGACGTCTTCCACGTTTCGATGCTCCGTAAATACCTCTCCGATCCATCGCATATCCTGGATGTCGCCATACTCGACCTTAAAGAAGACCTAAGCTTCGAGGAAACCCCCGTGAGAATCCTGGCAAGGGAAAGCAAATCACTGCGGAATCGAGCCATCCCCTACGTGATGGTACTCTGGAGCAACCACGAGGAGCGAGAAGCAACATGGGAGCTGGAATCTAAAATGAGGGAGAACTACCCGAACCTGTTCACCACCATCCGGGTCTGAGTTTCGAGGACGAAACTCGTTTTTAGAGGTGAGTGGTGTGATAACCGCGGATTTTATTTTACCTTTCTGGGCTTTCCGTTGATTTTTATTGAACCGTTCGGTTGACAATAGGGGTCCGAGGGTAATTTTTTCCTTGTTTTCTGGGCAGACGGTCGGGGCTCGCGGGTATTTTTGGTTAATAAAGCTCGCGAAACGGAGACTGGCGGCGCGATCGGTTTTGGATTCCGACCCCCGGATCTCCCAGAATAAATTCCGGAAGCTGGTACCGTAGCCCAGGTGACTTACACAATTACCGGGGGCAGACCGAACTCTGGTCCGCAATCAGATCGATTTTAGTCGATCAGTTTGAGGTATGGGATTAAACCACCCCGTTTTTGTTTTCCTTTCACACGAGGGGTTAAAATTAATTTGGGGTCCAAAATCCACTACGCCCAAAACGTCTAAGTAGTCGGCCTTGGGAATTAGGTTTTCCTAAACCTCGCCTCCCCCCTCCTTGGCGTACAATATCCGAGCGTGGACGAGGAGCGGTTCCCCAAAACCCTCGTCCTTCCCATCGGCCGGCGTGGAAGAGAAGAGATCGATCGCCTCCCCGCAAAGATCCGACGAACGCGAAGAGGACGATCCCTCTCCTTCGCCCGGTACCGACGAAAACAAGGTGAGCCGTGTTGTCGTTTTCATTTCTTGTCTTTTCTCGTCACGAACGAGGGGGGGGGGGGGGGGTTTCTTGATTTCGTCGGAGATGGAAGGAGAGGGGCGTGCCACCGCACGCGGAGCGCCGCGCGGGGCAACCCGCGCATGCGGGGGCGCCGCGCGGGGCACCCACATGCGGGGCACCGCGCGGTACAGCCCGCGCATGCGGGGGTGCCGTGCGGGGCACCCGCATGCGGGGCACCACGCGGGGTAGCCCGCGCATGCGGGGGCGCCGTGCGGGGCACCCGCATGCGGGGCGCCGCGCGGGGCTGCCCGCGCATGCGGGGGGCACCGCGCGGTACAGCCCGCGCATGCGGGGGTGCCGTGCGGGGCACCCGCATGCGGGGCACCGCGCGGGGCAGCCCGCGCATGCGGGGGCACCGCGCGGTGCAGCCCGCGCATGCGGGGGTGCCGTGCGGGGCACCCGCATGCGGGGCGCCGCGCGGGGCAGCCCGCGCATGCGGGGGCACCGCGCGGTGCAGCCCGTGCATGCGGGGGTGCCGTGCGGGGCACCCGCATGCGGGGCGCCGCGCGGGGCAGCCCGCGCATGCGGGGGCACCGCGCGGGGCAGCACGCGCATGCGGGGGCGCCGCGCGGGGCACCCGCATGCGGGGCAGCCGCGGGGCAGCCCGCACATGCGAGGTGCCGCGCGGGCAGCACGGCGACGCGTGGGGGGTTTGGTCGCTGCCGTCGGGGGGCCGGCTGGTGTTGGGGCTTTTCCTTACTTCGCGTTTAAAGGTTCTTGCCCTCACGCCCGGGGGTCCCGTTTTGCAGCTTCGGGGAGCGCGCCGGAACGCGGGGAGCCGAGCGTGGTTTTTCTACTAGCGACAGGTGGGTTGTTTTTACTTTATTCCTAGCCTCTAAATTCTATCATATTGGACGGGGTCTATTCTAAGTGTACTGGGGTTAAATAATGATGGGCGATAGCTTATGCATGTTAGTGGGTTCTCTATAGTGTTTAGCGTCGGTTACCGACGGTTGTTCTCTTTTTAACCATTATATGTCAGCGGGCCACCTTCGAGTGCGCGTATTATTACCTTGCTTTCGATTATGCACTTTACCTCATTACTCTTGTTATTTATATTATGATGCTGACATGATGGTGGTTACGGTTACTTGGCTCGAGGTTGCCACACGCGCACCCGCGGTTTGGCCACCGCAAAGGGTGCGCTTTTCCGGAAAAGTGGTCTATGACCCGTGTATACCCACGAGGTGACGTAGTGGGGCCCCTTATTAGTGGTGGGGTTGAGGCGCCGAGGTGCGAGCGGTGCGACCCGTCGGTTTAGTTGTCCGGCGTGGTCGGGTTTCTGCAGGTACGGTATGGGCCGTCGGTTTAGCTGTCCGACGTGTCCGGGTATTACAGGATGCAGGTGTACAGGTTGCTTTTCCTCCTTGGGAGGGTGGTTGCTCCGGTGGTCTTCACGGTTTGTTTTACTATGTTTTCCTGCTCTACTATTTTTGCGTCACTGACATCCCACTTCGTGACAGGGTTCGGACGGGGGGAGAGGTAGGCGGTGGTGAGGACGGGACAGGAGCAGCTGGGTCGCTGGGGACCCTGGACTGTATTTCTTCCTTTATTCTCGCTTTTCATTGCATTGTAGTTATGTGAGAGGTTCGCGATACCCTCGTGGGGTCGGCGTGGATGTCGGTACGGGTTGCATTTAGTGCCCCTTGTGCATTACTTTCCCTTTTATTTCTATCGGCCATTTAAAAATCAAAAAGGCAGAAGCCAAAGAAAGGATTGCGAAAACCGTTTTTAAAATCTAAGTGTCGTGTGGGCACTGGTTTCAAAACCCTATGGATTTATGGATTGCGAAAGGGATTTCAAAACTTGGTGTCGGGTGGGCACCGCTTTCAAACCTTGTGGATTTATGCTGACTTCGAAACTAGCTTTCAAAAACGTAAGCGCCGGGTAGGCGCTCTTTCAAAACTATGGATTTATCCTTTCCAAACTTATCGGCCATATGTTCTTCTTTTAGTAGTTTAGAATGCTGGTTGGTTGTGAATGATTGTTGTGATTGATTGGCTGTGTATGTTGGAACATGTACTGAACGCTACGCCGTGCACGTACAGGGGAGACTCTGTCCGGTTGCAGAGTGACCCTGTATGTGTGGCGGGTCTGGGCACGTGCCGGGGAAGAGGGGTTCTCTTTTAAACAAAAAAATTTACACGTCAAATATTCGACTTTTATGAATCGTTTCCGCTAAAACAAACCCCCGGGGCGTGACACTGACACACCCACTAGGTCAACCAGAGGCAAAAAGGGGAAGAAGAGTGGTAAGTAAAAAGACTACTGCAAAAGAAAATCTACCACTACTATGCCTCTAAAAAAGTAGTCCTAGACTGGAATAACCGTATGTGACAATAACCAACCGTCCCAGATGAACCCAATCTGTACCGCCCTCATCACCGGGCAAATACGCCGCGCCGATGTGATGGCAAAATTCCTACTGCCGCCCTCATCATCGGGCAAATAAGCCGCGCCGATGTGATAGCAAAACTGTCCATAACTGTCTGGCCCCGGCCTCCGGAGGGGAACTCGAGGGGAGCGACCCACACGAGGAAAGCATCACCGGGCAATAACCGCGCCGATGTGATAAGTAACAAAAGCAGGATTGGATCACAACTATAAAGCCCCAGTGGAACACAACCCTCCACTAAAAGAACACTGATTCCCAATCAGATGCAAAAGTAACCATCCGGTCAATCGCCCAATATCCGCGATTGCCGCAATACCCCACAATCAACAACCAAGTCTCACGGCCGACCTCCAGTCAACCGCCCAATATCCGCGGTCGCCGGAATAACCCACAATCACAATCATGTCCCGCATCCGACATCTGGTCAACCGCCTACTATCCGCGGTTGCCACAAAACCCTCTAGTCCATAATCATGCCCTATCACCGATGTCCTATAACCGACATCCGGTCAACCGCCCAATATCCGCGGTCGCCGCCAAAACCCATGATCCATAATCCAGGCCCCGGCTACACTATCCCAAACCCCTGCTCAAACCCGAGCAAACCCACCTGACTAACGAAAAGGAGAAAGAAGCAAACAAGGTTTCTCCTAAGTCAAGTTCCAGCATGTAAGTGTAGCAATAAAAGATGGCCTATCTAGATGTCCAAACAAGCATGCAAGTGTCACTACACTAATGTTGGCTTTTATCGGCACTTTTGTGGTGGCATTTAGGAAAAAAGCCACCAAAAATAAATTTTTGCCGGCAGTTTTTTAAAAATGCCGTTAAAAAAAAATTATATTTATTTTATTTTATTTATTTATTTAATCTTAAAAAAAATTATATTAAAAATACCTAAAAAAAATTTTACTGGCATTTGCAAAAAATGCCGCTAAAACCTAATTAATATCTACCAAATGCCAGCAAAGGAAAATTTTAATTCCCGCCCACGCGCAGGGGAAATTTTTTTCCCGCCAGGTACCTATCGTGCGCAAGAAAGAAAAGAAAAAAAATCCCAAAAAAAATCCCTAGCTACTTCCCCAACCGCGCACGCGAGGCTTCTCCCTGTCCGCGCGCAAGCTCCCCCGGGCACCGTCTCCCTGCGGCCACCTCTACCGCGCGCCTCCGCAGCCTCGGCCACCGCCTCCCCTGCGGCCATCCATCCCGCGCGCAAGCGGCCTCTCCCTGTCCGCTCGCCCGGCCGCCACAGCCTCCCCTGCGGCCACCTGTACCGCGCGCCTCCACCACCATTAAGCTGCCGCAGATAATTAAGGTTTCCTCTAGCTTCCCCCCTCCACCACCATCGATCTGCCGCTCACCCTATTTTTCTGGCAGAAGCTTTGCGCACGCGGTGTCGTCGATGCTCTCAGGCTGAAGATCGAAGCTTTGTAGAGCGTCTTCTCCAACGACGGTCGGAGCTCTGTCCAGGTTCGAGCGTCTTCTCCAACGACGCTCGGAGCTCTGTCCTGGTTCAAGCGTCTTCTCCAACGACACTCGGAGCTCTGTCCAGATTCGAGCGTCTTCTCCAACATTAGAAGCTCGAAACTCTGTCCAGGTTCGTGCGGGACATCAATTTTTTTTTCTTCATCAGTTTTTATGACATATATGTGCCATATATATATAGGTTTAGCTTAGGAAGGATTAAATCGAAAGCAAATTAATTTTATTTCCACCTAGGCATGTGAGGGGTTTCATATTAATTTGCATAAAAAAATTAGAAAAATAATGGTGAAGGGATTAGAAAGAGATTAATTAAGCAAAACCACTTCTAGTAATTTGAGCCATAGAGAGGATAAAAAAGAGTGCATGTTTGGATGCTTTGGATACCATGAAATAATAATTGATATAGCAAACATATTATTAATGTTTCTTTTTTGATCATTGGGAGCATGTAGGGTTTGACTTAGTTGAGGGGTCAGGACAATGTGAAAGAAGTAAATAAATGTATGAGCTTTGTGGTTCCATAATTTCATTTATTTATTTTCTCTTTCTTTGCTTCATTAAATTAAATAAAGTGTTCCATATTGAGATTAGAAATGTTTCTCATACACAGGAGATTAAATAAGTAAATTACCTTGTTGGAAACTTGCCCCTTCTTATACCATAAATTAGTAGATAATTAGCTTGGTTGTGTATTATTCATTACATCTAAAATCTAAAATTGGTAGCTTATATAGCATAGTGCGTCAAATTTTTTTTTTCTGACATAAGAGAACTTGTGATCCAACATGGAAATCAAATTGAAGTTTCAGAATACAAATATATATATATATATATATATATATATATATATATATATATAATATATATATATATATATTGAGACAAGATCGGGATCCAGATTCATATCCCTCAAGAACTAGATCCAAATTTTGGTGCTCCAAATTCTGTGCCTTAAATCTAGTCTTAAGTCTTAATGCTCCAAATTCTGGTGCTTTACGTGGTCAAATCTTTTACTTTTCCTTGGTTTTGTGAAGTATTTGTATTGGAATGCTTCAAAGGTTGCTGGGGTGTTTGGTAAGTTTCTTTCTTTATGAACTGTAGTCGTGTGATAATTTCTTGGATCTTTCTGGTACCTATCATGTATTCTGTTTTAGTGTCATAACCAGTTTTTGTTGTCTCATTGCATTAAGCTTTTCATTAGGGACACAGTTTCTACTTCAGTATTTGGTTAGGTGCTTAATGATTGCTTTTAGCATTAGATCATGTTCTAGAAGTTAGGGCAAAGAAATCATTTTAAGAACGATTAGATGATAGTGATGTGTGGCGGAAAAGCCTTGTGACAATACAATGTTGAAAACTTTTAAGAAATTGGTCAATTATTAGAATTCATAAGTTTTATGAAAAATTTATATATTTTAGCTCTTAATAATGACGTCAATGTAACTGAACTTAAAATACTAACTTTTATGCATATACAGGTAATTCTACTGTGTAAATTTTTTCTAATCTTGATGTTCAACTTACCATTTTAACTGTTTTTCACTGATTCTATAAGTATTTTACTGATTCTAAAAGATGATATAATATATCTTTTTAACTGTTTTTTCTAATCTTGATGTTCAACTTACTGATTCTATGAGCAATTAACAATTTCATTAATAGCAAGTTCTTCCTTACCAGCTTTCACCTCGAGATGACCTGTTCTCACTAAAAGCTTTTCGTCCTTAATCTCCATTAAAAACTTTCTTCCTTTTTTTTTCTCTCATTTTAGACAGTCTTTTTGTCTGTTCATTTATAGGCATGTTAGGTGTCATCTTGCGATTCAGACATTTCATTTTCTGTGAATGTACTGTGTCACAATGCCCTTACCTTAATCCTTTTGCATTTACCAGATGATCTATGTTTGATCATTGGTCAAAAACCGTTTGTTTTCTCTTCCTTAATTTGGGCCTTAAATCATGTAAACATCATATGAACTTACTAGTCTTTGTTTTTGTCGATTGCTATGTCTTGCATTTTATGAAGGTTATCATCACAGAAGCTGCAAAGAGTATCCAAAAAGCTGGAAGTAGGAAGGTTTCAGGTTACCCAGGGGAAGGTATTTTTACACCAAGAATGAGATCTCTGACTGAGATTCCATCAAGTATTAGGCTGCAATCTCCTTCTAGAAAGGTATTGTTTTTCACTGTGTAAATTTTTTCTAATCTTGTTTTTCTCTAATGTAGGTTAAGCCAGTTAGAAGGTTAAAATAGTGAGAACGTTAAGCTAGGGAGACAGATTTTGGGGAGTCTAGGTGGGTTCTCTTTTCTTCACCATTCTTACTCAGTTAGTATATTTTTTAATTGATAAGCCTTTGGATATATGTCTTTGATTTGTGAGTTTATTTATCTTCTTTACAACTCAAATATATTGTGGATGGTGTCAGAGCAATTATTAGATTTTACATTTGTTAGGTTTTGTTAGGTTAAGAATTTTTTTTTTTTTAATCCATTGCTGGTATACTAAATTTGACATAGTGTTCCTCAACTATAGGCTTAGGCATAGTGTTCTCATTTGACATAGTGTTCTAATATAAATTTGACATAATGTAATTACAAGTTAGTTACAAACATTTCGAATCGATGTCAAAGCGGTCGACTCGAAAAGTGAGTTGGAATTGAGAGTTTTTGAAACTTTAAATTGGAAAGCATAAGTCCCCGTTCGCCGAATTTGCAAAATGGCGAAATACGGCGAAATGACCTGTAACATATTTTAAATATGATTACAGTCGAATTCGGTGCGTTTCGGACCGACGCGAAGTGCATCGGGTCGAAAAGTGAGTTGAAGTTCAAGGAATTAGCGAATTTCATAAATTGTAAAATTCTTGAGCAGCGAAATGCGGCGTAATGCGCCGAATTTTTTTAAAGAATTGCTCAAGCAGCAGCCTTGCTCAAAGCAGCAGCCTGCAAGGCTTGCTGCTGCTTTGAGCAGCAGCCTGCTGGCTTTGAGCAGCAGCACAGGCAGCTGCTTTGAGCAGCAGCCAGGCTGCTGCTCAAAGCAGCAGGCTGCTGCTTGAGCAGCAGCCTTGCTGCTGCTCAAAGCAGCAGGCTGCTGCTTGAGCAGCAGCCTTGCTGCTGCTCAAAGCAGCAGCCTTGCTGCTGCTCAAAGCAGCAGTCTGCTGCTTGAGCAGCAGCCTGTGCTGCTGCTCAAGCAGCAGCCTTGAGCAGTAGCACAGGCTGCTGCTGCCTGGCTGCTGCCTTGAGCAGCTGCCTTGAGCACAGGCTGCTACTGCCTGGCTGCTGCTTTGAGCAGCAGCAAGCTGCTGCTGCTTGCTCAAGCAGCTGCTGCTGCTGCTGCTGCTCTGCAGCACCTGCTCTGCAGCAACTTCATCTCAAGCTTGAGCAGCTTGTGCCCGCTCGCGAATTTGCAAAATGCCGAAATGCGGCGAAATGACCTGTAACATATTTTAAATATGATTACAGTCGAGTTCGGTGCGTTTCGGACCGACGCGAAGTGCATCGGGTCGAAAAGTGAGTTGAAGTTCAAGAAATTAGCGAATTTCATAAATTCTGATTTTTGATATCGGCAAGCTCTTTTCATCTGCGTTTTGCCGCCAACTAGAAAATCGAAATTGTAATTTTTCTTCTTCTCTTTATTCTACAAATTTTTCTTAAACTTCCCACGATTTATTTTAAATTTTTGGGCTGCTCTAAGCCCTCGGAATAGGGCTTCGAAAAAGCTTGGCAATAAACTGCATCAGTAAAAACTACAGTTTCAGAATTCTTAAAGCATTTTGCTTCGCTTCGTTCTCCTATTTTCTTTCAATCTCTCACCTCGGCAGTTCATCCCTTTTAATCAGCAGACTTTTCTGAGACACCTCACGATTTCTTCTTAATTTTTTGACTACTCTAAGTCTTCAAAATAGGGCCTCGAAAAAGCTTACCGATAACAAAATTCAGAATTTCTGAAATTCATAAGTCCTAGAACTTCAACTCACTTTTCGACCCGATGCACTTCGCGTCGGTCCGTAACGCACCGAACTCGACTGTAATCATATTTAAAATATGTTACAGATCATTTCGCCGCATTTCGCCATTTTGCAGATTCGGCGAACGGGGACTTAAGCTTTGCAATTTAAAGCTTCAAAGTGATTCCAATCAAGCTTCAAAGCTTTGCAATTTAAAACTTTAATGATTCAGTGAACGGGGACAGCCTTGCTGCTGCATTGAGCAGCAGCCTGCTGCTTGAGCAGCAGCACAGGCTGCTGCCTGCTTCTGCTTTGAGCAGCAGCAAGGCTGCTGCTTGAGCATCAGCACAGGCTGCTGCTCAAGCAGCAGCCAAAGCAGAAGCTGCTGCTTGAGCAGCAGCACAGGCTTGAGCAGCCTGTGCTGCTGCTCAAGCAGCAGCTTCTGCTTTGGCTGCTGCTTGAGCAGCAGCCTGTGCTGGCTGCTGCCTTGAGCAGCAGCCAGCAGCTGCTGCTGCCTGGCTGCTGCTTGAGCAGTAGCCTGGCTGCTGCTCAAGGCAGCAGCTGTGCTGCTCCTCAAGGCAGCAGCTGTGCTGCTGCTCAAGGCAGCAGCTGTGCTGGTCCTCAAGGCAGCAGCCTGCTGCTTGAGCAGCAGCCTTGCTGCTGCTCAAGCAGCAGCCTGGCTGCTGCCTTGAGCAGCAGCCTTACTGCTGCTCAAAGCAGCAGCTTGCTGCTTGAGCAGCAGCACAGGCTGCTGCTAGCAGCCTTGCTGCTGCTTTGAGCAGCAGGGCTGCTGCTCAAAGCAGCAGCCTGCTGCTTGAGCAGCAGCACAGCTGCTCAAGCAGCAGCCTTGGGTGCGTTTCGAACCGACGCGATGCATCGGGCGAATTTGCAAAATGCCGAAATGCGGCGAAATGACCTGTAACATATTTTAAATATGATTACAGTCGAGTTCGGTGCGTTTCGGACCGACGCGAAGTCCATCGGGTCGAAAAGTGAGTTGAAGTTCAAGAAATTAGCGAATTTCATAAATTCTTATTATTGATATCGGCAAGCTCTTTTCATCTGCGTTTTGCCGCCAACTAGAAAATCGAAATTGTAATTTTTCTTCTTCCCTTTATTCTACAAATTTTTCTTAAACTTCCCACGATTTATTTTAAATTTTTGGGCTGCTCTAAGCCCTCGGAATAGGGCTTCGAAAAAGCTTGGCGATAAACTGCATCAGCAAAAACTGCAGTTTCAGAATTCTTAAAGCATTTTGCTTCGCTTCGTTCTCCTATTTTCTTTCAATCTCTCACCTCGGCAGTTCATCCCTTTTAATCAGCAGACTTTTCTGAGACACCTCACGATTTCTTCTTAATTTTTTGACTACTCTAAGTCTTCAAAATAGGGCCTCGAAAAAGCTTACCGATAACAAAATTCAGAATTTCTGAAATTCATAAGTCCTAGAACTTCAACTCACTTTTCGACCCGATGCACTTCGCGTCGGTCCGTAACGCACCGAACTCGACTGTAATCATATTTAAAATATGTTACAGATCATTTCGCCGCATTTCGCCATTTTGCAGATTCGGCGAACGGGGACTTAAGCTTTGCAATTTAAAGCTTCAAAGTGATTCCAATCAAGCTTCAAAGCTTTGCAATTTAAAACTTTAAAGATTCAGTGAACGGGGACAGCCTTGCTGCTGCATTGAGCAGCAGCCTTGCTGCTGCTCAAAGCAGCAGCCTGCTGCTTGAGCAGCAGCACAGGCTGCTGCTCAAGGCAGCAGCCTTGCTTCTGCTTTGAGCAGCAGCCTTGCTGCTGCTCAAACATTGCTGCTTTGAGCAGCAGCAAGGCTGCTGCTTGAGCAGCTGCACAGGCTGCTGCTCAAGCAGCAGTGCCTTGAGCAGCAGCACAGGCTGCTGCTCAAGCAGCAGTGCCTTGAGCAGCAGCCTGTGCTGCTGCTCAAGCAGCATCCTGTGCTGCTGCTCAAGCAGCAGCTTCTGCTTTGTCTGCTGCTTGAGCAGCAGCCTGTGCTGGCTGCTGCCTTGAGCAGCAGCTGCCTGGCTGCTGCTTGAGCAGCAGCCTGGCTGCTGCCTTGAGCAGCAGCCTTGCTGCTGCTCAAAGCAGCAGCTGTGCTGCTGCTCAAGGCAGCAGGCTGCTGCTCAAGCAGCAGCCTGGCTGCTGCCTTGAGCAGCAGCCTTGCTGCTGCTCAAAGCAGCAGCTTGCTGCTTGAGCAGCAGCACAGGCTGCTGCTTTGAGCAGCAGGGCTGCTGCTCAAAGCAGCAGCCTGCTGCTTGAGCAGCAGCACAGCTGCTCAAGCAGCAGCTTGCTGCTGCTCAAGCAGCAGCCTTGGGTGCGTTTCGGACCGACGCGGTGCATCGGGCGAATTTGCAAAATGCCGAAATGCGGCGAAATGACCCGTAACATATTTTAAATATGATTACAGTCGAGTTCGGTGCGTTTCGGACCGACGCGAAGTCCATCGGGTCGAAAAGTGAGTTGAAGTTCAAGAAATTAGCGAATTTCATAAATTCTGATTTTTGATATCGGCAAGCTCTTTTCATCTGCGTTTTGCCGCCAACTAGAAAATCGAAATTTTAATTTTTCTTCTTCCCTTTATTCTACAAATTTTTTTTAAACTCCCCACGATTTATTTTAAATTTTTGGGCTGCTCTAAGCCCTCGGAATAGGGCTTCGAAAAAGCTTGGCGATAAACTGCATCAGCAAAAACTGCAGTTTCAGAATTCTTAAAGCATTTTGCTTCGCTTCGTTCTCCTATTTTCTTTCAATCTCTCACCTCGGCAGTTCATCCCTTTTAATTAGCAGACTTTTTTGAGACACCTCACGATTTCTTCTTAATTCTTTGACTACTCTATGTCTTCAAAATAGTGCCTCGAAAAAGCTTACCGATAACAAAAATCAGAATTTCTGAAATTCGCTAAGTCCTTGAACTTCAACTCACTTTTCGACCCGATGCACCTCGCGTCGGTCCGAAACGCACCGAACTCGACTGTAATCATATTTAAAATATGTTACAGATCATTTCGCCGCATTTCGCCATTTTGCACATTCGGCGAACGGGGACTTAAGCTTTGCAATTTAAAGCTTCAAAGTGATTCCAATCAATAAAATTTAGAACTTTACCAAATCCTGTTTGAAAGTGGCCATAAAAGACGAAGCTTGATTGAGTCTTTGATAAAAAAACAAAATATAGTATCGAAAGTAACGACCTTTTTTTTTTATAAGTGCTGTCGATC
>CM055068.1:28710026-28737189 GCA_029204045.2 Tillandsia leiboldiana
TAAGCCTTTTTTTTTTATGGGTTCTTTTCATTATTTGTAAAAGGTAAATATTCGATATTTATTTATTCTGTGTGTTGAATGTGGAAATGATTAGGTTCTTTTCTTAGAATTTTATCTTCTCATATAGATTGAAAATAGTATGCTAATTAAATCTTTTTGTTGTTTCACAGTCACTTAATAGTTTTTCTTTTTTCTAATGCAGGTTTGATTAAGTTAAGGAGAAGTAATCTGGTGACTAATTGCAATGTCGATCTCCTCCTTTCCTTCATTTTGTATATGACTCAAATATGTATATGAAAGATATATGCCGATATAATTTTCTTGTTGCAATTAATTAAATTGATGGTATTTTTTGTCTATTATGGATGTTGATTAGATGATATATATACTTGAAAATTTATAAATTGATGGTATTTTTTGTCTATTATGGATGTTGATTAGATGATATATACTTGAAATTTTATAAATTGATGGTATTTTGCCTATGACTAAAATTTATTGTGCTTAATTGTAATTATTTGCATGTTTTTAAATTTATTTGCCGACACTTTTAATTATATTTGGCGACACTTTTTTGTTGGGATAATTAAATGGAAAAACTATAATTTTATAATTATTTTGGCACTTATGAGTGCCACTAAAAAGGGGTATGCTGGCGGTTTGGAGTGCCGGGACAGATAGTTTTGCTGGCACTTGTAAGTGCCACTAAAATCAGATACGCTGGCATTTTGGAGTGCCGGGACAGATAGTTTTGCTGGCACTTGTAAGTGCCACGAAAATCAGATACGCTGGCATTTTGGAGTGCCGGGACAGATAGTTTTGCTGGCACTTGTAAGTGCCACTAAAATAAGATATGCTGGCGGTTTCAAGTGCCGGAATAGATTGTTTTGCTGGCACTTGTAAGTGCCATTAAAATGGGATATGCTGGCGGTTTGGAGTGTCGGAATAGATCGTTTTGCTGGCACTTTTAAGTGCCACTAAAATCAGATACGCTGGCATTTTGGAGTGTCGGGACAGATAGTTTTGCTGGCACTTGTAAGTGCCACTAAAATGGGATATGTTGGCGGTTTCGAGTGCCGGAATAGATCGTTTTGCCGGCACTTGTAAGTGCCACTAAAATGGGATATGCTGGCGGTTTTGAGTGCCGGAATAGATCATTTTGCTGGCAATGTCGATCGTTTTGCCGGCGGTTTAAAGTGCCGGCTTTACCATCTATGCCGGCGGTTTGATATAAGTGCCGGTAAAAGATTTGCCGACGGAGTTTTCGCCGGCACAAAAAAATGCCACAAAAAAATGCCGGGAAAAATTATTACCGGCACTTTTATGATTTTTCCCGGCAGTTTAAAGTGCCGCTAAAAGCCAACATTGGTGTAGTGTGTTCTCAAGAAAATAAAGGAAAAAGTGTCCAATAGTGGTTCCACATGTGTAACAATTAATAACTCCGCATAGATATAACCATCATGCTAAAACATTACCCAACCACACATGTCTATGATCCATGATAAAGCATCACTATCCACCTATGCATGTCATAAAGTCCTCAAATAGTACCAAACACTAACAGGATAATCATAAAGCCCAAAATAAATAGCCCAATCCACATGCAAGGTTAAACGCTAACATTCCATCCATACCAACATGTATAAGTCCCAACCACTATCAAATATCCACAATAGTAATTTCCATATGAAGGGCTCACAATTTTATATCACTTAAGCATGCATGTCCAAATAAAGGGATCACTCTAATATTCCTAGTGAGCATGTCAAAAAAATAGAGGTAAACAACAACCACCCACCTCGATCGCTAATTCCAAGTCCAAATAGTGCTCTCGCCCAAACCGATAAGTCGCCGCGATCGCTGTACAAAATTCCCAAAAGAACATACATAATTAACATACAATGCTCACACAACATCTGTCCCAAACACAACAGTCCAATGTTTCCCTGTTTTTACCTGCTACAAGTGCCCGGAAAATTCCAAGAAAAATACCGTCACGATCCTCGCGACGAACTCGTCGAAACGAGTACCTGCACGCTCAAATCCGAGTTCCCTACACTGAGAAACAAATCCGACAAGGGAACCACCCCGAAATAAACTGCTCTCAAAAACTGAACCACAAGATTCTGTAAACAGGGATATTCACCTTCGGGGCAAAATTCAGAAAATTCCAAGAAAATTTGGGGATATTCCTCGTGATGTGTAGATGCAAAATGCCTTTTGAATCACCCCAATCCGATGCCTGGGCGCGAAGATATCGCCAAAATACCGCACCGCTGTCCCAGAACTCCGCCCCAGAAAATGTGGTCACAAGATGATCCGAAAAACCCATGAAAAGCTCGGAATGGGAAAATCTAGTAAACATGGGGAACGTAGCCCTACCTGTTGTGAAGCCAACGGCGCAAGAATCACAGTAAAAGGTGCTCGGGGTAAGCCGGGGGAGTCCTCGCACCAAAACGCGACGAAGAAGACCACAAACGAACGAGCGTCGTGCCGCGCCGTAAAAATGGAAACCTCGGGATGCGTGCCGCTGAAAAATCTGGAAATCTGCAGATGGAATCGCCACAGGGAGAGGAGGATTTCTTGTGAAGGTTGCACAGTGAAAGGATGAACAGGGAGAAAGATAATCGGACTTGAACAGGGCCTTTAAATACAAGCTGGAAACAAATCAGATAATTCCCATTCTGTCCTATTTTCCGGGCGCTCCGGATTTCGGGCGGCTACAGTGTTGGGCCCGGCCCATCACTGTGCGCGCCCGAAAGCGCCACGGGCCTCCACGTCACCCCCGCAACAGCGGACAGCCGCGCTGGCCATCCACTGCGCGACGCGTGGACCGACGCTGCGACGACACGTGGCGGGCCCGAGCGTGGGAAAGCCCGGTCAACGCGCCCACGTGCCGCCTGCACCCGCCGCCTGCGCCCCCTGCCAGGCGCGAATCCCGAGGCACCCCGGTGCACCTCCGTGGACCCAGCCTTCGTGAGCCCGCCAACCACAAACAGACACGTGTCCCGCCGGTCCATGCACCGCCCCCGCCTGCTCCGTGGTCCAAGTCCACTGCACCGGCCAATCCCAACCTGCCACGTGTCCAAACCCTGGTGCACGACGGCCCGTGGACCGCGCGCCTGCCCGCGCACCCGCGCGCCTGCCCGCGCGCTGCCCGCGCCCACGCGCTGCCCGCGGCCGCTCTGCCGCCTGCCCGAGCCCGTCCGCCGTGCTCCGCCGCTGCCCACCGCCGCCGCCGCTGCCCGCCGCCGGCCGGAGTTACTGTTCCGGCGTGAACAGTAACCGGTGCTCAAAAATAACAAGTGGGTAGTCCGTTTTGACCGTTTTCGCGCGCTGAATCCGAATTTGATGTCCATTTTGCCATATTCCAACCCCAAAATTTGCCGAAGGCATCCGGAAAGGTGTTCCTTGGTCCAAACTTCGCGCTGAGTCCATTTTTAATATCCGCTTCGCACGAAACCACTTCTAACGATCCGACGGAGTCCATTGATCACCCACGTGATCCAGTATGCCCGAAGTCCGCCACTTGTGTCCAATTGGTGCACAAACACCTCCAACGCACCCCGTAGGCCTCCCGAAGTCACCCAACGCACAGCAACAGCTATGCTGAGATCCAGGTCATCACAGGTTTTTTTAGCAGAGCTCAATCCACAAGTCTTCTTCAACACTGGATTTTTTGGGGATTTTTGAAGGCCATTTGGATCATCATCTTCACCAAGAAGCAAGCACCACCATTGTTGCTGTTGGTGGACCTTCCCGTCGCGTTTCAGTACAAAAATTTCCCAGGACTCATTTCTTGGACTTTTGAGCTCATTTTTGGTTCTACGTTTTCAGAAGAGGTAAGGCTACAATCTTTGTATTCAACTCCCCCCTCAGATCTCATGTTTTTACAGAGTTTTAGGGCCATTTTTGGGACCCTTTTGTTTCAATCTAGAATCCTGACCAGTCTTCAGTGTTTTGGCTTTTCTGAATTGTAGGAGTGGAATTTTTGGATGATTTTTGCGGGGAAATTTCCAGGACTCAAAGATCTACAATATTGGTATGTATCATTTTCCCCATATCTGAGTTTTTATTAGGGTTTATGTATAATCTTTGGAATACCTTGCTGCATTCGTGCACAGATGGAACTTGGTGGATAGTTCAAAGTGTTTATGGGTTTTCTCCTTCATCCGAGCATGAAATTTGGAGTTCTTTAGCTCATTTTGAGGTATTTGAGGTTGCACATACTTTTTATTTAACCTTGTTGCACTTGCTGAAATTCTGGAATTTGAGTGCGTAGTGTGCATTGTTTTAGTGTTTGCGCCCAATCCGTGAGGCGGATTCGGATGATTTTCGCGGCATCGGACTCCTGGGAGGATAAGGATTACTCACGCCGAAATTCAGCCAGATCGGGCATCGGATCGTCAAGATTCAGGTGGGTGGTTGTGCTTTGCCGAAAATAACGATTTACCCACTCGGGCTATTGGTTTTCCCTCGTGGCATAGTTGATTGTTGTTCTCTTTTCCTTGGTGTAATATGCTCGGATATCCATGTTTAAATTAAGTTAATTGATCCTCAGTGTATACGTGAGTGAATGAATAGTTTGATTGATGTTGCATTATCTCATAAGAAGTTGATATTAAGTGATCATCCTTAAACCTATTCTATGTGAGGGTAATTAGGAAACTAATCTTCAACCTACACCTTATGAAGAATGGTTAACATAATTATGTGAGAATGATGGTGATAGTTATATGTGAATGGTTGAATGATTTATGTGAGGACTTGATGGGGTTATGTGAGAAGTGCTTGGTTGCTTATGTGAGAAGGACTTGGTTGATTTATTTGAGAATGGCTTATATGAGAGTAGTTGGTTTTGTTGATCCTTAACCTACAATGTGTGATGTTGGGCATAGATGTTGATTCATAACCTATCTATGTGAGAATAATGAGTTGATTGATCTTTGATCTAGTTTATGTGAAAATGGGTGTCGATGTCGGTTATTGATCTAGTCAATGTGAGAATGACCTATGCTTTCGATTCCTAGTTCAGTCATGAAAAGATGGTTATCATTGTGAGTTGAGGCCTATTCCTTATGAGACTAAGCTTTGTTAATGACTCTTAATTCCTCCAAATAATATGGAATGTTGTTGGTAGATCCTATGTGCATCCTATGTGAGATCAATAAAAGTTGTTGATCCTTAGTCTATTCATTGGTGATAGTGGAATGAATGTCCCTATTCAAGTAGTGTTAAATGATCTTTGGCAAGCCTATATGTGAATGGATGTTTCATAAGAGGGCGAGTAGTGGTTTGTGTGAGAATAGCTAACTACATTAATCATGATCTATCTATGTGAGATTCACTCTTTATGAAAGTAATGATTGTCATTTATCTCCTGATTCATGTTAGGTGGAAACCATGTTGGATACTATTCTCTCTTTATTTCCAAATGTGGAAGGTGCATACTTGTGTAGTCTTGATGTATGCTATGTTAAGATCCAATCCTTTTATGAGATTGATTATGTAATTTGGATAGCATGCTCTAATAAATGTAAGAACATCGACACCTGTTTTCTTTTATCATTCTGGGACAATTGCATGCTTGTTTGGTCATTTAGATATGCCACCCTTTTCTGCTACACTATCATGTTGGACTTGACTTAGGAGAAACCATGCTTTATACTTTTCTCCTTTTCATTTTAGACTCTGGGTATTTGTGGCTCGGGTGCGAGCAGGGGCTTTGGGATAGTGTAGTCAGGTTTCCGGGGATTTGGGACGGGCAGGGCCTGATGGCAGGGATTGTGGCAACCGCGAACTGTGGACGGTTGACCGGGTTATTATTATTGCATCAGATTGGAGGTGAGGGACCGGGCTTCCTTAGTGGATGGTTTTTCCCACTTACTTAGAGTCTTGATCCAGCCCTGCTATATCGGATACTTATGGTTACATACTTTACTCGTGTGGGTCGCTCCTCTCGAGTGCCACTCCGGAGTAGGCTTAGGGCCGAGCCGTGTGCCGGTCGATTGGATACTTTGGGATCGTGCCGTATGCCGATCAGATTCTGGGTTCTTGAGTTGACAGCAGAGCAGGCAGTACCAGTGTTTACTGGTGTATTGATTGGGTTTGGTCAGGCAGGCTTTGACATTCTGAGGCATACTTTTAGCTATTATTTTAGCTAGGCATTTTAGAGGTATTTTAGTGGTAGCTCTCTTTTATCAGTAGTTTTGTTTATAGCTTACCACCTCTCTTATTCCTTTTCTTGCCTCTGGTAGACTTTGTGGGTACGTCGGGGTTTGAGGCTTTACCCACAGGGGGAGGCTACTAGTTTTACTAGTGGTTCTCACCCCCATTGTTGTTTTTCCCCTTTCCTCCCTTTGTTTTGCAGTGTCTGCTGCGGGAGTTGCGGATCTTCGGTTGACAGTTTGAGGCGAGGAAGTCGCGAGATAGATCCCTACCAGTGTTGATTTCTACAGTGGGATAGATGTACCAACCCAGATTGTGGGTTTCACTGTACACAGTTGTATTTTATTATTTTTGTTATCTCCCTTTTTGGATCTATAGATGTTGTATAGGTGGCTTTTACTTGTATTACAGTTGTGGCGGATCGGATTATTGTATCATTTATTTATGGGAGATGGATATTGTACCTTTATTTTTCAGTTGTACAGTGATTCGGATTTTTATTACAGCAATTTTTCTTCAGCTCTGATATCTGTTTAGTTGTTAGATGGTACTTTGCAGGTTGGACGCTTCGCCTATGCGGGATTTCGCATAGGTGGCGGATCTGTTGGCGAGCCCGGGTCGCAGTTTCGACCCCGGGGCGTGACAGATTAGAGTGGTATCAGAGCCTAGGTTATAGGTCATGGTGGACTTAGAAACCCTAGGCTTATGGTTTGACCCTTGGTTGACTTCGTGAGAGTCGTGATTTTAGCGAGAGTCCTGATTGAGTTTTATACCTCTCCCAAGGGACGGGAAGAGTGATTGGCATGTTTATTCTCCTAAGTGATTATGTTGGCTGCAGACAACAAAATGCTGTGGAACGGGTGACATGCTTTAGCCTTTCGCTGGATTGGGTCGAGCGTTGTTGTGTGCTGTTTTGTGGTTTCGTCGTGGCGAGCGGTGTCTCCCTGACGCAGAGTTCTGACCCGTGTGCACCCTATTGCTGCTTGTGGGCCAGGATAGGCAGTTTCGGGCCGAATACCCTGATTGAGGTCAGAGAGCTCCGGACCCAGATGATAGGATTGGCAGTGGCATATCGGCGGCAGAGTGAGCAGCAGATAGGATGATACAGTTGTCGGAGCAGCGGGCAGCTCGACAGTGCTTCCTTCTGAGACCACCCGGTTGCAGTATCCTCAGTGGTAGGGATTTCTGTGGCACCGATGGAGCGAGTAGCCCCCTCTGTGCCAATGTTTAGTGTCGAGGCACCGAGGCAGGGTGGATAGTTGACAGCTGGTGAGCGGAGCGGACATGATCGATCAATTTAGCCAGATTTGGCAGATGAACCACCCCGACTCGTAAGATTGAGTCGGAGCCTTTGGAGGACAGATTGGCCGGCAGAGGCATTTCTGACGTCTTTTTCCAAGATGACGAGTTCCCGAGACGCCTGAGATCGGGTGGACCCCGATGGCAGTATCAGCATCTATATCAGAGTAGCGCAGCGGTAGCGTGGATTTGCTATCTGCGGAGGACCGTATCAGTCGCCTCAGTGTGAGCAGAGACAGAGGTCGTGCTCCCTTTGTGAGTAGTCGTGATTTTTCTGGCAGACTGAGCGATGACCATTTGCATCGAGCAGATGAATCTGTGCCGCCCGGTTGGAGGGCGCCACGGTAGTGGATTGAGTTGTCGCAGGTGTGACTTCGTCACAGCAGTCGGAGTTAGAGCATATTGCATTCCTACATGGACTAGAGGCAGATTTGTTACCACGTGCACTTGAGGTGCAGGTTCCTGTTAGTGTTGTGCATGTGGAGGAGGCTTGTGGGTCATGTCCAGTGCAGCTGAGACTATGAGTTACCGACAGGTTTATTGGTAATTGTGGTAGTTCGGTATTTGACCCTGTGCTTGAGATTGTTTGGCACAATGCCACAGGATATTTTGACTAAGGAGAGAGAGGACGTTGACCTTATGCGAGGCAAACGAGAGGAGGCTTGGTTATTGAGATTGTTAGAGCACACAGGTTTTAGCGACAGTGTGAGAGGTGCTTACGGCGGCACCGGGACTCAAGGTTATCTCTGTTGCCCATAAGATCCCTGGTGTGATTTCACCTGAGCTGTTGATGATGCCGCCGGTTAGGGGGATAGAGATTGTGTTTGACGTGGTTCGGGGAACCGCGCCCCCCTTGACAGCACCTCATTGGATATCGCCGGTAGAGCTGAGAGAGCTGATGGCACAGTTGCAGGATCTGATGTATCGAGGGTTTTGTTTGACCTAGTGCCACGCCGTTGGTACACGGTGGTGATGCCACGTCGTTGATACACGACTGTGAGGGTCCTTTTATGGTTTGAGTGTAGACAGGTCCGGGTGGTATCTAGAACCTTTTGTTGGAGTCATACTCCGACAGTTATTGTATGATGCGAGTACCTACTTGGAATCAGACAGCCAAGGACTTTGCCTAGATGGCATTCAGGGTCCGGTAGGGGCATTATGAGCACGCAGTGGGCCAAATGGAATAATTAATGCCCTGTTGTTTTCAAGATCTGAGGAATTGTGTGTTCCAGATGTACTTGGACAGCTTGGGAGTGATGTTCCCCGAGGATATTTGATTTACTCCCAGAGCAACTTGGAGCACGAGGGGCACTTGGAGATGTGCTACCGTGCCTGTGCGGATGAAGCTGTATGTCAAGTTATTGAGATACAAGTTTTAGCTTCTGAAGCTTACCTTCGTGGGTCACATTGTGTTAGCCGTAGGGGTGGCGGTGGAAATCCGGCCAATATAGATACCATTTGGGAATTGGCCGAGGTCGACAATTATTGTCAAGGTGAGGAGCTTTTTGGATTTGGCAGTGCCAAGAGAGCATAACTAATGGATAATGACACTGATTTCAGTACCGACTTTTGCATTGTTAGTGCGGGGTGATGGACTTGCGAGTTATAGCAATGCCTCCTATGGTGGCGGTGGAGTTACCGTTGGTTTACTTTTGAGCATTCTGGATCACCCCGACAGGGCCACTGTGTTGACGGATACCTGGAGCAGAAAGCTGCCTAGGGTCGAGTTGGATGATTCCACAGCTAGCGCTGTGTGGACTATTGAGGCAAACATGGCTTGTGGTTGTGCCCCTAAGGGTTGCCTTGGTTGAGTTGACACAAGTTGTGGTTTGGTGCGTATTGCACTGGCGGTTATTTTGTTTCCCCCAACTTTTGATGGAACCCATGTTGTGTTTCATGTCTCAGCTCAGGAAGGTTATGTTTTTGGATCCCTCGCCCGTGATTGACTCGCCCCATTTGAGATTTAGGAATGTTTGAAGTACGAGGGACGCTCGTTGCGAATTCTGGCTCGTGTGATTGGAGGTTTACGCAACCGGGCTATGCCGTACTGGTCGTTGATGTTGCTGTTGTCGTGGAGTAATCACGGGGAGTGAGTGGTGACTTAGCAGCTGGAGACGGTGATTTTGAGTACTTATGCTTGGTAATTGTGACTCCTGTTTGAGTTGTGTTAGTTTCGAGGACGAAACTTTCTTTTAGTGGGGGAGGATGTGAAGACCCTGATCTTCGAGGTCATTACAGTGTGATCGACAGCTTGTGGAGGCCTATTTCTCTGGATAGTGTTGGTTGCGCGCAAATCAGACCCAAGAAACGGACTCAGTGCGAGAAATTGATCAAGATTGCCTAATGGGGTGTTTCGCCAAAAATTAGAAATGGATTCTTGCAAAATGGACATCGTATTTGGATTCAGCGCGGAAAAACGATGAAAATCGGCTATTTACATGTATTTTTCTGAGTCCGGACGCGCGAAAACGGGCGACCCGAAGTTTCCGGAGGTTTTGGGAGCTTGGTAGACCGGTGGACCGGAGGGCGTGCCACGTGGCTGCCTCCCGTTGGTTCCGTACGCCATGTGGCGGGCGCTGGAGGTGCGGTGCAGCAGGCCCGGCCCACGCAGCAGGCGCGGGCAGCAGCGCGGGCAGGCGCTGCTGCGGGTGGATAAGGGAGGCCACGTGTCGCCTCCTGATTGGCCGCGCGGATTGGCCTGTCGGGAAGCGACATGTGGCGACGATCGGGCGCGGGAGCAAACGCGCGGGACGGCGCGGATGCGCGATGCGTGGCGGCCCGGCAGCACAGTGCCGGGCCGGTCCGTTACTGTAGCAACAGTGGGTCTTTTTTTCTCCAGCAGCTTATCTCCTTGATATTTAATGGAATTCCCTTCTCCATTTTGGAGCTTTTGGAGAGGTTTTTCTCTGTGGTTTTTTTAGCAGAGCTCAATCCACAAGTCTTCTTCAACACTGGATTTTTTGGGGATTTTTGAAGGCCATTTGGATCATCATCTTCACCAAGAAGCAAGCACCACCATTGTTGCTGTTGGTGGACATTCCCGTCGCGTTTCAGTACAAAAATTCCCCAAGACTCATTTCTTGGAATTTTGAGCTCATTTTTGGTTCTACGTTTTCAGAAGAGGTAAGGCTACAATCTTTGTATTCAACTCCCCCCTCAGATCTCATGTTTTTACAGAGTTTTAGGGCCATCTTTGGGACCCTTTTGTTTCAGTCTGGAATCCTGAACAGTCTTCAGTGTTTTGGCTCTTCTGAATTGTAGGAGTGGAATTTTTAGATGATTTTTACGGGGAAATTTCCAGGACTCAAAGATCTACAATATTCGTATGTATCCGTTTCCCCATATCTGAGTTTTTATTAGGGTTTATGTATAATCTTTGGAATACCTTGCTGCATTCGTGCACAGATGGAACTTGGTGGCTAGTTCAAAGTGTTTATGGGTTTTCTCCTTCATCCGAGCATGAAATTTGGAGTTCTTTAGCTCAATTTGTATCTAATCTCGACAAGGAATCCAATGGTACCTCTCTTGCAGGATTTGGAGCACGTTTGATTAGGTAACTCTAATGATCTTTCCAAGTGCTATTATATGGATTACTGCAGTCCCTGTTTTATTTTGGATTTGACCAATGCACCTTGGAATGCAGATAACTTTGTGGATACAAGGTCTTTTTCAGAAATTCAAGTTGGGAATTCTTCCTAACTTCAAGGTGAGCAAATTCTCTTTTGTGATCTGTGGATAAATCCCTTTGGAAAAGCCTCTAATTAGGCTTGGAAATGCTAGCAAGTTTATGTTAACAGTTTTTGGGCAGCATTGTGATGTTTGCTTCATTTGAATGTTAAGGGAAATTAATGGAGGATTTTTTGGGACTTGAAGATATTTGTATGAAAGAGGAGATCTTTGTTTTACTGTTGGAGACTTCATTTTGAGGTATTTGAGGTTGCACATACTTTTTATTTAACCTTGTTGCACTTGCTGAAATTCTGGAATTTGAGTGCGTAGTGTGCATTGTTTCAGTGTTTGCACCCAATCCGTGAGGCGGATTTGGATGATTTTCGCGGCACCGGACTCCTGGGAGGATAAGGACTACTCACGCCGAAATTCAGCCAGATCGGGCATCGGATCGTCAAGATTCAGGTGGGTGGTTGTGCTTTGCCGGAAACAACGATTTACCCACTCGGGCTATTGGTTTTCCCTCGTGGCATAGTTGATTGTTGTTCTCTTTTCCTTGGTGTAATATGCTCGGATATCCATGTTTAAATTAAGTTAATTGATCCTCAGTGTATAGGTGAGTGAATGAATAGTTTGATTGATGTTGCATTATCTCATAAGAAGTTGATATTAAGTGATCATCCTTAAACCTATTCTATGTGAGGGTAATTAGGAAACTAATCTTCAACCTACACCTTATGATGAATGGTTAACATAATTATGTGAGAATGATGGTGATAGTTATATGTTAATGGTTGAATGATTTATGTGAGGACTTGATGGGGTTATGTGAGAAGTGCTTGATGCTTATGTGAGAAGGACTTGGTTGATTTATTTGAGAATGGCTTATATGAGAGTAGTTGGTTTTGTTGATCCTTAACCTACAATGTGTGATGTTGGGCATAGATGTTGATTCATAACCTATCTATGTGAGAATAATGAGTTGATTGATTTTTGATCTAGTTTATGTGAAAATGGGTGTTGATGTCGGTTATTGATCTAGTCAATGTGAGAACGACCTATGCTTTTGATTCCTAGTTCATTCATGAAAAGATGGTTATTATTGTGAGTTGAGGCCTATTCCTTATGAGACTAAGCTTTGTTAATGACTCTTAATTCCTCCAAATGAGATGGAATGTTGTTGGTAGATCCTATGTGCATCCTATGTGAGATCAATAAAAGTTGTTGATCCTTAGTCTATTCATTGGTGATAGTGGAATGAATGTCCCTATTCAAGTAGTGTTAAATGATCTTTGGCAAGCCTATATGTGACGCCCCACTTCCCAAGGGGTCACCCATCCTAGAACTACTCTAGCTCTAGCACGCTTAACTCTCATGTTCCTCTTGGATCTTGCTACCATCCAAAATGCTATAGCCGGATTAGAGATTTAGTCCTATTATATCATTTATATATAGGACTAATCCAAATTCCGGGGGTGTCACATTCTTCCCCCCTTTAAGCCCTGACTCGTCTCGCTAGCCTTAGCCGACCTTGTGAGGAGCTCACAAGCACCAGGCGATGTGAGACTCGTCTCGCTAGCCTTAGCCGACCTTGTGAGGAGCTGCACTCCACTCACAATGGTCATTAGCCGGGGAGCCTCGCTCTACCCGCTATATAACCCTGGCTCAGCCGAGACTTATCTCACATTTCCGGCTGGTGAATGGCTCTGATACCAACTGTGACACCCCACTTCCCAGGGGGTCACCCATCCTAGAACTACTCTAGCTCTAGCACGCTTAACTCTCATGTTCCTCTTGGATCTTGCTACCATCTAAAATGCTATAGACGGGTTAGAGATTTAGTCCTATTATATCATTTATATATAGGACTAATCCAAATTCCGGGGGTGTCACACTGTATGTGAATGGATGTTTCATATGAGGGCGGGTAGTGGTTTGTGTGAGAATAGCTGACTACATTAATCATGATCTATCTATGTGAGATTCACTCTTTATGAAAGTAATGATTGTCATTTATCTCCTGATTCATGTTAGGTGGAAACCATGTTGGATAGTATTCTCTCTTTATTTCCAAATGTGGAAGGTGCATACTTGTGTAGTCTTGATGTATGCTATGTTAACATTCAATCCTTTTATGAGATTGATTATGTAATTTGGATAGCATGCTCTAATAAATGTAAGAACATCGACACCTGTTTTCTTTTATCATTCTGGGACAATTGCATGCTTGTTTGGTCATTTAGATATGCCACCCTTTTCTGCTACACTATCATGTTGGACTTGACTTAGGAGAAACCATGCTTTATACTTTTCTCCTTTTCATTTTAGACTCTGGGTATTTGTGGCTCGGGTGCGAGCAGGGGCTTTGGGATAGTGTAGTCAGGTTTTTGGGGATTTGGGATAGGCAGGGCCTGATGGCAGGGATTGCGGCAACCGCGAACTGTGGGCGGTTGACCGGGTTATTATTATTGCATCAGATTGGAGGTAAGGGATCGGGCTTCCTTAGTGGATGGTTTTTCCCACTTACTTAGAGTCTTGATCCAGTCCTGCTATATCAGATACTTATGGTTACATACTGTACTCGTGTGGGTCGCTCCCCTCGAGTGCCACTCCGGAGTAGGCTTAGGGCCGAGCCGTGTGCCGGTCGATTGGATACTTTGGGATCGTTGTTACGGCTTTTTGTGTTGGCATATTTCGTGAGTTGAGTCGGAGTCTTGAAGTGATCAAATTGTCAATCAGCAATTGAAGACTCAGAGAAGATTCAACAAGATCTCAAGTTGACACTCAGTGTTTTGAGTCTTGAAGATTGAAGTTGAAGAATTGTGGATCATATACATCAATCTCAAGGAAAATGGATTCGGATTGTTCAGGTGCGTTTAACTAAATAATTTTGGTGATCTGAATACATTTGTGTAGTTTAGAAACACTTGGATAAGTTTTCATTGCTTAAAAATCAAAAACTGGACAAATTGGGTGTTCAGAGTCCGGATCATAATTCCAGTCCTGAACCAGTCCGGATCAGAATTCCAGTCCGGACCCCGAACTGTTTTTTCAGGAAAATTGCTGAAAAAAAGACGACAGTCCTGAACTAGTCCGGATCAGAATTCCAGTCCGGACTGAAATCCACGGTCCGGACCCCGAACCTTGTTTTTTCAGGAATTGCTGAAAAAAAAGACGACAGTCCGGATCAGCCAATCCAGTCCGGACCGTCGTGCGGGAAAAAGTCTGTTAAGTTAGTTTTTGATGCTTATCTCTTTCCAAAGGTTTCTAAACTATAAATAGACATTTAGGGTTTCTCAAGAACTACCGATTAATTAATAAAACACTTGAGAGCAACCCTAGAGGCTAGGTTTTTTATCGTTCTTCTTTTAGCCTCTTTTAGGTCAATTCGACGGTTCTTCCAAGATCTATCTTTTGTCGAATTGATCTAGTCTTTGCTTAGAGATTTCTTCTACGGTTCCTCAATGATAATCTAAGCGAAGGATCACCATCGAAACCAATATTTCTATCGTCTAAGTTTGCGTCGTGGATTCGACGTAGCATCGTGGATTCGATGTGTTGAAGGCGTTTCGTGGATTCGAAACGTGTGCTCGTGGATTCGAGTGGCGTTCGTGGATTCGAACGTGTGCAGTGGACGTGCAATCGGTGGAGCGCAAGGTCCAAAGAAGTTGAAGGAGGGGTTGAGTCCGTGGAGTCGGTAATCACCTTGTTATTCTTCTTTTCTTAGTGGATTGTTATTGCGTGTTGGTCCCGTGGTTTTTCTCCTGGATTGGAGTTTCCACGTAAATCTTGGTGAGCTATTTTTATTTTCCGCATTGGTTTTTATTTTTCACTGAGATTGGTTTTATAAGTATTACACCTATTCACCCCCCCTCTAGTTATTTGATATTACCTATTTAGATCCGTGTGGATCCTTAATATATAAAAACCAACAAGTGGTATCAGAGCGGGTTTTAGGTTCATCTATCATGTCGGGTGAAAGTGGTAATATTTGAGGAATTAGTAGGTGCTTTACAAACTTATGAGATGACTTTTCCTACTAATCAAATTTCTTCTAAGTCTTCTTCTAAGCTTACAGGCATTGCATTCAAATCAACAAAGGAAGAAGATGGCGAATCGAGTTCCGACGATGAAATCTCTTTAGCCGAGTTTGAAGAACAATTGGCGCGGATCTTAAAGAAATTTCGTCGGATATTTTGGAAGAATCGAACCGATGGATCTTCATCCACGAAACCATCTAAAGGATCATCGGGTTCTAAATCCTCTAAACTCAAAGGCGTTGCAAAACCTTCTAAAGAAAAAGATGATTTCGAAGGGGAAATCCAATGCTATCGATGTTGGGTTATGTATAATAGGATCTAAATAGGGGAAAAAATACCTAGAGGGGGGTGAATAGGTGTAAACAATAAACACTCAAAAATTTTTGCGATATAAAACCCAATGCGGAAAAAATAAATAACACGCAGAGATTTTTACGTGGAAAACTCCAAACCGGAGTAAAAAACCACGGGACCGATAACACGGTGAAATCCACTAGAATTAAACACGTACAAGGTGATATACCGTACTCACAGACGACTCAACCTTTTCCATACGCTCCTAGTTGATCTTCTCCGCTCGCTTCACGACGCTTCTCGAATCCACGATCTGCGTCCAACGCCGAATCCACGGCGTCCAACGTCGAGTCCACGACGTCCAACCGAATCCACGGTCTTCACCCAGTAGCACGCTTCGAATCCATGAACGTACCTCGCTCCGAATCCATGAGAGCGGTAGCACCTTGAATCCACAAGGCCACGCGAGTCCACGCGCCGATTTTGGGGTAAATCGTTGTTTTTTTGGGTGGTGATGATCCGCCGAATACTTAGATTAGAAATAGATCCGAAATACCATCTAAGTATTCATTGATTTGATTCTACTCTAAATGTGAGTATGAGAACCTATAATCAAATCAATCAATATAGATGAAGAAACATAAGATAGAATCTATGATTTCCTTTCTTCTCTATATATGGATCTTAGGCCATATATAAGATGACGACATTTAGGTTTAGCGGCTTCTTTTTGGACTTAGTGGATTAGCCCTAGAAAAAGAATCATAGGGTCTATTTATAGGTTAGAAACCCTTGGAAAAAGATAAGGAGAAAAAACTATCCTTTTCTGGAATTTTACATGACGATGATCCGGATTGGAGATCGGCGATCCGGATTGCAGTAGCGAGAAAAACAGTTTTTAGAAAAACGAAGGTTCGGGATCCGGATCGAAGTGCCTGATCCGGATCGTTCATACAGTTCACCAAACATCAACGTTCGGGATCCGGATTGCAAAGCCTGATCCGGATCGTTCAAATAAAATGGTAAACCCAGTGTTCGGGATCCGGATCAAGGAAGACTACGATCTGGATTGAACTGGTGTATGAACGAACAACCTTCGGGATCCGGATTGCAAAGTGTGATCCGGATCCTGAACATGTCCCATGTACAGTTTTTGATATTTATGCAATTACAAATCCATCCAAGTGTTTCTACACTATAAGAAGTATTCGGATCACCAAAGATATTAAGTTAAACATACCTGATCCTTTTGAATTCTTCTTTCTTGAGATTGAGTTATATGATCCAACCTTCTTTACCTTCAATCTTCAAGACTTAACCGAATTCACGAAATACGCCAACTTAAATTCCGTAACAATCTCCCCCTTTGGCGGTTTCGTGACAAAACATAGATCCACTCAAGAAAATTCAAAAAGATATTTTTGTTGCTATCACCATACAACAAAAATTTACAATGGAGATCCAAAATAAAATACATGAGTTAAACTCCTAAAACAGACTCTAGACTTAGACATCTGTACTCTCTGCAAAAGAAATCATTCTTGACAGAAGAAATCGTTAGATACCTCAAGAATTTTATATCATTCAAAAACCACATACAGAGATGAAGTTTATACTCATTTATACTTACCATGACATTTATACATTCAGATATGTAAATTGATCATAGTTAAAACACCAACATATCTTCTATGCAATCAAAATCCAAATGTCATGTTAGTGAACATCAACTTGTTAGTTATATTACATGCCCAAATAGTTAGTCGAATAGTTAGTCGAGGCATGCATTCAAAACAAATAAAAACCGAAAGTTGAAGTTCTACTTACCTTTCAAGTTGAGGTTATACTTACCTCCATAGTTTCTCACAAGCATTGTATCATTGTGTACCTCCATAGTTTCTCACAAACATTGTATCATTGTTTATCTCTCTCCCCCTTTTTGTCACAAAAGTTAGCCAAAAATTACCAAAATGGAGAGAATAGTTAACAGTTCAAGTACCACAAGTTTGAGAACTAAAAACTAAAAACTAAAACTTAAAAACCTGCACAAGAGAAGGATTAAAAATCTGCATAAGAAACAGAAATTAGAAGGATACGGATTATTCAGACTCATCCGAACTGATACAGCCGAGAATTTGGAAGATTTTCTTTAACCTTTTGTTCATGGATGACTGCTTCTTATTTACCTTCTTTATTTCTTCCTTTACCTCAATAAGTTCATTTGATATACGTTCTTGCTCGTTGGAGAGCCTTTGCTGTTCTTTATAGATTGAGGTAACTGATGCATCATCATCAGAAGTTGATGGAGGTGCTCGTTGTGCTGCATGTGCTGGTTGGACTGGAGGAGTTGCTGCCGGTGCAGAGGTTGTCGCTTGTTGTTGTTGTGCTCGTTGTCGGTGAGGAGGTAATATGGGCTCGTCTTGCTTTGTCGAGAGAGACTTTACAATTGTTGTTTCATTGATCGTTCCTAGACTGTGCATGTAGGAACTCGCACTTGTGTCAGCTTTAAATTTGCGGAGAATGCGCATGATGATCATTGGATAAGGTAGTCTCTCTGAAGGGTGAGCATGTTCCACATAGCGAGCCATCCTCGCCCAGATGATGTAAGGAATGTTTAAGTTTGCTCCCATTGCTGCTGTGGGGTTTCCAAGAAGATAAAGGAATAACATCCTATCCCAGTGAAGAACCTTCGTGTTCATATTTGGAAGGACGTTATAGCAAATAATGAAGTTTAAGTAGCGATACTCAGGTCGTAGCTCTTTTGAAAAGACTGAGTTTCCTGTCGACCGAGTATCTGGAAGACAGATGCCATCAACTACCACTCTCCAGGAGTTGGTGTTGAAGATTTGATTCTTTAGATAATGAGCGCCATCAGCTCGGGCCTTCATCCCTAATACCTCTCCAATCAGTTGAGGTGTTACTTTAATCTTAACATTCTTGACCAATGTTTGAAAGTCTCGACGCCCGCTTTCCTGATCAACTAGATAGCAAGCATTTTGATAGAACATCCTCACTGAGTGAAGACAATACCCAGTGGTCTCGGGGAAATCGCAAATGGGATCAAGACCTGTCTGGTCATACAGAGTCCCAAATGACGGAGATCTTTCCTTCAAGGCTTTCACATTAACATGCCTTTCGCCAATGCATTCCCTGTTCTCAAAGTCCTTTATCCTAGCAGAGCTGATAAAGTATTGTGGAGATGGTTGGCTATCAACTGGTTGCTCAATGGAAATTCCTCGAGCACTCCCTCTTTTGCGAGCAACACTTTTTCTTCTTGTCTTCCCAGAAGTTTCTTCCATTGGAGCTTTGCCCTTTCGAAACAACAGAGGTTTTCTGTGTCGATTTTACAGGATGTGTTTCGTCATCTGACAACTCATCCCAATTGACTTCATCCTTTTCTGGTTCAGATTCTGAATCTTCAAGTTGAACACATTCTCCTTTACGAAACGGTTTCTTTGCCCTCTTTAATTTATTGGTTGCTCGAGTATGTACCATCGCAACAAGAAGAACTATGATCCATGTGAATGCCATTGCTGCAATTGCTTGTGAAACGAAATCCTGTGAGCAACAACTCAAGAACACGAAAAAATTGTCAATTTTCAAAAATTAGAAAATTTGTACCCAAACAATCATTATCGTGTAGAGAGACTAAGAATCAAATTAGTTTTGCAAAAGGAATTTTAAAAATAGATCAATCGCATGATTTTCGAAAATTCCCATTATATGCCCTAAAACCGAAATTTTTGAAATCGAAGGCCAAAAATCCGTTTATCATGAGAATACCTAGCATATGATCAAAACTAATCTACCCAGAGTTCTTATTTCAAAAGAAATTTGATCAAAAACCATCCACAAACGAAATAGATACAAGAATTTCATCACGTTTTGAGAAAGAATGTGAAAAACTGTGAAAAACCGAGATTTTGATCAATGAAACTTACTAGGAGTCGAAGAACTTGAGTTTGAAAGCTTCCAAGATGGATGAATTCTAGAGAGAGAAGCTCTGGAAATTTTGGAACAAAAGATTGGAGTAAAAGAAATCAAAACCCTTTTGTTCTATATAAAACCCTAGCCGCGATCCGGATCAGTTCGTGATTACGATCCGGATCGGCTACCCGTAGAGAAAATCTGCGTTCGGGATCCGGATCGGCAGGTCCAATCCGGATCGTCTGAACGCAGAAAAATATCTGCGTTCAGGATCCGGATCGGCAGGTCCAATCCGGATCGGCTCCAACTTTTTCTTTAGAAAATTTCAGAGAAATTCTAGAAAAACAGAAAAAGATTGTAAGCACTTTTGTGTATCAACTTTAAATGAAAATCATCATTTCATACGACAAGAAATAGATTATGCCAAATCTATCAATAACATCCAACAAATGAAACAAAAATTTATAAAAATTAAATCCCTTAAAGTTGAACAACTTCAATTACATCTAACTTGATCTTATGTGTAATGCCTTTATCAAATCATCAATTCGGTAAAGAAAAAATGAAATACAAAGATCAATAGATGTCTGAAATCCCAGATAAGTTAGATAATATATCTAGTCAATTTATTGAAGAGGGTGGCTCTTTGAGCATCTTTCATTAAAATTCCCACCTTATACCAACCTTGACATTTTGACAGAGTCAAGTATTTCAACATGCATTTTATTTAATCAAACTTGAAAAACCTTGCTTGGTATGCATGTGGTAGCTGCACACAGTACTCGGACGACCGAGGTGGTAGCTCTTTCCTCCATGTGGTGGTAGTTTTCACACTCCTCATTGGGATGTAACTCTTTCCACATCTTTTGAGCATAAAACTTTTTCTTTGACTCCCCCTCAATTGGCTATCAATTATTTAAGATATAAAGTATTCAGCCAAATATTGATCTCGATTTCATACTCGACTAAACAGTCAAATAAGATAAAAACTATACCAAGAGATCATCGAGAGAGAAATTGACTTTGATCAAAACAAAGTTGAGTTAATTGACATAAATTATCACGCCCCGGGGTGGAAACTGCCACCCGGGCTCGCCAACAGATCCGCCATCTGTACGGAAACTGCCGTACAGATGAAGCGTCTAACCTGCAGAAAGAATCAACTACAGTATACAGATATCAGAGAGCTGAAAGTAGACTACTAAAACTGAAGTCCAAACACTGTACAACTGAAAATAATACAATAACCATCTCCCCAAATACTATCATATACAAAGTCCTCTGATACAAAACTCAAAAGGGAGGTATCTCCAATGAATACATCAGTGTACAGACTCTCGATACAAGAATATCCTCACTACAACAGTCTCTCAAACTGTAAAATAAAGTACAACTCTATACCTCACAACAAAGGTCTCTCAACAGAGAAAAAAGAAGAAAACTAATCTACTGAAGCTCTCCTCTGAAGGGGTACCGCTACACTCCAATGACGGGTAGGGAACTAGCTCGCGACTCCCTCGCCTCGGTCAGAAGGATCAGCAACTGGAGCAACAGGAACAGGAGGAGAAGTTCCTGGGGAAAAAGACACCACGACGGGTGTGAGAACTACTTCCCACAGTAGTTCTCAGTGGGTACCGTCAACAAGCCCAACGGTCTGCCCACCAAGTCTACAAGAGGCAAAAGATAACAGGCAAAGAAATCTGAAAGAAAGGGTGGAAACTACTCTACAGCTACCATGCCTCTATCTAGATACTCAAAAAGTGGAACAGATGCAAGTAAAAGAGACCACTCGCACCCAAGGTGCTCAATAGACCCAATCGAACTGACTGCCTCATAGGGTCCAGTCAAGCCTGCGCCTGTCGACTAGGAACGCGCCTGCCCACTACCACGCATCCCCATGAGGACGGGATTTACGTGGGGCGTCCTGCCCGACTAACTCACCCCTCGCGCAAAACTGCCTCAACAAGCCCATCGTATCCACAGCGGCATCTCAGGGACGCGACTCCAACTGAGGAACACGGCGCGGCATAGAGTATCACAAATTGGCATAAGCAGACAAGTCAAAATCCACGCTCACTCTCAGAACGGTAGGACTCAGGGTCCCCAAATACCTCGCACGACAGTCGGAGAACTCTTGACGACTCAGCTGCTCGGCTAACTCGAAACACGAGACACTAGCCTCGCCAACGGCTCGCAGCACAAGGCTCACTGGCTGGAGATACTCCACAACCAGGAACGACCCACAACTCAGGGTAACAAAACAGGTCGGACAACACTCAACGACCTGGGACCACCGTCAACCCCAACGGTTCCCAACAAGGCGGACCGGAAGATACTCGACGGCCCGGGACTGCCGTCTGCGCAACGGCTCCCTCCACGACGGCACAACAGGGAAACAAGACCTCCCGGGACTACCGTTTACCCAAACGGCTCCCGGCACAGATAAGCAACCCAGCTACAACTACCAGACTCCACTCTGCTCCCAAGCAAGAGTGCAAAAGCATCCCACACTAAAAGCAAGTCCCGACCTCTCGGCCCACTACCTGGGCGAGAAAACACTATGTCAGGGATGAAGGAACAGTGTGGATGTCTAAGCATAAATAACCCTAGCCCAAGTGAGGGTTTTCTACTAGTCTGGTTACACATACAACATATGATGGGGGTGCTAGGTCAAGTTCCAAGATAACCACATTAACCGATAATAAAGGGATAGCCATTCCAACAATCTAGCATGCTACACAAGGAAATATACTATCATGCATAGTCCTACATTAATAGAATTAATGTACATTCCATAAAACTTGGAGATAAGGCCACCCACCTCGATTTGCCACCAATTGCTCGTAGCCACTTGCAATTGGCCTCCACGCGATCCGCACGCAAAACGGGACACGCCGTCGGAGTCCGCACGCAAACGGAGCACGCCGCCGGAGTCCGCACGCAAAACGGAGCACGCTGCCAGAGGTCCGCACCAAAAACGGAGTCTGCACCGCGAAACGGTGCACGGCGCCGGAGTCCGCACGCAAAACGGTGCACGGTGCCGGAATCCGCACGCAAACCGGAGTCCGCACGCAAAAACGGTGCGCGGTGCCGGAGTCCGCACGCAAAACGGTGCACGGTGCCAGGATCCGCACGCAAAACGGAGTCCGCACGCAAAACGGTGCACGGTGCCGGAAGTCCGCACGCAAAACGGTGCACGGTGCCGGAGTCCGCACGCAAAACGGAGTCCGCACGCAAAACGGTGCACGTTGCCGGAGTCCGCACGCAAAACGGTGCACGGTGCCCAACACAGAAAAGAGCAAGAGGGTTAATTACAGTCCAAAAGATCGCCCCAAAAACTGTACAAAAATACAGTAAAACCAACACACGGGACCTACCCGACTGCGCCACCGTCGCCGCAACGCCCCCAACGAAAGCCTCGCGCGCTCCACGAGGCCCGCGACGCGAAACGCCAACTCCCACAACCTCCTCCCTCACTCCCTCTCGCTCTCGGGTTGCAGAAGAAAGAAAGAAAGGGAAGAAGGTGGCCTGCGGGGAGGAAGAAGAAGAGGAAAAAGAGGGAGAGGGGAGAAGGCGGTCCACGGCCCGCGGTGCACAGTGCACCCGCCGGTCCACCGCACCCATGCGGGTGCACCCGGTCCAGGCAGCAAAAGGCGGGGCCACGTGGTCGCGCCTCTGCGCGCCACGCGGCCGCGCAGTCCGCGCGCCACACGGGCGCGTGGACACCGCGCTGCCCACAGGCGCGGGACACGCGCCCGTGACACGGGCGCACTCTCCCGCCCCCGGGCGGGCGCCCAACGGGGGGCCGCCACGTGGCGGCCCCTGCGCTGCCCCGCGCAGGCGCGCGTTCCCAACGCGCGCCAGCTAGCGCGCACTGCGCAGCGCGCCGCCGCCCACCTCGGGATCCGTGCCGCGCGATGCCTCGATAAACGTGTCGTTTTGCCTCGAAAAACGCGCACTTCATCCGGGCTCCAAAACCCAACAAATAAATAGTCCATTCTTAGCGATTTCGCACGCTGAATCCAAAAACGATGTCCATTTCTCCAAATTCTCACCCGAAAATTTGCCCGAATGCCCACTCGATCCGATGTTTCCGCGCCGGGTCCATTTTTAAAGTCCGATTGCCCAATTCCAACTCTAAAAATTCCCGAAGGCGACCGGAGAGGTAAACTTTTATCCGGACTTCACCCGGAGTCTAATTTTGACATCTGAATCGCGCGAAATCACCTCTAACACCCGACGGGTCCTCCAACTCCCACGGGGTCTCAATTTAAGCCCGAAGTCCACCACTTGTGTCCAAATTGCGCGCAACCCACGCAGGCCTCCAGTGATGCAAGCAAATCCCATTTGCATCACAAATCCATTTCTGGGTCCCCAACACGCGCACCAACACCCCCAACGGCGGCAGAAGAAGCTGCCCAACAACCAGCAACCCTACGCGGGGGATTCCGGGACCTCACATCCTCCCCCACTAAAAGAAAGTTTCGTCCTCGAAACTAGAATCAAGCCCATCAGGAGTCAAGAATACCACGGCTAGGTATCTAACAATACGCCTCCAGCTCCCCCACTCGCTCCTCGTGATTACTCCGGGACAACAACAACAAGTACGGTATGACCCGATGTGCAATTCTCTCATCTCTCGAGCCAGAAATTGCAACGGGCGTCCCTCGTACTCCAATAATCACATATCTCAAAGGGGCAAGTAAATCACGGGCGAGGAAAAACACATCACTACTGAGCTGAGACGTGAAAACCAAGGGCTCCATTAAAAGGCTGGGGGAAAACTGAAATAACCACAAGTGTAATACGCACCAAACCACATCATGGTGCCACCCTCAACAAGACGACCCGAAGCATACCTGCAGACTCGTCCAATAAGGAAGGGAAATCCAATAAGTTGGGGTCTTCACTCGGTCACTTCCCGATCCAAAACCACCTGAGTGGACTACTCAACTGCAGGCTACCCTCAAAAGGGATCCTCAAGAGACACAATCTCGTGCCACAGTTGGTCGCTCAACATGCTATCATAACCCCAACGGACCCACGGGTCCGAAGTCGATCCCTCAACTCATAAAGACACCCTGACGGGGACCAAACCGTCGGTGAACGGGACTGAAAACTGGCTCACAAGGCGATCATAAAGCTGATGCCCAACTCGCGGTCAAAAGTCCAAAACATCCAAAAGACTCTCACCGTTGTGTACCTACAACGTGGCATCACTGCCGTGCACCCACGGCGTGGCATTACTGCCGTGCGCTAACGGCGTGGCATCACCACCGTGTATCAACGGTGTGGCATCACTGCCGTGTATCAACGGCGTGGCATCACCACCGTGTATCAACGGTGTGGCATCACCACCGTGTATCAACGGTGTGGTATCTAAAGCATCAAGGCCTCAGATCCTCACAGCCCTATACCCAACACTACCTCGAAAACCCGGAGCTGAGGAAGGGCCAAAAGATCAACAGGCAAAAACCAGGGCCCCAACTGCACTGGGCAGGACCAATAACTCCCAT
Organism: Tillandsia leiboldiana; assembly: GCA_029204045.2. NCBI lineage: Eukaryota > Viridiplantae > Streptophyta > Magnoliopsida > Poales > Bromeliaceae > Tillandsia > Tillandsia leiboldiana. Next base: position 28,734,940 of record CM055068.1, read on the forward strand.
CTATGTGCAACACGTGATCGGGTATCTGAACCTCACGAGCACAAGCTAAAGGTCCTATCTCTAGCCCATACATCAATGCAAATGCCCTAGCACTCTCACAGCTATGTCGGAGAACCCTCAACGACTCAACTCACAGCAACACCCCACTCATAGGCGAGAAGAACCCACTGACGCGGCAAAGATCCAAAAATTCTGATAGACCGGTGCCTAGAACCCTAACCAAACAAGAACAGACCCTAGGCTCAGTCTATCGAAGTTTTCGCTCCTTTACCGTTCAGGGATTCGGTCCCTCTCGTTCAAAGCGGGAAACTATGTCAACAAGCAGCTCACGGCTGGAGACGCTCCGGTAGTCCATCAGGACGAACTCGACGCCATCAAATCTCGGCATCCTGTCGGGTCATCTCAATCTCACTAAAATAACCACCTGGTAACTCGGCCGGAGGTGAAAATCGCCTCAACAGGCCGAACCTTCGCCACTCATTGGGCGGCATCGCCACTCACTGGGCGGCATCGCCCCTCACTGGGCGGCCTCGCCTCTCGCTGGGCGGCATCGCCACTCACTGGGCGGCATCGCCCCTCAACTGGGCGGCATCGCCCCTCACTGGGCAGCCTCGCCTCTCGCTGGGCGGCATCGCCACTCACTGGGCGGCATCGCCCCTCACTGGGCGGCATCGCCTCTGGTAGCTCGGCCAGGGGAAAGTATCCATCTGGTAACTCAGCCAGTGATAATTATCATCTGGTAACTCGGCCAGTGATAATTATCCATCTAGTAACTCGGCCAGTGATAATTATCCATCTGGTAACTCGGCCAGTGATAATTATCCATCTGTAACTCGGCCAGTGATAATTACCCATCTGGTAACTCGGCCAGTGATATTATCATCTGGTAACATCGGCCAGTGATAATTATCCATCTGGTAACATCGGCCAGCGATAATTACCCATCTGGTAACTCGGCCAGTGATAATTATCATCTGTAACTCGGCCAGTGATAATTATCCATCTGGTAACTCGCCAGCGATAATTATCCATCTGGTAACTCGGCCAGCGATAATTATCCATCTGGTAACTCGGCCAGCGATAATTATCCATCTGGTAACTCGGCCAGCGATAATTATGTTGGGTCAGTATATATACGGATCTCAATAGGGTACGAAACACCTAAGGGGGAGTGAATAGGTTAAACCGTAATATAAACACTCCAAAAATCGTTGCGATAAAACCCAATGCGGGAAAATAAAATACCACGCAATATTTTTACGTGGAAAACTCCATCACCGGAGTAAAAAACCACGGGGACCGATAACACGGCAGAAATCCACTAGAATTAAAAACACATACAAGGTGATTTACCGTACACACTACGACCTCAACCTTTCCATACGCTCCTAGAGGATCTTCTCCGCTCGCTCAAGACGCTTCTCGAATCCACATGCTGCGCCCCAACGCCGAATCCACGGCGTCAACGTCGAATCCACGACGTCCGACCGAATCCACGGTCTTCACCCAATAGCACCGTTCGAATCCACGAACTTGCCTCGCTCCGAATTCCACGAGACGATTGAACCTTGAATCCACAAGGACACGCGAATCCACGCCGCCGATTTTTGGGGTAAAATCGGTTGTTTTTGGGTGGGTGATGATCCGCCGAATACTTAGATCAAAGATAGATCGAAATACCATCTAAGTATCATTAGTTTGATTCAACTCAAGATGTGAGTATGAAAACCTAGAATCAAACTAATCAATAGATGAAGAAAACATAGAGTATTCTCTAATGATTTCCTTTCTCTCCTATATGTGGATCTATAGCCGTATAAGATGATACAAGAAAATGACGGCTATGTGGATCAGCCCTAGAAAGAAAGGACATAGGGTGTATTTATAGGTTTAGAAACCTAGGAAGGAGATAAGAATCAAAAACCAACCATTCTGGATTTTATACGGACGGCGATCCGGATCGTGATAACTAGGATCCGATCGTCGTAACAAAGCAGCCAATTCCAGAAAAAACGAAGGTTCGGGATCCGATCTGTGACTACGATCGGATCTGTTCATACAGTTCACCAAGCATCAAACGTTCGGGATCCTATTCGAACAAAGATCCGGATCGTTCAAGTTAGATGGTACCTCACGTTCGGGATCCGAATCAAAGACTATACGAAGCCCGATTGCCCCTATGTATGAACAACCCTTCGGGGATCCGATCGAACAACCCTGATCCGGATCCTGAACATGTCCCAGTCCGTT
>CM055068.1:28737289-28816039 GCA_029204045.2 Tillandsia leiboldiana
GTCCGCGAGCTTTTAGCTGGCCGGAAGAAGTTTATTTGATCACCGCTGTTTGGGTGTTTTGCTTCTTTGGAGTTGGACAAGGAATGGCTGTCGGAAGCAACCGGGCAATTCTGCTCGTGGAACTGAGGATTGTGCAATTGGGTTATACCCGGTGACGGTTCAGTGGTGCCAGTAGATTGAGTTAAGACGCCCACCTAAGAGCTGAGGCTGAGTTGGGGAATCTCCTATCACCATTTGTTTGAGTTACCTCCTGGGTATGGATTTATTCAGGTTTCGTGGACGAAACCCTTTTAAGAGGGGAGAGTGTAGAATACGGGATTTCGGATGGCGCACCGACCCTCGCAAGATGGCGTGGTGCGGAGGAAATTGCCTCGGGCGTGTTCCATATGTATATACAGATGAGTTCGGGTTGATTCGGATCAACGCGGAAGCCCCAGCTTGAATCGGAGTTTTCGGGCCGGTGCGCCGTTAGAGGACTGGTTTGTTAGAGCTTCGGACTCCGCAGTGGGGCACAGAAAATTGGAAAAAAATGCTGGGAACAGGTATACTTGTGTTTACAGCGGAGTTCGGGAGGTTCCGGACTGATGCAGAGGACCCGAAGGCAAAAAGTGAGTTGGAGTCGGCAGTTTTGGGAGCCGGTTTTTGATTGAGCCACCGACTCTGCATTTGAGCTTTTTGAGGGGGAAAAGCTGTGAGCATGTGTATGTTTCAGTTTACAGCGGAGTTCGGGAGATTTCGGACCCGTGCGGAGGCCCCGAGGGCAAAAAGTGAGTTGACGGGGTTTTGATGGAGTATTTAATTAATTTAATTAAATTATTTAATTAGGGGCTTGGGTCTGTGAGATATGGAATTAAAGAAAGAAAGAATAAGGGATGAGATTGGATGTAAGGGTGAGTGAGTGAGATTTTCGTGGGCATTAAATGCTACCAACCACCCTATTTAATTAGGCCTTCCCCAATTAAGTGCCACCTGGCCTTCTTCTTCTCCAAGCAAGCAGAGAAGTGGAGAAAAAAAGAGGAAAAGAGAGAGAAAGAAGGAAGGAAGAAGAAGATGGAAGAGATAAGAGTTTCCTTTTGGGTGTGGTTGATGTTGGACCTCCTCCTAGAAGCCTTGTGGAGCGAGCGGAGCGCAGCGCCGAGCCCCCATCGAGGTAAGTGCAGTTTTTGTGTTTTAGAGTGAGAGTGGGTGAGCTCGGTTTAGTGTGGGGTTTGAGCTTGGTGTGCTGTTGGTGGACTTTTGTCCATGCGTGAGTCGGGGGAGGCAGCAACTGTGGGCTGCGGGGCGCCCATGGGGGCGCGCAGCAGGCAGCGGCGCTGCGCAGCGCGCTGGAGGTGGGCGCAGAGCTGGGCGCGCGAAGGGGCACCGCGGGCACCGCGCAGCGCGCCTGGGCGCTGCGGGGCGGGCGCCCCACTGCAGGCGTGCAGCAGGGGGCTGCGCAGCGCGTGCCTGGGCGCTGCGCAGGGCGCGCCTGGGCGCTGCGCAGCGGGCGCCAGGGCGCCGCGCAGTGCGCGCCTTGGGCGCTGCGCCGTGCGCACCTGGGCGCCATGCACGGCAGGCCAGGTGCCGCGCGGCTGGCGCGGATGCCGCGCTGGCAGCGGCAGCTCCGCGCGCGGCGACGCGAGCGCAGCGAGTTCTCACGTGGACGCGCGACGTCGTCGTCGGCTGGGACTGGGCTAATTTGCCCAATGGTGTTGTGTGTTAGTGTGTTGGCTTCGCTGACTTTGGTTTCCTTTCTCTCCTTGTGCTTGGTGTAGCAACTTTGGTACACGCGGGAGCTTAGAGGCTTGACTTGGCGCTGCTTGCTGGCTGTGGGAGTGCTGAAGGTGTGAAGAGTGTACAGGAGAGGGGAATTTGGGAATGTAGTGTGTGTGAATGTGTAGGTGGAGTTGGATGGCTTTGTGAATGTGGGGAAATTTGTGTGTGTGCTGAGGGACTTGTAGAGGGTTTTGTGTGTACAGAGGAGTATTGGTTTGCGCTGTTGGATTTTGTATACTGTGGTTGAGGTATATGGAAGCAAATATTTTTAGTGTGCTGAAGCCTAGTGTGCAGTTTTTTTTTCTTGGCCCAAGGTGAGCTGAGGTTTTGTGAAATGTGTGTTTTAGAGTGTGCTGTGGATTTTTGAGTGTAGCAGATGTTGTATAAATGTGAATGTGTGGTGTGTGCAGGATGATGTAATTAGAGTGTATGAGTGGATATGTGTCTTGTGTTAAAGTGAGCATGCTGTTGGCGGATTGTGGTGCAATTGGGCCTTTGTTTGCACTTTGAATTGGCTGATAGTGAGCCAAAGTACAAGTGGACTTTCTCCAAGGGTGAGTATTTGGGATTCCAAGTTTTAATGGACTTTTTAGTTTTCTTTGCATGGTTTTGATGGATTAATGAGAGTCGTTGGTTGCTTGTGCATGTGTTGCTTGGCCGTGAGGTTTGGTATTTTATCGCGCGGTGCGTTTTCGGAATTTTTGTCTGTTTGAGGATCCGGCACTTCACCGACTTCAGCAATTGCCTGCGGAGAGCGTTCCAGGTGGGTGGGAATTTCTTTCAAAATTTGTGAAATGCCCTTTAATGCTTCTGAATGCAGTTTTTCATGTCTAGAGTGCTATTTTTCACTATTACTAAATCTGATAGTTGCCTGGAATTTTCTGTAAAATTCATTGGAACCCCGGATCATTTTTAGCATACTCCTGATACTATATGACACTAGATTCATATTTTGTTGGCATCATATTTGCACCTGGATCGTTTTAAAAATCGAGAAACTCGTTTAAGGAAAATCAGCATTTCAAAGTGATTTTTAAATTATGAGTTCGCCAGGGGTATGACATAGGCCAGGTGGCCCGTTATGCTTGTATACTCGTGCCAGGGAGCCGAGGGGATTTTAGAGATTTGTGAGATGAGTTTCTAGTGTCATGTGAGTGTGAGCTTTTGTTGGGATCGATGAGGTTTTCTAGATTATGGGTCGTACATATCAGATCTAGTCGGGGGGTGGTTCTCCGACATAGCTGTGAGAATGGTGGGCACTTCCTGATCGAGTCGTGGTGGGTTTTCCCGACTGAGTTGTGTCGTTTGAGCGTTTGAGTTTCCGATCTATTTGATCGTGGATTATAGCCTGCTATGAGATACTTGACAGAGATATTTGTTACTGAGATACTTTGCTCGTGTGGGTCGCTCCCTCGAGCGCCGCTCCGGAGTAGGCTTTAGACCGTGTTGGGTTCCGGTCAGACCGTGTTGGGTTCCGGTCAGACCGTGTTGGGGTTCCGGTCATTTGGACAGTGGAGATACTGAGTTCGGGAGATTGATGACAGAGCAGGTAGTACCGGTTTACTGGTGGATTGATTGGGTTATCTTGGTCAGGTATTTTTATTATTGCACTCATGCCTGGGGGCTGAGGGGTGTCTTATAGCTGTGTTAGACCAGTGCTAGTGTTGTTGGAAACCGGGGGGTTGACGGTGGTCCTGGATCATTGAGAGTACTTTGACCGTTGTGCGAGATGTGAGGAGCTTGAGTCCATCCCGTTCTGAGAGAGAGCGTGGATTTCGACTATAGCCTGCATGTGCCACTTTTCGATAGCGAGTTAGTCCGATTGGACACCCTATGTTGATATACTAGGGAGGCGCAGGATTGACTGGACCCGATGTGGCAGTCAGCTCGATTGGGTCGATTGAGCACCTCGGTGTGGTGGGTGTGTATGCATATCATATTATTGGTAGAGTTTCTTGAGCTTTATGATTAAGACATGTTAGCTGTAGTTTTTCTTTCAGCTTACCCATATCTATCTATCTGCATATCTATCTGTTTTGCCTCCGGTAGACTTAGTGGGCATACGTGGATATTGGTGACGGTACCACTGGGATCTACCTTCTGCAGTAGATCTCACACCGCTGCGGGGACAGGTGTACCGAGGTTGCCGTTCCGGCTTAGCTCGCGCGGAGACAGCTGATCGAGGTGAGGACGTGGCCGACCAGTTCCTTACCAGCATTGAGAGTCCGTGGTAGATGTACCCGGTATTTTATGTTTTCACTTTTGTACTGGACATTCTGAGAGACTAGTGAGGATTTCATTCACTTTTATACCTGAGAGACTTTGTACTGAGATTTTACTATATCAGATGTTCAGTGGATTTCTGTAGCTATTAGTTTTTTTCAGCTCTGATACATGTTTAGCTACAAATCTTTTGCAGGGTAGACGCTTCGTCTGTGCGGCAGTTTCCGCACAGACGGCGGATCTGTTGGCGAGCCCGGGTCGCAGTTCGACCCCGGGGCGTGACAGATTAGGGTGGTATCAGAGCCTAGGAATATAGGTCGTTGAGGACTTAGAGACCCTAGGCTATTGGTTGGACACTAGGATGACTGTCGTGAGAGACGTGACTTCAGCGAGAGTCCTGATTGAGTTTGTACCTTCCCCAGAGGATTGGGGTGAGTGAGTTTACATGTTATTCTCTAAAGACGATTATGTTGGCTGCAGACAACATAATTCTTTAGTATGGGTAACATGTTTTAGACTTTCGCTTGATTGGGTCGAGAGAGTTCTTGGTCCTAATGTTTGTTTTGTTGCAGTGGTTTTGATGCTTCCGAGACGCCGTGCAGCGGCAAGGGCGTGTTTGACCTTGGATGAGGAGTCAAACGGCGGAAGGCTAAATGGATAGTGCAGAGTGAGGTCTGTGAGTTACAGGCCTAAGTAGCCCAGACATTTGAGGCGATGCGGCGCCAGGACGAGAACATGGAGCGCGTGATGCGCGTGCTTGAGCTGAGAGCATCTCCCGGGACATCGCCAATAGTACTTCCGGCCGCGACATCGTCGATTTCGACCCTGATCGCACCACGGATGGTGCAGAAGCAGCGAGAGGTTGCTGACCGGTTGTTTACTTCATCCAGTTCCATCCCCTGCAGTTTTCGGGATAGAGTTTGGAGCCTGGGCGGCCGAGAAACTGGATAGCTGCATTGGAAAAGTTATTGGAAGAATTGTTCATCCAGGAGAAGCATATGGTGCACTTGGTTGTGCACTTTGGATAGGACGCCGAAAGATGGTAGCGTCGAGTTCGTCCTGTTGGACCACCGGGAGCGCAGTTGATGACTTGGAGCGGGTTTCCTACGATTGTTGGAGCCGTGTACCCCTTGTCGCCCAGGATGAGCTCTAGAGGTTGTTTATGTTTTAGAGGGGACTGCATCTGGATATCTATCTCTTTGTGTATTCTCGTGCGCGTGCCGGACTGTGGATGCAACGATTGGGCATGTTCGATAGATTGACCGAGGATCACTAATCACGTCCAGGAGGGACGAGTGAGCGAGGGGACCCGCTCCAGTGAGAGACGGTCCAGCATCATCAATTCTTGGGACGGTGCGAGTGATCGAGGTTGCCATGATTCCAGCCTCTGGGTCATGAGTCTCAGAGAAGACAGAGACCAGGAGGTTCTCGATACTAGAGGCTGCACCAGCATGCAGTGTTCAGGATGAGTAATGTCGTTGTGATGGGCCGCACTCATCGCCATAGTGGACCTCTGGCAGGGGCGATGCTTTTCATGAGGATAGTCAGGACATTTTAGGCAGAGTGTCCCCCGTGTAGCGCTCATGGAATTGCCGCTTGCGACGGCACCCCCACTACCCCTTCCGGATGAAGATGTTCATCCGACTTGCTGATAGGCTGATAGAGCCGTGACGCCGGGGCAGATTGAGCGATGGCCACCAGCTTTTTAGTGGGAGAGTTTGTGCAATCGGTTAGAGGACGCCAGAATAGTGGATCGCGTCTCACCAGGTATGGTTTTCCTTGTGGTCATCGGAGTTAGAGCATGTTGATGCCGTCACCGCTTGTGCACTTGAGGATCAGGTTACAGATCACGTAAAGCACAATGGATGAGTGTGCCAGTCCTGCACAGTGCAGTGGACCTTGGATTGGATCCATCGAGTTGTTAGTCCTACCTCAGCTTCAAGATGTTGATATGAGGTTGGAAAGGGATTGGTTATCCCATTGTCGTGCTATCATGGATTGTCGAGAGAGGACAATGACCCTCCGGGACCTGGTCAGGAGGAGTGTGTTTAGGGGATGCTAGACCACGACAAGTTGAGTCATTGTCGTATCGCGTTGCTGGCGACTGTAGAAAGGTGCTTACGGCGGCACGGGATTGAAGGATATTCTTATCCCCGTATGACCCCGGGTGTAAGTCTACCCTGAGCTGATTTTTCGAAGCCGCCTCTTAGGGGAATTGAGATCGAGTAGTTGATTGACATGGGTTTTGGAAACTAGCCGACTATGGTAGCACCTATTGGAGTATCAACTGCAGACAGAGAGTAAGAGGTGATAGCGCACTTGTGGTTTTCTGGTTGGATAGAGGGGTCTATGTGACCCAGTACCACGTCGTGGGAATACGACAGTGAAGATCTGAGAGATTGATACTTGTGTAGGTTGTCACACTGTAGATTCCACGGTGTTGTTTGCCATGCCGTTGGTACGCGGCAATGATACCACGTTGTGGGTACACGACGGTGCGGGTTCTATGATGGTCGAGCCCCAGACAGGGTTGGATTGCCTTTCGGCAGATGCGCCTTTGTGAGATAGATAGGCTTTGTGGAACCATACAGCCGAGGGCTGTGCCCCGTTAGTGTACAGGATCCAGTAGGGGCATTGTGAGCTTACAATGCGGTCAAATGGATTGACTAAGGCCCTGCCGCCTGTAGGACTTGAGGAATTGAGTGTTTCCAACTGTGTTTGGACGGGTTGGCAGCCAGACCCGTCGAGGATAATTGGATTTATTTCCGAGGTGGCTTAGAGCTTGAGGAGGACTTGAGAACTAGTGCGGCAACTTCTAAGAGGAAAGAAGTTTTTGCCAAGTTGGCGAGAATTTGCACCTTGACTTTGGAAGGTTCTGTGGTTAGGCTATGCGATTTCAGCTTCAAGAGTGACTGTGGACCCAACGAAGAGTGATGCCGTTGGAAATTAGCCTAAGCCTACGATTGTGGCAAAGGACAGAGGCTTTTAGACCAAGCAAGGCCAGTATAGCTTCATGGAGATAAAGTTGAGGAGGATACCAGCATGGTTATAGATTCTTCCAGTGATAGAGAGAGCATGGAGTTATCCCTAGACCCTTAAACCTGAAGTACTTGGTTACTCAGGAGGATTTGGTTGAGGCAACGCCGGTGGACAGAGTTATTGGAGCTATATGATTGATTTAGTATATCATTATCCCGGCAAGGACTTTATGGTCAGTTACGCCTTGTCTAGACGAGCAGTGTAACCTTGGAATGAGGCGATCGATAGTGGGTGCCACTTTTGGAACTTGGAATTTGAGACTCGAAAATTGGGGAAATGTTCCAGAGGTTGAAACGTCTTCCCCCTGTCAAGGGATGTGAGAGATGTATGGTGGGACTTGAGTTTTTAGTTGCTAACGGAGCAACGGAGGGGTTATGCCAATGGAGGCTTAGACTTTGGTTTTGGAGATCTTGATTTGTGGAAGCCACAATCTGCAGGGATTTGTAGATTTGAGTTTACGCGGGGAACTTGGTCCGCGAGCTTTTATCTGGCCCGGAAGAAGTTTATTTGATCACCGCATGTTTGGTTTTGCTTCTTTGGCGTTGGACAAGGAATTGAGCTGTCGGAAGCAACCGGTGCAATTCTTGCTCGTGGAACTGAGGAATTGTGCAATTGGATTATACCGGTGAAGGTTCAGTGGTGCCAGTATATTGAGTTAAGACGACCACCTAAGAGCCTGAGGATGAGTTGGGAATCTCCTATCCCCATTTGTTTGAGTACCTCCTGTGTCTGGATTTATTCAGGTTTCGTGGACGAAACCCTTTTAAGGAGGGGAGAGTGTAGAATACCGGGATTCGGATGGGCACCGACCTCGCAAGATGGCGTGGTGCGGAGGAAATTGCCTCGGGCGTGTTCCATATGTATCTACAGATGAGTTCGGGTTGATTCGGATCAACGCGGAAGCCCCAGCTTGAATCGGAGTTTTCCGGGCCGGTGCGCCGTTAGAGGACTGGTTTGTTAGAGCTTCGGCTCCGCAGTGGGGCACAGAAAATTGGAAAAATGCTTGGAACAGGTATACTTTGTGTTTACAGCGGAGTTCGGGAGGTTCCGGACTGATGCAGAGGACCCCGAAGGCAAAAAGTGAGTTGGAGTCGGCAGTTTTGGGACGCCGGTGTTTTTGGATGAGCACACCGACTCTGCATTTGAGCTTTTTGAGGGGGAAAAGCTGTGAGCATGTGTATTTTTCAGTTTACAGAGGAGTTCGGGAGATTCGGACCCGTGCGGACGGCCACGAGGGCAAAAGTGAGTTGACGGGGCTTTTGATGGAGTATTTAATTAATTTAATTAAATTATTTAATTAGGGGCTTGGGTCTGTGAGATATGGAATTAAAGAAAGAAAGAATAAGGGCATGAGATTGGATGTAAGGGTGAGTGAGTATTTAGTGGGCATTAAATGCTACCAACCACCCCATTTTAATTAGGCCTCCCCAATTAAGTGCCACCTGGCCTTCTTCTTCTCCAAGCAAGCAGAGAAGTGGAGAAAAAATAGAGGAAAGAAGAAGATGAAAGAAGATGAAGGAAGAAGAAGATGGAAGAGATAAGAGTTTCCTTTTGGGTGTGGTTGATGTTGGACCTCCTCCTAGAAGCCTTGTGGAGCGAGCGGAGCGCACGCGCCGAGCCCCCATCGAGGTAAGTGCAGTTTTTGTGTTTTTAGAGTGAGAGTGGGTGAGCTCGGTTTAGTGGGGGTTTGAGCTTGGTGGTGCTGTTGTGTGGACTTTTGTCCATGCGTGAGTCGGGGGAGGCAGCAACTGTGGGCTGCGCGGGCGCCCATGGGCGCGCGCAGCAGGCAGCGGCGCTGCGCGCGCGCTGGAGGGGGGCGCAGAGCTGGGCGCGCGAAGGGGCACCGCGGGCACCGCGCAGCGCGCCTGGGCGCTGCGCGGGCGGGCGCCCCACTGCAGGCGTGCAGCAGGGGCGCTGCGCAGGGCGCGCCTGGGCGCTGCGCAGCGGGCGCCAGGGCGCCGCGCAGTGCGCCCTTGGGCGCTGCGCCGTGCGCACCTGGGCGCCATGCACGGCAGGCAGGTGCCGCGCGGCTGGCGCGGATGCCGCGCTGGCAGCGGCAGCTCCGCGCGCGGCGACGCGAGCGCAGCGAGTTCCTCACGTGGACGCGCGACGTCGTCGTCGGCTGGGGACTGGGCTAATTTGCCCAATGTGTGTTGTGTGTTAGTGTGTTGGCTTCGCTGACTTTGGTTTCCTTTTCTCTCCTTGTGCTTGGTGTAGCAACTTTGGTACACGCGGGAGCTTAGAGGCTTGACTTGGCGCTGCTTGCTGGCTGTGGGAGTGCTGAAGGTGTGAAGAGTGTACAGGAGAGGGGAATTTGGGAATGTAGTGTGTGTGTGAATGTGTAGGTGGAGTTGGATGGCTTTGTGAATGTGGGGAAATTTGTGTGTGTGCTGAGGGACTTGTAGAGGGTTTTGTGTGTACAGAGGAGTATTGGTTTTGCGCTGTTGGATTTTGTATACTGTGGTTGAGGTATATGGAAGCAAATATTTTTAGTGTGCTGAAGCCTAGTGTGCAGTTTTTTTCTAGTTGGCCCAAGGTGAGCTGAGGTTTTGTGAAATGTGTGTTTTAGAGTGTGCTGTGGATTTTTGAGTGTAGCAGATGTTGTATAAATGTGAATGTGTGGTGTGTGCAGGATGATGTAATTAGAGTGTATGAGTGGATATGTGTTCTTGTGTTAAGTGAGCATGCTGTTGGCGGATTGTGGTGCAATTGGGCCTTTGTTTGCACTTTGAATTGGCTGATAGTGAGCCAAAGTACAAGTGGACTTTCTCCAAGGGTGAGTATTTGGGATTCCAAGTTTTAATGGACTTTTTAGTTTTCTTTGCATGGTTTTGATGGATTAATGAGAGTCGTTGGTTGCTTGTGCATGTGTTGCTTGGCCGTGAGGTTTGGTATTTTATCGCGCGGTGCGTTTTCGGAATTTTTGTCTGTTTGAGGATCCGGCACTTCACCGACTTCAGCAATTGCCTGCGGAGAGCGTTCCAGGTGGGTGGGAATTTCTTTCAAAATTTGTGAAATGCCCTTTAATGCTTCTGAATGCAGTTTGTTCATGTCTAGAGTGGCTATTTTTCACTATTACTAAATCTGATAGTTGCCTGGAATTTTCTGTAAAATTCATTGGAACCCCGGATCATTTTTAGCATACTCCTGATACTATATGACACTAGATTTCATATTTTGTTGGCATCATATTTGCACCTGGATCGTTTTAAAAATCGAGAAAACTCGTTTTTAAGGAAAATCAGCATTTTCAAAGTGATTTTTAAATTATGAGTTCGCCAGGGGTATGACATAGGGCCAGGTGGCCCGTTATGCTTGTATACTCGTGCCAGGGAGCCGAGGGGATTTTAGAGATTTGTGAGATGAGTTTCTAGTGTCATGTGAGTGTGAGCTTTTGTTGGGATCGATGAGGTTTTCTAGATTATGGGTCGTACATATCAGATCTAGTCGGGGAGGTGGTTCTCCGACATAGCTGTGAGAATGGTGGGCACTTCCTGATCGAGTCGTGGTGGTTTTTCCGATGAGTTGTGTCGTTTGAGCGTTTGAGTTTCCGATCTATTTGATCGTGGATTATAGCCTGCTATGAGATACTTGACAGAGATATTTGTTACTGAGATACTTTGCTCGTGTGGGTCGCTCCCCTCGAGCGCCGCTCCGGAGTAGGCTTTAGACCGTGTTGGGTTCCGGTCAGACCGTGTTGGGTTCCGGTCATTTGGACAGTGGAGATACTGAGTTCGGGAGATTGATGACAGAGCAGGTAGTACCGGTTTTTACTGGGGATTGATTGGGTTATCTTTGGTCAGGTATTTTATTATTGCACTCATGCCTGGGGGCTGAGGGGTGTCTTATAGCTGTGTTAGACCAGTGCTAGTGTTGTTGGGAACCGTGGTGGTTGACGGTGGTCCTGGATCATTGAGAGTACTTTGACCGTTGTGCGAGATGTGAGGAGCTTGAGTCCATCCCGTTCTGAGAGAGAGCGTGGATTTCGACTATAGCCTGCATGTGCCACTTTTCGATAGCGACGTTAGTCCGATTGGACACCCTATGTTGATATACTAGGGAGGCGCAGGCTTGACTGGACCCGATGTGGCAGTCAGCTCGATTGGGTCGATTGAGCACCTCGTGTGTGAGTGGTGTATGCATATCATATTATTGGTAGAGTTTCTTGAGCTTTATGATTAAGCCATGTTAGCTGTAGTTTTCTTTCAGCTTACCCATTATCTATCTATCTGCATATCTATCTGTTTTGCCTCCGGTAGACTTAGTGGGCATACCGTGGATATTGGTGACGGTACCCACTGGGATCTACCTTCTGCAGTAGATCTCACACCCGCTGCGGTGACAGGTGTACCGAGGTTGCCGTTCCGGCTTAGCTCGCGCGGAGACAGCTGATCGAGGTGAGGACGTGGCCGGACCAGTTCCTTACCAGCATTGAGAGTCCGTGGTAGATGTACCCGGTATTTTTATGGTTTCACTTTTGTACTGGACATTCTGAGAGACTAGTGAGGATTTCATTCACTTTTATACCTGAGAGACTTTGTACTGAGATTTTACTTATATCAGATGTTCAGTGGATTTCTGTAGCTATTAGTTTATTTTCAGCTCTGATACATGTTTAGCTACAAATCTTTTGCAGGGTAGACGCTTCGTCTGTGCGGCAGTTTCCGCACAGACGGCGGATCTGTTGGCGAGCCCGGGTCGCAGTTCGACCCCGGGGCGTGACAGCGGAAATATAAATGAACACGCAAGATTTTTACGTGGAAAACTCCAAACCGGAGTAAAAACCACGGGACCGATAACACGGTGAAATCCACTAGAATTAACCACGTACAAGGTGATATACCGTACTCACAGACGACTCAACCTTTTCCATACGCTCCTAGTTGATCTTCTCCGCTCGCTCCACAACGCGTCTTGAATCCACGATCTGCGTCCAACGCCGAATCCACGGCGTCCAACGTCGAGTCCACGACGTCTGACCGAATCCACGGTCTTCACCCAGTAGCACGCTTCGAATCCACGAACGTACCTCGCTCCGAATCCACGAGAGCGGTTGCACCTTGAATCCACAAGGCCACGCGAGTCCACGCGCCGATTTTGGGGAAATCGTTGTTTTTGGGTGGTGATGATCCGCCGAATACTTAGATCAAAGATAGATAGGAAATACCATCTAAGTATTCATTAGTTTGATTCAACTCAAGATATGAGTATGAAAACCTAGAATCAAACTAATCGATATAGATGAAGAAACATAGGGTAATATCTAATGATTTCCTTTCTTCTCTATATGTGGATCTTAGGCCGTATAAAAGATGACGGCTTTTTTGGATTAACGGCTTTTCCGGCTTACCCTAGAAAAATGAATCATAGGGTCTATTTATAGGTTAGAAACTATTGGAAGGAGATAAGGATAAAAAAACTGTCCGTTTCTGGAAATTTTTACGACGGCGATCCGGATCGGATTAACTGTGATCCGGATCGTCGTAACGAGTCAGGCAATTCCAGAAAAATAGGGTTCGGGATCCGGATTGAAAATGCTCGATCTGGTTCGTTCATGTATTCCAGCAAATTCCCATGTTCGGGATCCGGATCGAAATGGCCTTTGATCCGGATCGGATTTGCCAATGAACAAGCACCCTTCGGGATCCGGATTGGACTGTCTGATCCGGATCCTGAACATGTCCCATGTTCAGTTCTTGATTTTTATGCAGTAAAAAATTTTTCCAAATGTTTCTACACTACAAGAAGTATTCGGATCACCAAAAATCTTTAGTTAAACTTACCTGATCCTTTTGAATTCTTCTTTCTTGAGATTGAGGTATATGATCCAAACTTCATTCATCTTCAATCTTCAAGACTTAACACTTTCACGAAATGCGCCAAAACAAAATCCGTAACACTCACGGCTCCCACCCCTTTGTGAGGCACACGGGTCAAAAGAGACCACTTCTCCGGAAAAGTACACCCATGCGGAGGCCAATCCACCTGTGTACGTGCAGCATCCCACCCCAATATTTGCCGGTGTCGGCGTGTATTGAGCACCGCGACCGCAGTCGCTACAATTATCATGTTACAATGAAAGGAAACATTTAAGCGAAAGATTTAACATTCCATCTACTTTGTTAGACAATTTAACGAGCCTTTTTATGATGATAGATGCACTTACTGCACTTGTTGCACTTATAGCAAGGGTACCCACCTGGAATGAAGACAACCGACCGCACCCGCGACCCTCCTAAGCAAAACAGAGCTCCTCGCGGCCTACTAAAATATCCAAGAGCACCATTTAGCACCTTACCCTAATCAGGAAAAATCAGTGGTCCCCACCCAATGTAACAATAAACCCACAAAACCGAAACCACTGCACCTAGAGGACCGGGACGTAAATCAAAAATCCAACAAATCAAAACTGCCGAGTAAAACCGAAAACTTAGATCAAACCGGGTCCCCGACGATAAAACTGATGGTTAACAGCAACCGGACCGCGACTATATCATCGCGGACTCCGTCGGAACCCAAAGATCACTAACGGAAAACCAACAAAACCCAATCCCCAACCGGTAGCCCACTCGGGACGTCAATGGTTAAATCAAAAAGGCCCCGACGGCAAAAACGATGAGAAAAGAGACCCGACGGCGCGCCCCCGACGATTTCGTCGAGGCACGGAGCATCGACGAAAATAGCACCCAACATGGCGAAATGGTGACCAAAAAGATCCCAGGTGGCCATGCCAAGAAAATCACGGAGATGGTGATCCCAACGGCGAAAACGGCGCTCAAAACGGTGGAAAAACGGACCCAAACGGAGCTATCGAACTTTGGGCTGTCGGGTGGTGCACAGGAGCATCCGTGGACCAGGTTCACGGCGTCAGGCGGCGGCGGCATGCGCCGGGTGCACGCAGGAAATGTGCACCGCGCATCTCGGGCCGGGCCGGTGCACGACCCGAGCGTGCACCGGGTCCTTGCTCTTCGGCCGCAAGCGCGCGCGCCGGGTGCACGCCTAGGGCGTGCACCGCGCACACTGTGCAGCCCGGCGCACGGTTTCGTGCGCCGGGTCTGCGCTTTTGGGACAGCGGGGCGTGCACCGGGTACACGCCCGGGGTCCGTGGACCGCCGCCGTATGGACAGCACAGTAAACCCTAACTTTTCGCGTTTTCTCTCCGTTTTCGCTCCCATTTCGCGATTTCTTCTCCGTTTTCTCTCCCGTGCGACCCCGGCGAAGATCCCGCGGACATGGTAACGGCGGCGGCGGCCTCCCATTTAAAAACGGCGGCGGCGGCCTCCCGTTAACCCAGTATGTTCCGACGAAACATCCCCAAAAATTCTCGAATAAATACACGATAATTCTAATGACTAAACCAACGATCGACGAACAACCAAAACGTCGATCGGAAGCCCGATAAAAAGAAACCGATTAAAAACCATCGATCACCCTCGATCAAGAACGAGAATAAAACATGGATTAAAACCCGACGAAAATCCGCGATCGATGTACCAATTAAAACGACCTTACAAGAACACGGAAAACCTCCGATTAATTTGACAACGAAACGATGATCACTAACCTTAATTTATCGGAATTAAAGAACCGATCTTGGTCCTCGCGGCGTTGGAGATCCGGATCCGCTCCCCGTCGACGATCTCGTTCTCCGGTCTCCGGACGTCAATTGGGGCGATCGGGTTCCTCCGCTTTCTCCTTCTTTCCTTCTTTTCTCCTCCGGTTAGGGTTTCCTTTTTCTTTTCTCTCTTTTCCAACTAGGGTTTCGTTGGGTTTTCGGTACGCACGAAAAAGGAGGATTTGAGAACGCGGTATTTTAAATTAGGGTTTTTTCCGCTTTCCGGTGACCGGGGTTTAAATATCCTCTTATTAATTTAATTTCCCCTTTTTATTTTATTCTTTTATTTCCCTTTTATTATTCGTACGTAAAAAGGAAAATTCCCGAATATTCGGATATTTATCTTCTAACAATAAATATCTAATCCCACGAGATAAACCCCACCTTTTTAAATCCTAGTCACCGATTAATTAATTTCCTAATTAATGAATCTAGGGAATAAATTCCCAGATTTAATTTCACGTCATTCATTAATTAATTCCTTAATTAATTAATCACACGGAATATCCAAAATTCCTCAAAAAGCATGCCGGATATTTTACACGAATTTCGATGCACGCTTTAAGTCACTGCGGTCTTAGAAACCCCATTCCGCGAGATCCGTACATCGGATTTTGGATCCGATTGCACCGCCGTTCATCGTTTTTCGAGCTCTATCACCGAGAAATATCCGCACCGCATGTTAGTCAACTCTAAAGAGCCCGATATTTTAATTTCCTCTAACTCACACTCTATTAGCAGGAGGGTAAAATATCACTAGAAAAGTCGTGTCATTACAGCGGTAGACCCGAAGAAGATAGATTCGGTAACCGACTGGCCCCGGCCGACAACGGTAACTGAGATTCGAAGCTTCCTGGGTTTGGCAGGGTATTACAGACGCTTTGTGGAAGGCTTCTCCAAGATAGCCATGCCCCTGACTCGCCTGACCCGAAAAGGGGAGAAGTATATCTGGACTGACCAATGCCAGAAGAGTTTTGAGGAACTCAAGGATAAGTTGACGCGAGCCCCGGTGCTCGCCTTACCGGAGCCCGGCGAGGACTACGAAGTTTACTGTGATGCATCGCGTAATGGTCTCGAAGGCGTGCTTATGCAACGGGGTAAGGTTATAGCCTATGCGTCTAGGCAACTCAAGGAGTACGAGAGAAACTACCCCGTGCACGACCTGAAGCTTGCAGCGGTCGTGTTCGTCCTTAAACTATGGAGACACTATTTGTATGGTACACACTGCAATGTGTACTCCGATCATCAGAGCCTCAAGTACCTCTTCACTCAGAAGGAGTTAAATTTGCGGCAAAGGCGGTGGCTCGAACTACTAAAGGACTGTGATCTAACCCTCCACTACCACCCCGGGAAGGCAAATGTGGTGGCTGATGCCTTGAGCCACAAAGGACAGATGGTGGAATCAATGACGAACGCCCTTACCCAGCAGGACCGTCTGATTGCAGAGTTTTTGCAATTGAGATTGGAGGTAGTACCAGCGGGTACGGTCACACGACTCTTGACCCTAGTGGTCAGACCTATCCAATTGGACAAAATCCTGGAAGGACAAGCAATGGATGCCCAGTTGCAACTTGTGCGAGACAGACTACCCTCCGACCAAGGGGGTGATTTCGCAATGAGCGCTGATGGCACGATACGTTTTCGAGGGCGAATCTGCGTGCCGGACCTACCAGAACTCAAGGAGGAAATCCTAAGGGAGGCGCATACTGCGCCTTACGCCGTACACCCCGGGGGAACAAAAATGTACAAGGACTTAAAGCAAAACCTTCTGGTGGCCTATGTTGAAAGGGGATGTTGCCCGGTTTGTGGCACATTGCCTGGTGTGCCAACAAGTAAAGGCCGAGCATCAGCGCCCAGCAGGGAAATTACAACCATTGCCGGTGCCGGAATGGGAGTGGGAGATGGTTACGATGGATTTTGTGACCGGCTTCCCGAGATCATCCCAAGGACACGATGCGATATGGGTCATAGTGGATCGGTCGACGAAATCGGCCCACTTCCTGCCCATACATACAACATGGGCTCGGGAACGGCTGGCGCGGACATACATTGATGAGATTGTAAGGTTGCATGGAGTACCGACATCCATCACGTCGGATAGAGACACGCAGTTTGTTCCAAACTTTTGGCAGAGCCTGCAACGAACAATGGGAACCAAGCTACATTTCAGCACGGCTTTTCACCCGCAAACTGACGGACAATCGAAGCGGGTGATCCAGATCCTTGAAGACATGCTCCGGGCATGCGTGCTTGATTTGGGCGAAGGGTGGTTGTCACGCCCTATGGTCGAACTGCGACCCGGGTTCGCCAACAGACCCGCCGTCAGTACGGAAACTGCCGTACAGACGAAACGTCTAACCTGCAAAAGAGATCTATAGCCATACTGAAGAAATGAAAACTGAATAACTAAGTAATAAAAGTCCAAGTACACAAGTCCACTATCTCACAAAACATAAGTACAATATCTCTGTCTAGTACAAAAGTGGAAACCAAAAAGTACAGGTCACTCTATCACTGACTCGACAGACTCGGGTAGGAACTAGTCGGCGACGCCCTTACCTCGGTCTGAAGACTCCGCACGATCCAAGCCTGGAAAAGACGCCTCAGGAACACCTGTCACACGCAGCGGGTGTGAGATCCACTGTAAGGGCGGATCTCAGTGGGTACCGTCGACAAAACTCACGGTATGCCCACTAAGTCCGCTGGAGGCAAAAACAGATAGACAGATAGATAGATAGATAAAGTATGAATGCGGGAAATGAATCTACTACTATATGCCTCAATGCTATGCTCGAAGGAACCACCATCTAAGAACATATGCTGCAGTCACCCGCTCATGTCACCCAATCTCAACGACTGCCACATAGGGTCCAGTCAAGCCTGCGCCTGTCGACTAGGAACGCACCTGCCCACCACCACACATCCACTTGCGGACGGGATTTACGTGGGGCGTCCTGTCCGACTGTCTCAATCTCACTCAAGTAGCCACCTGGTAACTCAGCCAGGGGCGAGTACCCACCTGGTAACTCGGCCAGGGGTATCAACATCTCAACGCGTCCGGAGCGTGACCCGAGGGGAGCGACCCCACCGGTTATGAATCATGTCTGAACTGTCTCAGCAAGAGGCATATGCAGGCTATGGTCCACGATCAACCAGATCGGAAAAACTAAAGTGCTCAAACGACACTACTCATACTCGTACCCAAATCGGAACAATCTCCCTCGACTAAATTTGATAACTCTACTATAACATAAAATAAAACCATTCTTGAACAAAGGGATGTTTCCCACATACATACCACAGCTGTCTGGCCGTTATCAGATTAAAATAATGGTAAAAGGAACACGATACCTTTGCATTCGGAAACATTACGGCATTCCGTAATTTGGAAGAAAACCAACCCACCTGTGGTCAACTGCAAATGCGCACGCCAAAAGGAGGTCCCGATGTGATCCTGCAGCTCCACGCGGCAAAAACGCGCACAACCGGCCACGTAGAAAGCTAGCACTAAGTCACTACTGCGAAAACGGTGAAAACTGGGATCAGAAAAACCCGCGGCCAAAAACCGCGCACAAAACGGCGGAACAAACCCATCCGGCGATGAAGAACGCCGGGCGTTGCACGAAAAGCCCATCGCTCACCCGCCGCGGTGCACCGCCGAGCCGCAGTCACGACACAAAGCGGCTCACGGCCGCACAGCTCCAGAACCCCGCCCCGCACGGCGGCGGCCAGCCGCGCGGCCGGCAGCGCCGCGCGGCCCGAGGGCTGCCCGCGCGGCGCCCTGCAGCGCCGCGCGCCAAGCACGCGGCCTGCAGGGCCGCGCGGCCCCATCGGCCGCCCGCGCGGGCCTCTGCAGCGCCGCGCGCCAGGCGCGCGGCCTGCAGGGCCGAGCGGCCCCATGGGCCGAGCGGCCCCATGGGCCGCCCGCGCGGCACCCCTGCAGTGCCGCGCACCAAGCGCACGGCCTGTAGGGCCGGGCGGCACAGTGGCCGCCCGCGCGGCACCCCTGCAGTGCCGCGCGCCAAGCGCGCGGCCTGCCGGGCCGCGCGGCACAGGGGCCGCCCGCGTGGCACCCCTGCGGTGCCGCGCGCCAAACGCGCGGCCTGCAGGGCCGCGCGGCATAGGGGCCGCCCGCGTGGCACCCCTGCAGTCTTGCGCGCCAACCCGCGGTCTGCAGGGCCGCGCGGCACAGGGGCCGCCCTATGCGGCACCCCTGCAGTGCCGCGCGCCAAGTGCGCGGCCTGCAGGGCCGCACCACCAAAGCAACCGGCGCCCTGCTGCATAAACATGGCAGCAGGGCGCATGCTGCACGCGGCGCTCATGCGCGCCCGCGCAAAGGCAGCCCCGTCAGCCACGCGCCGCCGAAATAGGCGCGTGCGCGTCTCGCACAGCTCCGCCACCTCGGACAACCAGTCCGTGTTACGGAATTTGAGTTGGCGTATTTCATGAATTCGGTTAAGTCTTGAAGATTGAAGGTGAAGGAAGTTGGATCATATAACTCAATCTCAAGAAAGAAGAATTCAAAAGGATCAGGTATGTTTAACTTAATATCTTTGGTGATCCGAATACTTCTTATAGCGTAGAAACACTTGGATGGATTTGTTATTGCATAAATATCAAAAACTGGACATGGGACATGTTCAGGATCCGGATCAGATTGTTCAATCCGGATCCCGAAGGTGGTTCGTTCATACACCAGTTCAATCCGGATCGTAGCTTCCCTTGATCCGGATCCCGAACATTGAGTTTACCATTTTATTTGAACGATCCGGATCAGGCTACTGCAATCCGGATCCCGAACGTTGATGTTTGGTGAACTGTATGAACGATCCGGATCAGGCACTTCGATCCGGATCCCGAACCTTCGTTTTTCTGGAATCTATTTTTCTCGCTACTGCAATCCGGATCGCCGATTTCCGATCCGGATCGTCGTCATGTAAAAGCTCCAGAAAAGGTTAGTTTTTATCCTTATCTTCTTCCAAGGGTTTCTAACCTATAAATAGACCCTTTGATTCTTTTTCTAGGGTGAGTCCAAAAAGAGGTCGTAAATCCAAATAGCCGTCATCTTTTATACGGCCTAAGATCCACATATAGAGAAAAAAGGAAATCATAGATTCTATCTTATGTTTCTTCATCTATATTGATTAGTTTGATTCTAGGTTTTCATACTCACATTTTGAGTTGAATCAAACTAATGAATACTTAGATGGTATTTCGTATCTATCTTTGATCTAAGTATTCGGCGGATCATCACCACCCAAAAACAGCGATTTACCCCAAAATCGGCGCGTGGACTCGCGTGGCCTTGTGGATTCAAGGTGCAACCGCTCTCGTGGATTCGGAGCGAGGTACGTTCGTGGATTCGAAGCGTGCTACTGGGTGAAGACTGTGGACTCGGTCGGACGTCGTGGACTCGACGTTGGACGCCGTGGATTCGGCGTTGGTCGCACATCGTGGATTCGAGAAGCGTCGTGGAGCAAGCGGAGAAGATCAACTAGGAGCGTATGGAAAAGGTTGAGTCGTCTGTGAGTACGGTATATCACCTTGTACGTGTTTAATTCTAGTGGATTTCACCGTGTTATCGGTCCCGTGGTTTTTTACTCCGGTTTGGAGTTTTCCACGTAAAAATCTCTGCGTGCTATTTATTTTTCCGCATTGGATTTTTATATCGCAAAGATTTTTGAGTGTTTATGGTTTACACCTATTCACCCCCCTCTAGGTGTTTTTTCTCCTATTTAGATCCTATTATTCACATAACCCAACAGTCCGCAAGGCCCCAACAACAGGAAAAGAAAAGAAAAAGAGAAAGAATAAAAACTCCGAAATCCCAAACTCGCCAAGAAGAGATAAAAAGAAATAAAAAAAAAAAACACCAACCTCGTCGTTGCCGTCGCGCGCGCTCTTCGCTCAACGCTCGGCACCCAACAGGTGGTCCACTCCAAAGCCCTCTTCGAAGCTTCAGCTTCTAATTTCTCCTTCTCTTCTTTCTTCTTCTTGCTGCCCCGCACCAGACCAATAGAGTTCCTCACCTTTTTACCTTGGAGGAGAGGGAGTGAGGTGGCAATAGAGAGGAGCTGCTTAAATAAGCAAGGGCAGTAAAGAAAAAAAAAGAAATTAATGAAGGGTTAATTAATTCTCACCTACCCTCCTTAATTACTCACCACCCAACCTCTCTGCCACCTCCCTCAACCCCACAGCAGCACTAAACAAAAGAGAAAAAAAGCACATCACAAAAGCCTACTTACTTAAAATTAAAAGAATAAAAAATTCCAAAAGCCAACCATAACTCACTTTTTGACTTCAAGCCTTCCGCCGCAGTCCGGAACCTCCCGAACTCCGCTGTAAACTGAAAATACACATGCTCACAACTTTCCTGACCCAAAAAGCCCATCTGTAGAGTCGGTAGGCTCAAACTGAAAACCGGCATACTACACTCTCCCCTCCTTCAAAAGGTTTCGTCCTCGAAATCCAAAAAGCTCCAAACTCAGGAAGGGGTCTCAAACAAATCAGGGTATGTCGTCCTCAGCTCATCCTCAGGCTCCCAAGTAGCCTCTCTCTCATCATGGTGGCTCCAAAGTACCTTCACACAAGGTATAACCCGATTGCGCAGTTCTCTCGTCTCACGAGCAAGAACCCGCATCGGGCGCTCCTGAAAATGCAGCTCCACATCCATCTCCAAGGATGTGAAGTCCAAGATGTGCGAGGGATGATACACATACTTCCTCAAAACTGATACATGGAACACATCATGAGTACCAGCTAACCGCGGCGGTAGAGCAATCCGGTAGGCGACAGGTCCGATGCGCACAAGAATCTCAAATGGTCAAATAAAGCGCGGGCTCAGCTTCCCGCGCACTCCAAAGCGTCGTATCCCTCGAGCGGGCGAGACTTTCAGGAACACATGATCCCCCACCTGAAACTCCAAGTCTCGCCGCCTCCTATCGGCGTAGCTCCTCTGTCGGCTCTGCACAGTCACTAGATTACGCCGAATGATCTTTACCTTTTCCTCGGCTTCCAAAAGCAAATCTGGCCCCAAAGTTTTCCTTTCACCCACGTCACTCCAACATAAAGGCGATCGACATTTCCTACCATACAATGCTTCATAGGGCGCCATCTGGATACTCGCCTGGAAGCTATTGTTGTAGGCAAACTCCGCTAATCTCAAATGTCGATCCCAACTGCTACTAAAGCTCAGGACGCAAGCTCTCAACATGTCCTCCAGAGTCTGAATAGTCCGCTCGGACTGTCCGTCGGTCTGTGGGTGAAAGGCAGTGCTAAACTGAAGCTGGGTCCCCAAGGCTGTCTACAAGCTCCTCCAAAACTGTGAAGTGAACCTCGGGTCCCTATCTGACACGATAGACGCTGGCACTCCATGAAGCCTCACAATCTCGTCAAGATACAGCTGTGCTAACCTCTCCAAAGTCCAACCTGACTGAATCGGCAGAAAGTGGGCTGATTTGGTCAATCGATCCACAATCACCCATATAGCATCAGCTCCACTCTGAGTCCGCGGCAGACCAACAATGAAATCCATGGTGACACATGTGACGCCCCACTTCCTAGGGGGTCACCCATCCTAGAACTACTCTAGCTCTAGCACGCTTAACTCTCATGTTTCTCTTGGATCTTGCTACCATCCAAAATGCTATAGCCGGGTTAGAGATTTAGTCCTATTATATCATTTATATAGAGGACTAATCAAAATTCCGGGGTGTCATTTTCTTCCCCCCTTTAAGCCCTGACGTCCACGTCAGGCTCAAGCACACTCACAAGCACTAGGCGATGTGAGACTCGTCTCGCTAGCCTTAGCCGACCTTGTGGGGAGCTGCACTCCACTCACAACGGTCATTAGCCGGGGAGCCTCGCTCTACCCGCTATATAACCCTGGCTCAGCCGAGACTCATCTCACATTTCCGGCTGGTGAATGGCTCTGATACCAACTGTGACGCCCCACTTCCCAGGGGGTCACCCATCCTAGAACTACTCTAGCTCTAGCACGCTTAACTCTCATGTTCCTCTTGGATCTTGCTACCATCCAAAATGCTATAGCCGGGTTAGAGATTTAGTCCTATTATATCATTTATATAGAGGACTAATCCAAATTTCGGGGTGTCACAACACAATCCCATTTCCATTCAGGTATTGGAAGGCTCTGTAACTTGCCAGCTGGAACCTGATGCTCAGCTTTGACTTGCTGGCAAGTTAGACAGTGTGCCACAAACCTTCCAACATCTCTCTTCTTGCCCTGCCACCTGAACTAGGCCCTCAAATCTCTATACATCTTTGTCCCCCCAGGGTGGAGGGTGTAAGGTGTATAGTGAGCCTCCCCAAGGATCAGCTCTCTAATCTCTGAGTCCACGGGCACACAGTAGCGGTCCCTGTACCTAAGTACTCCCGCTGCATCCACAGAAAAGTCCCCGCCCTGACCACGCTACACCTGGTCTCTGATCCTCTCAAGATAGGGGTCTCCGCTTTGCTTTTCTCTAATCCTGTCCAGCAGAGTGGGCTGCAAGACCATAGACATAAGTCTTGCAGAAACCCCAGGGGACACAACCTCTAAATCCAATCTCCTCAGCTGCTCTCTCAGTGGCCTCTGCTGGGTAATAAGCATGCTCAAGGTCTGCCCTTCTCGCCGGCTCAAAGCATCTGCGACTACGTTGGCCTTGCCGGGATGATATAAAATACTCAAATCATAATCCTTCAGCAGCACAAGCCACCGGCGCTGCCTCAAATTGAGTTCCTTCTGAGTGAACCGGTATTTCAAACTCTGATGATCAGTGAAGATCTCGCAGCGCTCGCCGTACAAATAATGTCGCCAGAGCTTCAAGGCATAAACAACGGCAGCTAGCTCTAAGTCATGCGTAGGGTAATTCCTCTCATAATCCTTTAGCTAGCGCGAAGCATAGGCAATTACCCTACCATGCTGCATCAACACACATCCTAGGCCGCTGTGGGAGGCATCACTGTAAATCACGAATCCCTCTCCCATGACTGGTAATGAAAGGACTGGCGCGGTAATCAACCTC
This sequence comes from Tillandsia leiboldiana, assembly GCA_029204045.2. NCBI lineage: Eukaryota > Viridiplantae > Streptophyta > Magnoliopsida > Poales > Bromeliaceae > Tillandsia > Tillandsia leiboldiana. The sequence continues at coordinate 28,760,948 of CM055068.1, forward strand.
TGCATGAACTCCTCGAAGCTCTGTTGGCATCGCTCTGTCCAAACGAATCTTACCCCTTTCCTGGTCAAACTAGAGAGGGGGGTAGAGAGCTTCGCAAAGCCCCCTACAAAACGACGGTAGTAGCCAGCAAGGCCCAAGAAACTCCGAATCTCAGTCACCGTCGTCGGTCTATGTCACGCCCCGGGGTCGAAACTGCGACCCGGGCTCGCTAACAGATCCGCCATCTATACGGAAACTGCCGTACAGACGAAGCGTCTAGCCTGCAAAAGACAAAACTACAGCTACACAGATATCAGAGCGGATAAAAAGCTGTACTATAAAATTTCACAACTACAAAGTTGCAACAACTCATAGCCTATCTCCCAAAAACAGATGATACAAATAGAAGTCCACCTATACAACATCTACGAATCCAAATGGGAGATAGCTAACAGGAAACATAACCAACTCCCACAATCCGGGATGGTACATCTACCTCTCTCTAAAGTAACAAAGCTGGTAGGGAACTATCACGCGACTCCCTGTCCTCGGTCCGTCCAGTCAAGCCCAGCAGGAACGGAAGAAAGCCTCAGCAACCTGTCACCAACAGAGGGTGTGAGAACTACATCCTACAGTAGTTCTCAGTGGGTACCGTCTCCAAGAACCACGGTCTGCCCACTAAGTCTACCAGAGGCATAAGATAATAGATAAGACTGATAATGAAAATAAGCTGGAAAAGAATCTACAGCTATCATGCCTCTATCTACTATGCTCAATAGGAGGAGACTATGGATGATGGTATGCAGCCACTCACTGCTGACAATAGGTCACAAGTACTACTCAAGACACTCTACAATGACACATGCTACGCCATCACTCTCTCAGTGTAACCCAAATCTCAGCGACTGCCCCACAGGGTCCAGTCGAGTCAAGCCTGCGCCCCCTGGTGTATCAACCAGGGTGTCCAAACGGACAAACTCGATATCTCACACAGTGACCCCATGGTAGCTCGGCCAGGGGTATCAAGCGACCTCTAGTATATGAACTAGGCGCATCATCGCAGCCTCGTCAGGCTCGGTATCATCATCGCAGCCTCATCAGGCTAGGAATCATCAACGCACTCGGGGCGTAGCTCGAGGGGTGCGACCCCACCGAACTCAAGTATCTCAACAGTAACACTGTCTCACAAGTGGCTCCTGCAGGCTATAGTCCTCGATCAAACAGATCGGTATCTCGATGCTCAAAGCACAACTCAGTCGGAGAACCCTCCACGACTCAATCTCACAACACTGACCCGCTCAACGAAAGTACCACACAGCTGGGACCACCGTCTCTCCCAACGGCTCCCACAAGAACACCCTACTGAACTCAACACACAACTCATGGCCGGAGATGCTCCACAGCCAGATCTACGAAGGGTCCGAAACCCCAGGAGACTAACACCTACGCCCCCAAGAAAGAGAACAGCCCTTAGAACCCAGATCACTCGAATCCGCTCGGGTGGATAAGTTTATAAGAAACCATGTCATTTATTTCAGAAAACCATTCAATCTGAGAGAAATCCATCTTTTAATGATTTTTAGTCTTTTTAGGAAAACCCTTTGAAATCAAGTTTTATGCCCAAGCCTCGAAGAGCTAACGCCCTCGTCCTATCAAACAAGAACAGACTCAGGCGACTTTGCGAGGCTTGGAAGAAATCACCGACTGACCAAAATCATGCATTCGTCCGAAAAAAGGTTCTGGGTTCAAGGTCCTGCTAACACACGTGCACCACGATCACAACAGGGTGGTGACGAGAAGAACAGCGGAAATGAAAACCCCGGGACCACCGTTTACCTGAAACAGTTCCCCACGCACTAACACTGGCCTAACCCAGCCACCAGACCCCACTCGGCCCCCCGGCCCGAGTGCAACACCCGTCCCACAACACTCTGACCACTCAGCCCACTACCCGGGCGAGGAACACTATGTCCAGAAGGATATGCACGGTGTGGGATGTCTAAAACATAAAAGAACCTAGCCCAGATTAAGGTTCTCTATTAGTCTGGTCAAACACATGCACATATGACGGGGGTGCTAGTTAAGTTCCAAGAAAACACTTAAACTAGCATGCAATCCTATCACAATAGAATTAGAAGGAAGTCCGTAGACTTGGAGAGAAAAACCAACCCACCTCAGAATGCCACCAATTGCTTGTCGACACTTGCAATTGGGCTCAGCGGGACTTACCTTGCCTCACGAGGTCCGCACGCAAAACGGAGCACGCTGCGTCCAACCACACTACCGCGCGCTCCGCGGATGTCCCGAAACAAGCCGGCAGGTCCACGCGACGGAAAAACCAACAACCGCCCCCGGCGGAAGCTAAAAACAGCACTGCAAGCTGCCAGGAGCGAAAAAATCGCAAAATCAATCAAAACGGTCAAAACCGAGCATCCGACGGCGAAAAACAGCCTCCGTCGGCGAAAACAGCCTCCGTCAGCGAAAACCAGCGCCCGACGGTGAAAAACAGACTCCGACGGCGAAAACAGCGCACGGCGGCGAAAACCAGCCTCCGTCGGCGAAAACAGCCTCCGTCAGCGAAAATCAGCGCCCGACGGCGAAAACAGCGCGCGGCGGCGAAAACCAGCTCCGTCGGCGAAAAACTGCGCCCGACGGCGAAAAACAGCACGCGGCGGCGAAAAACTGCTCCGTCGGCGAAAAACTGCGCCCGACGGTGAAAAACAGCTCGAAAATCAGCTTGCGAAAAACCTACGAAAACCGGTCGCGAAAAACTGCCCGAAACCGCTCGCGAGACTGCTCGGGAAAACAGCGAGAAACGGCCTGCGAAAAACAGCGAAAACCCTGCGCGAAAGCCCGCGCGAAAACTGCTCGCAACCTGCTCGCGAAAACCGCTCAAAAACTGCTTGACGGGGAAAAAGCAGCAGCCGACGGCGAACACCGCGGCCGACGGCGAAAACAGCGGCCGACGGCGACCAACGGGCTCCGACGGCGACCAACGGGCTCCGACGGCGAAAACACCGCGCCGGTACGCAAACCGAGGAGTCGCCCGCCGTCCGGGAGCACGCCGAGCGGCGAAAACCCAGCCGCGCGACGAAGGAGGCCCGCCGCACGGCGCCCAACCAAGCAGCGCCGCGCAGCAACCTGCTGCGCGGTGCCGGAGCGCACCGCGCAGCGCCCTGTGGCGCTGCGCGCGGTGCCCAGCGGCGCTACGCGCAGCGCCCAGAGGCGCTGCGCGCGGGCCCACGCGCAGCCCGCTGCGCTGCGCGCGGCCGCGCGCGCCCGCGCAGGCCCGCGCGCGGCCCTGCCGCGCGCGGCCAGGCGGTGCCGCGCGCACCTGCGCGCGGCCCTGCCGCGCGCGCCTGCGCGCGGCCTGGCAGCGCCGCGTTCAGCACTTTGCTGCACGCGGCGCCGCGCCCAGCGGCACGTCGCCGCAGGGTGCTGCCAACAGCAGCACCCTGGCGCCGCGCGTGCGCCGTTGCGCGCGCGCGCGGCCGCCGGCGACGGAGAAATCGACCAACAAATAGAAAAAGCCCGAAAAATCTGACAAATCCAAAAAAATCCAAATTGCTCTTTAAAAAATCCAACAAAAATCCAAAAGCTCTCCAAAACCAAAATCCAAATTCAAAAACTGCACAAACCTCCAAAAATCCCAAAAATCTGAATTTTGCTTACCTTGACGATGCTCGCCGCACGCCCACGAGCTCCACGCGGCCTCCAACGGCGAGTCCAAAACCCGAGAACGGTCCAAACCCTTTTTCTTTCTTCTTCTTCTTCTTCCTTTTCCTCTCTTTTCCTTTCCTTTCTTTCTTTCTTCCTTTTCTTTCTTTCTCTGCTGCAGAGGGAGGGTTGGAGCCCTTTATATAAAGCAAAAGCTTTAATTAATTAAATTAATTAATTAACTAATTCCAAAATCCAACTCCAACTCAATTTTTGCCTTCGGGCTTTCCGCCGCTGCCCGGAACCTCCCGAACTCCGTTGTAAATCAAAAGTACACGCGCTCACAGCTTTTTCTCTTCAAAAAGCTCATCCGTTGAGTCGGGGTGCTCAAATCTGATACCGGCTCCAAAATTGCCAGTTCCGACTCACTTTTTGCCTCCGGGTCCTCCGCGTCAGTCCGGAACCTCCCGAACCTCGCTATAAATCGAAAGTACACGTGTCCACAGCTTTTTCTCTTCAAAAAGCTTATCCGTTGAGTCGGGGTGCTCAAATCAATTACCGGCTCCAAAATTGCCAGTTCCGACTCACTTTTTGCCTCCGGGTCCTCCGCGTCAGTCCGGAACCTCCCGAACCTCGCTGTAAATTGAAAGTACACGTGTCCACAGCTTTGTCCCTTCAAAAAGCTCATCCGTTGAGTCGGGGTGCTCAAATCAATTACCGGCTCCAAAATTGCCAGTTCCGACTCACTTTTTGCCTCCGGGTCCTCCGCGTCAGTCCGGAACCTCCCGAACCTTGCTGTAAATCGAAAGTACACGTGTCCACAGCTTTTTCCCTTCAAAAAGCTCATCCGTTGAGTCGGGGTGCTCAAATCAATTACCGGCTCCAAAATTGCCAGTTCCGACTCACTTTTTGCCTCCGGGTCCTCCGCGTCAGTCCGAAACCTCCCGAACCTCACTGTAAATCGAAAGTACACCTGTTCCAAGTGTTCCTGAATTTCCGGCACTCCACGGTGAAGTCAGAAATTTCCAATCTCATCCTCAATCGGCCTACAAAGCCCGGAAAACTCCGAATCGAGCTGGAGCTTCTGCGTTGATCCGAATCAACCCGGCATCAACTGTAAACTCAATGCAACATGCTCAAGGCAACTCTCTGCTCCAGGCCATCTGTGTGGTCGGCGCGCTATCCAAAGCCCCGGTACTTTACAGTCTAGGCCAATCCCGAACTGCATCTATCTTCGTCGGGTCCACTGCCACACCTGCGGCTGAAACTATATGGCCTAAGAAGGAAACTTCCCGAAGCCAGAAAGCGCACTTCTTCAGTTTGGCATACAACTTCTTCTCCCTCAGAAGCTACAGCACAAACCTCAACTGCTCCTCGTGCTCAATATCGCTACGGGAATAAATCAAAATGTCATCGATGAAGACTACCACAAAACGGTCCAAGTACGGTTGAAAGACTCGGTTCATCAGATCCATAAACGCAGCCGGGGCATTCGTCAAACCAAAAGGTAACACTGTGAACTCATAATGCCCGTACCGAGTCCTAAACGCCGTCTTGGATACATCCTCGGCCCTCACCCTCAACTGGTGGTAACCGGATTGAAGATCTATCTTGGAGAAGACCGTAGCTCCCTGAAGCTGATCAAATAAATCATCAATCTGAGGAAGTGGATACTTGTTCCTGACGGTCACTTTCTTCAACTCTCTATAGTCCACACAAAGCCTCAGTGACCCGTCTTTCTTCTTTACAAACAAAATCGGGGCTCCCCAAGGAGAAACACTAGGTCGAATAAACCCGCGATCCAGAAGATCCTGTAGCTGAGCTTTTAATTCCCTCAATTCTGCAGGAACCATCCTGTAGGGTGCCTTAGAGATTGGTGTAGTTCCGGGAACTACATCAATCACGAACTCAACCTCTCGATCCGGCGGCATGGACGATAGCTCAGGAGGGAACACATCTGGATACTCTCGGACGATAGGAATGTCCTCGAGCCCATGCATCGCCGAAGGCACCTCTACAACAGTAGCTAAGAAAGCGACACATCCACGGCTCATCATCTGCCGTGCTCTAGCAGAAGAGATCGTCGCAGCAAACAGAGTACTCTGACAACCTCTAAAAATAAGCTCCTGTTGACCCGGCTCACGAAGGGTCACAGTCCTCTCTCTACAATCGATGGTGGCGTAATACTGAGTCAACCAGTCCATACCCAACACTACATCGAAATCCCGGAGCTGACGAAGGACCAAAAGGTCAACAGGCAAAATCCAAGGCCCTAACTGCACTGGGCAGGACGAACAACACTCATCAACGTGCAACACGTGATCAGGTATCTGTACCTCACGAGCACAAGCTAACGGTCCTATCTCTAGCCCATGCATGGATGCAAATGTCCTACTAATGAATGAATGCGATGCTCCGGTATCAAATAAAGCTCTAGTGCGGGTAGAAGAGATAAGGAAAATACCTGCCACCACGTGACTAGCTGCCCCTGAATCCTCCACCTGTGCTGCATAAACTCTCCCGCTCGGGGGTAGTCGCCTGTCTGACTGCCGCGACGAAGTGGCCCTATCCCCCCGGCCAAAACCTGTCGAAGCTCCGCCCGTCTGGAAGGGCGGTGGAGGAGCCGAAGCTGCCGATGCCACTGATGACCCCGCTCGAGGATAAGTCCATGCTCTGTGCCCTGCCTGCCCACATCGGTAGCACCGGCCCTGCCGCTGCTCGCACTGCGGAGGTGCATGGGGTCCGCCGCAAATCACACAACTATCTGTGCGCCTCTGTTGCTGCTGCTGCTGTCCAGGGGGCCGAGAGCCCCGCGATCTCTGCCTCCCCTGAGTCCCACTGCCTCGAGGCTGGAACGGCGGCGGCCGCGGGGGCCTCTGTCTGCTAGACTATCCAAAATCTGATGGTGCCGGGCGCTTCTCTCCAGAACTAGTCCCAGGCGCCCGCCCCCGCTCAGTCATAACCACGGTTCCCCTGTCGACCCACTGCGCGTGCTCAATCGCCGCATCCAAGGTCTGGGCTCTATGTGAATGTACAAGGGGATAAATATCCTGGTGCATACCTCTCTCAAATAGCTCAATCTTTTGGGCCTCATCCCGGGAAACGTGTGGTACGCTACCCAAAAGCCGCTGAAACTCAAGAACATACTTCCCAAGGGGCCGATCCCCCTGTTGCAGCCGTCGCAAATCTCCCTCTAGTTTCTGCTTTGCACTGTCGGGAAAGTAGACCCCGAGCAGCAAAGCACGAAACTCAGCCCAAGTCAATAGAGGTACCCCTGGCGGTCCCACTGGCCGAACACGACGCCACCAGGTCTCGGCGTCCTTCTCCAAGAAGTGAGTGGCTAGGTACACCTGATGCTTTTCCTTGATAAACAAGTTTTCGAAAAGCTTTTCCATCGCTGCAATCCAGCTTTCGGCCTCCCAAGGCTCTGAACTCTGCCCGGCAAATCGCGAAGGACGAAACTGGGTGATGTAGGATAGTCGATCTGTGAGCTCCCTCTGCTCTGCCTTTGTCAACGGAGCGATCTGAGACGAAGTCGACGACGTCGCTACTGGAGGTGCTGCTGGAGATGTCCTCTGCTCAAGTAATCTCATCATACGCTCCATATTTTCTTCCTGGCGCTTGGCCGCCTCACCCTGGCGTCGCAACGCCTCTGACATCTGGGACACCTGGGCCCGTAGCTCCTGGACCTCGCCCGGTGTGGCCTCCTGCTGCTCGGGCTCATCATCAGACGCGGAATTCGCCCTCGTCGTCGCCCGACATCTCGGAGGCATCTCAGACAACTGCAATAGAGAATCAAAATGTCAGAGAAAAGAAGTCTCACAACCCAATCAAGCGAAAGTCAAAACATGTTACCCCTTCTAAAGTATTATGTTGTCTGCAGCCAACATAACCACTTTTAGGGAGTAAACATGTAAAATCACTCGCCCCAATCCCCTGGGGGAGTTACAAACTCAATCTGGACTCTCGCTACAGTCTCGTCTCTCACGACAGTCATCCTACTGTCCAACCAATAGCCTAGGGCCTCTAAGTCCCAATGACCTATACACCTAGGCTCTGATACCACCTAAATCTGTCACGCCCCAGGGTCGAACTACGACCCGGGCTCGCCAACAGACCCGCCGTCTGTACGGAAACTGCCGTACAGACGAAGCGTCTAACCTGCAAAAGAGATCTATAGCCATACTGAAGAAATGAAAATTGAATAACTAAGTAATAAAAGTCCAAGTACACAAGTCCACTATCTCACAAAACATAAGTACAATATCTCTGTCTAGTACAAAAGTGGAAACCAAAAAGTACAGGTCACTCTATCACTGACTCGACAGACTCGGGTAGGAACTAGTCGGCGACGCCCTTACCTCGGTCTGAAGACTCCGCACGATCCAAGCCTGGAAAAGAAGCCTCAGGAACACCTGTCACACGCAGCGGGTGTGAGATCCACTGTAAGGGCGGATCTCAGTGGGTACCGTCGACAAAACTCATGGTATGCCCACTAAGTCCGCTGGAGGCAAAAACAGATAGATAGATAGATAGATAGATAGATAGATAAAGTATGAATGCGGGAAATGAATCTACTACTATATGCCTCAATGCTATGCTCGAAGGAACCACCATCTAAGAACATATGCTACAGTCACCCGCTCATGTCACCCAATCTCAACGACTGCCACATAGGGTCCAGTCAAGCCTGCGCCTGTCGACTAGGAACGCACCTGCCCCACCACCACACATCCACTTGAGGACGAGATTTACGTGGGGCGTCCTGTCCGACTGTCTCAATCTCACTCAAGTAGCCACCTGGTAACTCGACCAGGGGCGAGTACCCACCTGGTAACTCGGCCAGGGGTATCAACATCTCAACGCGTCCGGAGCGTGACCCGAGGGGAGCGACCCCACCGGGTATGAATCATGTCTCAACTGTCTCAGCAAGCGGCATATGCAGGCTATGGTCCATGATCAACCAGATCGGAAAAACTAAAGTGCTCAAACGACACTACTCATACTCGTACCCAAATCGGAACAATCTCCCTCGACTAAATCTGATAACTCTACTATAACATAAAATAAAACCATTCTTGAACAAAGGTATGTTTCCCACATACATACCACAGCTGTCTGGCCGTTATCAGATTAAAATAATGGTAAAAGGAACACGATACCTTTGCATTCGGAAACATTACGACATTCCGTAATTTGGAAGAAAACCAACCCACCTGTGGTCAACTGCAAATGCGCGCGCCAAAAGGAGGTCCCGATGCGATCCTGCAGCTCCACGCAGCAAAAACGCGCACCACCGGCCACGTAGAAAGCTAGCACTAAGTCACTACTGCGAAAACGGTGAAAACTGGGATCAGAAAAACCCGTGGCCAAAAACCGCGCACAAAACGGCGGAACAAACCCATCCGGCGACGAAAAACGCCGGGCGTTGCGCGAAAAGCACATCGCTCACCCGCCGCGACGCACCGCCGAGCCGCAGTCACGGCACAATGCGGCTCACGGCCGCACAGCTCCAGAACCCCGCCCCGCACGACGGCGGCCAGCCGCGCGGCCGGCAGCGCCGCGCGGTCCGAGGGCTGCCCGCTCGGCGCCCTGCAGCGCCGCGCGCAAGGCGCGCGGCCTGCAGGGCCGCCCGCGCGGCACCCCTGCAGTGCCGCGCGCCAAGCGCGCGGCCTGCAGGGCCGCGCGGCACAGGGGCCGCCCGCGCGGCACCCCTGCAGTGCATAAACATGGCAGCAGGGCGCATGCTGCGCGCGGCGCTCATGCGCGCCCGCGCAGCGGCAGCCCCGTCAGCCACGCGCCGCCGAAATAGGCGCGTGCGCGGCTCGCACAGCTCCGCCACCTCTGACAACCAGTCCGCAAGGCCCCAACAACAGGAAAAGAAAAGAAAAGGAGAAAGAATAAAAACTCCGAAATCCCAAACTCGCCAAGAAGAGATAAAAAGAAATAAATAAAAAAAAACACCAACCTCGTCGTTGCCGTCGCGCGCGCTCTTCACTCAACGCTCGGCACCCAACAGGTGGTCCACTCCAAAGCCCTCTTCGAAGCTTCAGCTTCTAATCTCTCCTTCTCTTCTTTCTTCTTCCTGCTGCCCCGCACCAGACCAACAAATTTCCTCACCTTTTTACCTTGGAGGAGAGGGAGTGAGGTGGCAATAGAGAGGAGCTGCTTAAATAAGCAAGGGCAGTAAAGAAAAAAAAAGAAATTAATGAAGGGTTAATTAATTCTCACCTACCCTCCTTAATTACTCACCACCCAACCTCTCTGCCACCTCCCTCAACCCCACAGCAGCACTAAACAAAAGAGAAAAAAAGCACATCACAAAAGCCTACTTAATTAAAATTAAAAGAATAAAAAATTCCAAAAGCCAACCATAACTCACTTTTTGACTTCGGGCCTTCCGCCGCAGTCCGGAACCTCCCGAACTCCGCTGTAAACTGAAAATATACATGCTCACAGCTTTCCTGACCCAAAAAGCCCATCTGTAGAGTCGGTAGGCTCAAACTGAAAACCAGCATACTACAGTGGTCCCAATACCAACCATTGGTGGAATTCGCCTACAATAATAGTTACCAAGCCAGCATTCAAATGGCGCCATACGAGGCTCTGTATGGACGCCGCTGTCGCTCTCCAATATGCTGGGATGACTTGGGAGAGCGCAAGTTTTTGGGACCGGATTTAGTGGAAGAGACCGAGGCGAAGGTGCGCCTGATCAGGCAACGGCTGCTAACCGCCCAAAGCAGACAGAAAAGCTACGCGGACCGTAGACGACGGAACTTGGAGTTCATGGTAGGCAAGCACGTGTTATTACGAGTTTCACCTTCCAAGGGGACCCGACGCTTCGGCTTGAGAGGGAAGTTAAGTCCGAGGTACGTGGGACCGTTCGAGGTCCTAGAACGCGTGGGTCCGGTGGCGTATCGATTGGCGTTGCCGCCGAACCTTGACCAAGTACACAACGTGTTTCACATCTCAATGCTCCGGAAGTACCTCCCCGACCCCTCTCACGCCCAAGACATATCCACTATCAAGTTACAAGAGGACTTAAGCGTCGAGGAGACGCCGGTGCAGATCCTGGCACGGGAAGACAAGAAGTTGCGTAATCGGACCATCCCCTACGTAAAAGTCCAGTGGAGCAACCACGAGGAACGCACGGCGACGTGGGAGCTGGAATCGAAAATGAGGGAGTGTTTCCCTGATTTGGTTAGTGAAGGCTGTGATTAAGTTTCGGGGACGAAACTTCTTATAAAGTGTGAGTGGTGTAATGACACGGGTTTTTTTTGTAGTATGTTACCCTCCTTCTATTAAAGTGTTCCTTTAGTGAATCGAAATTATCAAGTTTCTTTAAGTCGGTCAGTGTGTTGCATGAGTATTTTTCTGTGAAAGAACACGAAAAATGATGACCGACGGTGCAATCAGATCTGAAATCCGATGTAGGAATCTCCCGGAACAGGGTTTTTAGTGTCGCGGTGACTTAACGCGCATCGGAACCCGTGCAAAATATCCTGCACGCTTTCCGAGGAAAAGGTGGGTTTACCTCGTGTGATTAGTTAGTTAGAGAATTAGTTATTCGGTTACGTGTATTAAAAGGTGGGAGTTTATCTCGTAGGAATAATTAATTAAATAATTAATTATTCGGTGACGGAAAGTAAAAACGGAATTAAATTGTACGTATGAGAGAGGAAAATCTCACTTTTCGTAAAAGAGGAAAACGAAACCCTAACCGAGAGAACGGAAGGAAAAGAAAAAAAAAAAGCGGAACCCTAACCGGAGGAAAGAAAGAGCAAGAACACGGCGGGATCCGATCACCCCGAACCACGTACCGGAAGCAAGAACGCGATCGGACGACCCCCCTGTCGGATTATCCGGTGAGTGATTTTACGTTCGTAGCATCTTTGGGGTTTTTCGTACTTTTGTTGTCTTCTCCGTCTCCGTCTCCATCGTCTCCGTCGGCCCGCCGTCGTCGCCATGCAACTTAGGGCACGACGCGGGCGGGCGGACGACGCGCGGTGCCGCTAGGGCACCGCGCGGGTGGGGAAGACGCGTGGTGCCGCTAGTGCACCATGCGGGCGGACGACGCGCGATGCCGCTAAGGCACCGAGCGGGCTGGGGAGACGCGTGGCGCCGCGACGGAACCACACGGGTGGACACCGCAAGGCGGGCGCCACGCGGGCGCCGCGCGGGCGCCGCCGCGGGTAGCACCGCGGGCGCCGCGCAGGCCGCACCCGCGCGGGTGCCAAGCGGGCGCCGCCCGAGGGCAGCACCCGCGGGCGCCACGCGAGCAGTCACCGCGCGGGTGCCACGCGGGCGCCACCCGAGGGCAGCACCCGCGGGCGCCGCGCGGGCAGACACCACGCGGGTGCCATGCGGGAGCCGCCCGAGGGCAGCACCCGCGGGCGCTGCACGGGCAGTCACCGCGCGGGTGCCGCGCAGGCGCCGCACGGTCCGCACCCATGGGCGCCGCGCGGGCAGTCACCGTGCGGGTGCCGCGCTGGTACCACCCGCAGGCGTACATCGCGCGGCCTTGAGCCGCGCGGGGCACCCGCAGGCCGGTGGCCGTCGTGCGCGCGCGCGCGAGGAATCATCGAGTGTAGTTGTTGGCGCCGGTTTGGGGGTTCTCGGCGTGGAGTTAGTTGGGTTCCATTTCCCGGTATTCGTACGTGTTATTAACTGCTGTTTCTGGGGTTTTCGTTAGGTCCAGGTGCGCAGCAGGAGAGTGCCACAGATCCCAAGTACCCCGATCTTCCCTCAACCAGGTGGGTTCTTATCCAACAAGTGCTGTAAGTGCATTGTGTGCAGTGTATCGTCTAAAAGCTCGTACTAATCTATTTAATAAAGTAGATGAGGTGTTTTCCTGTGAATTAACCCTTCGCATTATTATGTGTCGTTCTCTTGTTGATATTTGTGGCGACCAAGTGTCGCGGTGCTTAATTTACGCTGACTTCGGTAAACCAGTTTTGTATGCTGCACGTACACAGGCGGATTGGCCTCCGCATGGGTGTACTTTTCCGGTGAGGTGGTCAGAATGACCCGTGTGCCCCACGTGTGTAGGGTGGGGACCTCTTCACTATAGCTAAACATGTCGCTCACGCATCGTGAAGGGGTAAAATGCATCGTAAGTGTCGCGTGGGGAGATCGTCGACTACCCTGACGTGACGGTGTCATTAAATTAAATAAAGTGGACTCATGACGAAGGATAGCAAAAGGTTCCGATGCAGAGTATTTCATTTAAAGTTATTGTCCATTAATGTTGTAACCTCTACTTTGTTTGTCACTGACTTTACCCACTCCGCGACAGGTTCAAATAAGTATGGTCAGCGGGACGGTGGTGAGGCAACGCAGTCATAACTGTGGCCGTATGAGGCCTTATGTTAGAACTTTTATGTTGGTTATCTCTTATCTCTATTCCCTCTCTTTAGAGTAGTTGTAGTTTAATTTGTGTGGATGTGAATCATGCTGGATGGTTGGTTAGCTGGTTGTTTACATCGTAGATTTAAAAATTATTGTTCTCAATCATTGCGGCCGTTTTACGATATAAAAAGGGACTTCAAAAATCCCTTTCAAAAATGAAGTGTCGTGTGGGCACTACTTTGAAAATCTATGGATTTATCCTTTCCAAACGATGTAGCCGCCTTACTGCGAATGTGTAGACGTTTTTAAATGGATTGGTTGTCGAGTGGACACCGATTGCAAACTTGTAGGTGCAAGCCGTGCCCGCGCGGGCACCAACCCCGCGCGGCACCATGAGCCGCGGCTGCGCGGGCGCCGGCCCCTCGCGGTAGTTGCCGCGGTCGCGCGGGCACCGATCCCGCGCGGCGCGCGCCGCAACCGCGCGGGCATGGCCCCTGCGCGGCATTAGCCGCGGCCGCGCGGGCATGGGCCCCGGGCGGGACGCGCCGCCGCCGCGCGGGCACCTGCCCGCGCGGCACAAACCGCAGCCGCGCGGGCGCCCGCCCGTGCGGCACCAGCCGCGGCCGCGCGGGCATGTCCCCGCGCGGTGCGCGCCCCGACCGCGCGGGCGCCCGCCCGCATGGCACCGGCTGCGGCCGCGCCGGCATGCGCCCCGCGCGGCGCGAGCCACGGCCGCGCGGGCGCCCGCCCGCGCGGCACCGGTTGCGGCCACGCGGGCGTGGGCCCCGCGCGGCGCGCGTCTCGGCCGGGCGGCGCACGTCTCGGCCGCGCGGGCGCCCGCCCGCACGGCACTTGCCGCGGCCGAGCGGCGCTTGCCCTAGCCGCGGCCGCGCATGGACCTTGGTCCTGCGCGGCGCTAGCCGCGGCCGCGCATGGACCTTGGTCCTGCGCGGCGCTAGCCGCGGCCGGGCGGGCACCGTCCCCGCGCGACGCGTATCGCGGTCGCGGCGGCGATGCCCTAGGGCCGTGCGGCGGTTCCCTAGGGCTTCGCGGCGGCGACGCATAGGGTAGCAAACGGCTACTCCTAAGACTCCGCAAAAGACCGAAACCAAAAACCGAGCGAAACTACACGAAAATAAATCTCGCTTACCGCTAATCGTCGGAGACGGTGATCCGTTCATGCTCCCGGTTTCGGCACGTTCGTCGGGAGGGTTGGGTCCTTTCGCCTTCTCCTTCTCTCCTACCGTTTCCTTCCGATTAGGGTTTCGCCTTTTCCCTTTTCTTTCGCTCGTTCCTTCCTCTCGTTTCCTTCCGGTTAGGGTTTCGCCTTTTTCCTTTTCTTTTTCTTTCTTTCGGGAGAAGTCACAATTTAATCTTCAATATACGATAAAATACCACATCGGGTATTTTAAAATCCTAATTAATTAATTCCTTAATTAAATAATTCCTCAGATAAAATTCTTCGGGATAATTCTTTTAAGATAATTCTTTAAAGATAATTCCCTCCTTTTCCTCGGAAAGCATGCCAAATCACTTACGCGGATTTCGATGCACCCCCTGGCTATTGCGATCTTTTTCACCCCTTTCTGGGGGTTCCATAAGTCGGAATCCGGATCCGATCGCACCGCCGTTCTCCGTTTTTCGAGCTCTATCAGAAAAAAATACTCGCACCTCAAAATTATCCACTTAAGTAAACCCGTTTCATTAATTACTTCAAATAAAATCTTTATTAGCAGAAGGGTAAGATGTTACAAAAATCTGTGATATTACACGTTCTGCAATTGAACCTTCTGGACAAGCTCTGTTGCGTATAAACCCTTTTTGAGTATACAAGTACCGCTCTATAGAGTACATTGACCTATATTGAATTGGCAAATGTATCATAACATCAAAAAATGGAGGAAAAATTCTCTCTATTTTACAAAGAGTTATTGGAATTTGAGCTTCTATTTGATCCAAATCATCTGCCTTTAGGGTCTTAGAACCTTCCACCGTGAAAAATAAAGATAACTCAATAAGTGGTTCATACACTTCTTTAGGAAGTAAACCACGTAGAGCAAGAGGAAGTAGGCGTTGCAGCATAATATGGCAATCATGGCTTTTCAATCCAGAAATCTTATGTTCTTTAAGATTTACACAATGAGATATATTTGAGGAGAAGCCATCTGGAACTCTTAATTGCTTAAGAAAAAGGCAAAATGTGTGCTTCTCATTTGGCAATAACATGTAGGAGGCAGCAGGAAGAACAAACTTATCCCCCTTTTGGATCGGATGTAATTCTGGTCTTATATTCTTTGCTTGCAAATCGAGACGAGATTTCACTGTGTCCTTAGTTTTTCCCTTGGTATTCATAATTGTCCCTTGTACATTATCATATATATTCTTCTCAGTGTGCATTCCATCTAAATTATGATGCAACAAAAGAGTTTTCCAATGGAAGTTCAAAGAATATACTTTTCTTGTTCCAATTATCACCTCGAATGCTATGCGATACTTTTACCCTTTTATTGGGAGCTTTTGTTAAAATGATCCATTCAAGATCTTGCACTTGTTCCAAGATTTCATCACCGCTAAATAACTTTGGTGCACAACCTCGCTCCTTGGTTCCATCAAAAGAATATTTATCATATCGCTACTTGTGCTTATTAGGCAAATATCGTCGATGGCCTATATAACATTGCTTGCAACCAATAGTTAACCTAATAGA
This sequence comes from Tillandsia leiboldiana, assembly GCA_029204045.2. Classification (NCBI taxonomy): domain Eukaryota; kingdom Viridiplantae; phylum Streptophyta; class Magnoliopsida; order Poales; family Bromeliaceae; genus Tillandsia; species Tillandsia leiboldiana. The sequence continues at coordinate 28,776,639 of CM055068.1, forward strand.
AAAGGTATTCTTATTGCAACAAGGACATGCTAGTCTTCCCTTTGTACTCCATCAAGACAGGTTTCCGTAAGTAGGAAAATCATTAATTGTCCACAACAAAGCTGCACGTAATTGAAAATTTTGTCGTATTGATGCATCAAATGTTTCAACACCTACTTCCCATAATTCCTTCAACTCTTCAATCAATGGTTGGAGATAGATATCAATTGCATCCCCGGGACTCTCAGGTCCTGGAATAAGCATTGACAAAATGAAATTAGATTGCTTCATACATATCTATGGATGCAGATTGTAGGGAATTAGGATTACTGGCCAAATGCTATTTGGTTTTCTCGAATCTCCAAATGGTTGAAAGTCATCGCTAGCAAGACCAAGTCTGACATTACGAGGCTCTAATGCAAATGGTTCATGTAGTTCATCAAAAGACTTCCATGCCATTGAATCAGCCGGGTGCCGCATCACTCCATCATCTACTCTTTTATCAAAATGCCATCTCATAGAAGAAGTTGTTTTTGTTGACATAAATAACCTTTGAAGTCTAGATTTTAATGGAAACTAACGTAATGACTTTAGTGGTATTTTTTTACCATTTACTTTATGTTCAATTTTCCCACTACATTTGTCATGCTTCCATCTAGAAGTCCCGCAAATTTTGCATGAATCAGATTCTTCATTCTCTTTCCAATATAACATACAATTGTTAATGCATGCATCAATTTTTTGGTAAGAAAGTCGAAGATCATGAATAGTTTTTTTTGCCTCATAATATGAATCTAGGAATGTTGTTCCGCTTGGTAGAATATCTTCTTTTAATAATTGAAGTAACATAGTAAATGACACATTACTCCATCCTCCAAGGCTCTTAATATGAAACAATTTGATTAGCAAAGATAATTTTCAGCATTTCTGTCACGCCCCGGGTGTAAACCAGAACCCGGGCCCGTCCACAGATCCGTCGTGCACACGAAATTTTCTGTGTACACGAAGCGTCAGTAACTTGCTCAGATATAAAACAAATAATAAAAGAGCATAAAAACAGAACTGAACTAATACTACTACATCTCAGACTGGAAATAAGATACAAGCATAAAGGTACAATAAACTCCCAGCTCACCATTAAATATACAATCAGTTGGCTAAAGCGAGACCTCAAAAATAAAAAGGTAACGGCTACAGTCTGAGTGGAGGGTACAACATCTGTCTAACAGCAACACTCGGCCCCACAGGAGATCTATCTACTCAGCGAACCCCTTACCTCGATCAGCCGCCGATGGCCCAGCAGCTCCCGCAGAAAACTCTACAAAACAAAAGGGAAGAAAAAGAGGAAAACAACAATGGGGTGAGAACCACTAGTAAACCAGTAGCCTCCCTCCCGTGGGTAAAGCCTCAAACTCCGACACACCCACTAGGTTTACCAGAGACAAAAAGGAGGAGAAAGGTGGTAAACTATAAAAACTGATGATAAAGGAAAACTACCACTAGTATGCCTCTAAATGCAGTGCCGAAAGGAATGACTGTATGTATGCATCAGAAAATAGTATCTGTCCAAATAAACTCAATCTAGCCACCAGTAAAAACTGGTACTGCCTGCTTTGCTGTCGAACACAAGAATCCAGTAGCTGATCGGCAGACGGCTCGATCTCAATATAACCAACAGACCGGCACACGGCTCGGTCATAAGCCTACTCCGGAGTAGCACTCGAGAGGAGCGACCCACACGAGTAAAGTAACCATGTCATAAGTATCTCAATATGGCAGGACTGGATCACGACTATGATCAAAGTGAGAAAATCCATCCACTAAAGAAAACCCCGATCCATAATCTGATGCAAAAGTAAACATCCGGTCAACCGCCTAATATCTGCGATTGCCGCAATACCCCACAAGTCCACAATCTGGTACAACACCTGACATCCGGTCAACCGCCCAATATCCGCGGTCGCCGAAATACCCCACAATCCTCAAATCAGGTACAACAACCGACACCCGGTCAACCGCCCAATATCCGTGGTTGCCGCAATACCCCACAATCCACAATCATGCATAACCTGTCCCAGACTCAAAGGTCCCGACTACACTATCCCAAACCCCTGCTCGAACCCGAGCAACATGAATCAAAAGTCTAAATGAAAAGGAAAAAGGAAACAATCATGGTTTCTCCTAAGTCAAATCCCAATATGATAGTGTAGCAATAAATAGTGGCCTATCTAGATGTCCATACAAGCATGCAATTGTCCTAATGAAAGATAAAAGAAAATGTATCACAAGTAGCTCCACATAGATATAACCATCATGCCAAAATCACTAACCAACTATACAAATCTATAATCCATGATCCCTAATAAATTGCCAAAGTGGTACCCGCACATAGGGTAGATCATAATGTCCCACAAAGGCAATCCATTTGCATAAAAGCTACATCCTAAACATGACAGTGATATTTTCAACATGATAGGTCCACAAGAATAATCCCACCATCATGTTCTCACGATAATATTTCCCCAATAATATCCCCACAATCATGTTTTCACCACAATATTCCATCTATCATGTTCTCACCATAATATTCCCTAGATAGATAGGCTCATGAATAATATGCTCAAGTATGATTTCCAATAGGATGTCAAATCAATATTAGTTTCGGGGTTTCTCTAATAGTCCTAGTGAGTAAATTGCAGTAAGAGATAAACAACAAGCACCCACCTGGCACGCAAATCCAAGTCCACAAAACTCCCCAACTGTAAAAGAGCTCCCCGTTGTCCAGCAATAGTCCCCGCAACACCCAAATCCGCGAGTCACTGCAAAAATAATCGAACTCGGCATAATGGGTCTCCCTCGAAAATAGCATTTGCTGTTTTGCAAAACATCATAGAAAAAGGGGACTTTCACCTTCTTGCGGTTCTCAAAAAAATCTAAAAAAATCAAGGTTGCGTTCCTCGCGACGAGTAGATCCAAAACGAGTACTTATACGGCCTGTTCTGATGCTCATATGCCAAGATAGAAAATAAACAAGTCCGCATTGTCCAGAAAATGGTCATAGAAAATAGGGTCAAATGATGCCTCGGGAACCGTGCCAAAAAACCAAAACGGAGCGAAGTGATCAAGACAAAAATCGAAGGCCTACCTCTTAGGAACACGCTGCGATGAAAATCGTCCAAAAATTCCTCCTGGTTGGCGCAGGGGATTTTTCCGACTGAACAGCGACGAAAATGGGCCGCGAAAGGGAAACATAGAAGCGCGCCGCGTCGCAGAGATCTCGATGCCGAAGAATCCTAAAATCCCGGGAATCCTTCAAGAGGTCGAGGACATAGAGAGGAACAAGTTTGCTATAGGGTGCTCTCAGAGAAAATGCCCAAAAACCTCAGAAAATGAAATGGGGAGTTCTTTTCATAGGCCCAGCCCAAGCCCTCTCTCTCCTCGGATAGCCGATAAGGGAGCCCGAAAGATTCGGGCGCCGAATCTGATCCCGCCCAGCCCACGCGACGAGCACCCGGATTCACCCGGGCGCGAAGCGTGTCCCCGAACAGGGAATAGCGGCCCCCGGCGAACCAGGCACTGCCGCGTGGCAGAGGCGGAGCGGCGGGGTGGGTGGCGGCCGCCACTAGCGAGGCGCCACGTGGCGCCGCGTGCCAGGCGTGCGCCGCCCCGCCCGACACGCCGGCCGGTCGCGCCGCTGTCGCCTGGCGCGCCTGCACCCACGTGTGTATGGCCCCTGCCCCGCGCCCCAGCTGGACCGCGCATGTGTGAGCCGCCGAATCTGGGGCCGCCATGTAGTGCGCCCCGGTCTACGCACCCGGCCGCCCCTCTCCGTGCACCGCACCGCGTGGGCCCGCCAATGGGCGGCTGCCACGTGTCCTGCTGGGGCGCGGGCCTCCGTACACCCCGCGTGCCTCGGTGGACAGCGACGCGTGCGCCGGCCAATCAGGGGCCGCCACGTGGCTCCCCCACCGGTCCACAGCTCCCCCGTGCACCAATTTGCACCGTAAACTTCCGAATGTCCGTTTTTGGGCATCATGACTCAAAAAAATACAAGTAAATAGCCGTTTTCAAGCGTTTTTCCGCGCTAAATCTAAATCCGACCTCCGATTAGCCTGAAACCACTTCTAAAATTCGGCGAGAACAGCCAAAGGACAAGCTTAATCCAGAACCTTCACTGAGTCCACCCAACACGTCCATTTGACGTGTTGCAGGCCCGACACACCAAAAATAGGCGTTCAGCACCACGGACCAGTGGGAAAAACTACACGGGGTTCTGGGCCACTACATCTTCCCCCACTAAAGAAAGTTTCGTCCTCGAAACGAAAGTCACAACTCCAGCCTGCGCCTCGAACAGGTAGGGGTAGGTGTCCGCCAACAACACTAACCAAAAAGGCTATGCATCCTCTGCGAATCATCTGCCTCGCTCGCGAAGTCGAAACCACCGTGGCGAAAAAGGCGCTCTGGCATCCCTGGTACACAAACACCTCCTGGCCTGGCTCTCTAAAAGTCACCGTCCTCCTGGCGCAGTTGACCGTCGCGGATTACCGAGCCAGCCAGTCCATCACAAGCACCACCTCAATGTCCCGCGACTGTCTCAAGACCTTCAGGTCTGCTGGCATAATCCAAGACTCGCTCTACACTGGGCAGGACTAATAACACCCCTCTACGTGCAAGGTGTGATCAGGAATCTAAACCTCACGTGCACGTGGTAAACGTCCTACCTCTAACCCATGCAAAGATGCACATGCTCTACCAATGAATGAATGAGATGCTCCAAAATCACATAAATTGTGAATCCTAATGCCAGAAGTAAATCATACCTGCCACCACATGATCAGCTGCCGAGTTGTCCTCCACCTGAGTGGCGTACAATCGACCGCTCTGAGTTGGCGGCCGGTGGTCAGAAGGGTGGAAGGAAGATGATCGGCTCACTGCAGTAAAAGGCCGCTGAGCCGGCGACCCTTGTTGGGATGCAAAAGGAGCCGAGGCCGAAGATGGTGTCGCCGATGTCGAAAGCGGGCAGGAAGCTCGCATATGTCCAGCCTGTCCACACAAGTAGCAGCACCCCTCCCGCTGGTCACAAGTACTAGCCAAATGTAGACCTCCATAGAAGATGCACCGGCCAACCTGCTGGGGCTGCCTCTGCTGCTGCTGTTGTCTCTGTGGCCGCTGCTGCGACCTCTGCTGTCGCGGCTACGGCTGCTGCTGCTGCCTCTGGGATCCTCCAGACTCTCGTTGCTCCGAACGCCCCTGGCCATGAAACTGAGGCCGCGGCGGTCATGGCGGTCTCCAAGAACTAGCCTGTCCCCTATTGTCGGGTGCTGGTCGCTTCCCGTCGGAACTCTGCGCGACCATCCCGCCTCGCCTCGCCACCACTGTGTCGCCTCTCTCCACCCACTAGGCATGCTCTACGGCCTCCTCCAGAGTCTGAAGCCGCTGAGCATGTACTAGGGTATATATCTCGCTGCGGAGGTCTGTATCAAATAACTCAACCTGATGTCGCATGAAGTTGAGCAACTGCATGAACTCCTGGTAAGCAACAACCACCCACCTGGCATGCAAATCCATGTCCACAAAACTCCCCAACTATAAAAAAACTCCCCGCTGTCCAACAACAGTCCCCGCAACACCCAAATCCGCGAGTCACTGCAAAAATAATCGAACTCGACATAATGGGTCTCCCCCCAAAATAGCATTTGCAGTTTTGCAAAACATCACAAAAAAAGGGGATTTTCACCTGCTTGCGATTCTCAGAAAAATCAAGAAAAATCGCAGTTTCGTTCCGCGCGACGAGTATATCCAAAATAAGTACTTAGACGCCTTGTTCTGATGCTCGTATGCCAAGATAGAAAATAAACAAGTCCGCGCTGTCCAGAAAATGGTCATAGAAAATATAGTCAAATGATACCTCGGGAACCGTACCAAAAACCCAAAACGGAGCGAAGTGATCCAGACAAAAATCGAAGGCCTACCTCTTAGGAACACGCTGCCATGAAAATCGTCCAAAAATTTTTCCTGGTTGGCGCAGGGGATTTTTCCGACTGAACAGCGATGAAAACGGGCCGCGAAAGGGAAACGTCGAAACGCGCCGCGTCGCAGAGATCTCGATGCCGAAGACTCCTAAAATCCCGGGAATCCTTAAAGATGTCGAGAACATAGAGAGGAACAAGTTTGCTAAGGGGTGCTCTCGGAGAAAATGACCAAAAACCTCAGAAAACGAAATGGGGAGTTCTATTTATAAGCCCAGCCTAAGCCCTCTCTCTCCTCGGATAGCTGATTCGGGCGCCCGAAATATTCGGGCGCCGAATCTGAGCCCGCCCGGCCCACGCGACGAGCGCCCGGATTCACCCGGGTGCGACGCATGTCCCTGAACAGGGAACAGCGGCGCCAGGCAAACCAGGGGCTGCCGCGTGGCAGAGGCGGAGCGGCGGGGTGGGTGGCGCCCGCCACTGGCGAGGCGCCACGTAGCGCCGCGTGCCAGGCATGCGCCGCCCCGCCCGACACGCCGGTCAGTCGCGCCGCCGCCGCCTGGCGTGCCTGCACCCACGTGCGTACAGCCCCTGCCCCGCGCCCAAGCTGGACCGCGCGTGCGTGAGCCGCCGAATCCGAGGCCGCCACGTGGCGCGCCCCGGTCCACGCACCCGGCCTCGCCTCTCCGTGGACCGCGCCGCGTGGGCCCGCCAATAGGCGGCTGCCACGGGTCCTGCGCCGATCCGCCGTACACCCCACACGCCTCCATGGACCGCGCCGCATGCGCTGCCCAATCAGGGGCCGCCACGTGGCTCCCTCACCAGTCCACGGCTCCCCCGTGCACCAATTTGCAACGTAAACTTCCGGGTGTCCGTTTTTGGGCGTCCGGACTTAGAAAAATACAAGTAAATAGCCGTTTTCAAGCGTTTTCCCGCGCTGAATCCAAACCGACCTCCGATTAGCCTGAAACCACTTCTAAAATTCGGTGAGAACAGCCGAAGGATAGGCTTAATCCAAAACCTTCACTGAGTCCACCCAACACGTCCATTTCACCTGTTGCAGGCCCGACACATCGAAAATAGGTGTTCTGCACCACGAACCAGGGGGAATAACTACACGGGATCTGAGCCACTACATCTTCCCCCACTAAAGAAAGTTTCGTCCTCGATACGAAAGTCACAACGCCAGCCTGCGCCTCGATCAGGTAGGGGTAGGTGTCCGCCAACTACAGTAACCAAAAAGGCTATACATCCTCTGCAAATCATCTGCCTCGCTCGCGAAGTTGAAACCACCGTGGCGAAAAAGGCACTCTGGCATCCCTGGTACACTAACACCTCCTGGCCTGGCTCTCTAAAAATCACCGTCCTCGTGGCGCAGTTGACCATCTGTCACGCCCCGGGGGTACGAATCGCGCGGAAGAGGAGCCACCGATGCCCCTGAATCAGCCATATATTTTTTTTTGTAAAACATTACTCTCCGGCGCGTGCACAGACCCGCCGCATACACAAATTCGCTCTGCAAATGGGCAGAGGCCCCTTTGTATATGCACGGCGTCTCGGCTACAAAGTGTCTCACAAGGCGTAGTACATACAATCTCTAACCACATCAGTTGGGGTCTCGTACACATACAACCAAGCAATTCACATGACATTCTAGCATTCACTTAGAGTATAGAGGCCGGTGTTTTGAAAGGATAAATAATCACAAGGTTTTGAAAGCAGCATCCACACGATGCCCTCGTTTGTGAAAACAGTTCGCAAACACATAAATCCCACAAGGTTTATAAAGCTCGGTGCCCACACGACACCCACGTTTTAGAAATAGTTTTCGCAAACGGTTTTCTTTGTTTTTCATCGTTCAAAACGGCCAAGTAAGAGAGAACGTAGTATTCATTCAATTATTCAAAAAGGAAAGGAAAGGCAACATCCACTTCGACCCCACGGGGGTGTCGCAATCCACAACTAGCTACCATGAATAATAAAAGAAAAGGGAAAGAAGAGTCACTGTATCTGAAGTCACCCAAAAATCAGATCAGCACCCTAACGTCCTCACCGGCGCCCCAGCACTCGCCCCTGGACGAACCTGTCACGGAGTGGGAAGTCAGTGACTAGAAATAAACATAATGAGCAAGAATACTATAATAAAACAAACCACTGTAACCAGAGCAACTGTCACCCCCCTCCCATAAGCCGTCAACAATGATCACAACCTGCACCAAACATAAACCGGGCACCCTCCCCGGACACCGCACCGGGCCCCTACCCCGGTGCCCCTCCCCTCTCCGCCGAGCACCTGCCTCGGCCGCCGAGCACCAACCTCGGCATCACCGCTCACACCCTCCACCCATGAGGGCCCCCATCCCTAACGCCACCTTCGCGTGGGGTACACGGGTCAACGTACCACTTTTCCGGAAAAGCACACCCTTGCGGTGGCCAAACCGCTGGTGTGCGTGTAGTAAAACTTGAGCCTCAGATGATAAAGCGAATAGAATAAGATTCGGGGTCAGCGTTGCTCATAAGGACAACCAGAAGGGTGAACACCTTTGCTCATGAGGAAATCTTAAGGAGGAAAACACCGTTGCTCATTGTGAGCAACTTGAAGAGGAACACACCTTCGCTCACGAAGAGCATCTTAGAGAGAAACCCACCTTTGCTCACGAGGAGCAACTTAGAGAGAAACCCACCTTTGCTCACGAGGAGCAACTTAGAGAGAAAAACCTTTGCTCATGTCCGCCCTTACCCAATTAACCTCGGCGAATTTACCCACCTTTTGCGTGCGTCGTCCGGCGTTCGGTACGTCCGTGATCGTGCGCCCGTCGCCAACAATGTCCTGCACTCCTGAAGGAAATAAGGGCAAGTCAAGACTAAGGATCCGACACTCACACCGACTCCCACCCATGTGCGGCGGAGTTCCCCGCCCGGCACTGGCCCGTGCGGCGCGCACTCCGCCCGGGCACAGCATCGCGTGGCCCCAGCCCGCGCGGGCGCCCCTCCTGCGGCGGCCCCGCGCGGCCAAGCGCCGCGCGAGTGCGTTGCCCGTGGTGCGGGGGCGACCCCGCGCGGCCCCAGCCCGCGCGGGCGCCCCACCTGCGCGGCCTAGCGCCGCGCGAGCGCGCTGCCCGCGGTGCGGGGGCGACCCCGCGCGGCACCAGCCCGCGCGGGCGCCCCACCTGCGGGCGGCCCCGCGCGGCCAAGCGCCGCGCGGGTGCCTCGCCCGCGGTGCGGGGGCGACCCTGCGCGGCACCAGCCCGCGCGGGCGCCCCACCTGCGGGCGCCCCCCCCCCCCCCCCCCCCCCCGCGCGGCCAAGCGCCGCGCGGGTGCCCCGCCCGCGGTGCGGGGGCGACCCCGCGCGGCACCAGCCCGCGCGGGCGCCCCACCTGCGGGCGGCCCCGCGCGGCCAAGCGCCGCGCGGGTGCCTCGCCCGCGGTGCGGGGGCGACCCCGCGCGGCACCAGCCCGCGCGGGCGCCCCCACCTGCGGGCGGCCCCGCGCGGCCAAGCGCCGCGCGGGTGCCTCGCCCGCGGTGCGGGGGTGACCCCGCGCGGCACCAACCCGCGCGGGCGCCCCCACCTGCGGGCGGCCGCGCGCGGCCAAGCGCCGCGCGGGTGCCTCGCCCGCGGTGCGGGGGCGACCCCGCGCGGCACCGGTCCGCGCGGGCGCCCCCACCTGCGGGCGGCCCCGCGCGGCCAAGCGCCGCGCGGGTGCCTCGCCCGCGGTGCGGGGGTGACCCCGCGCGGCACCAGCCCGCGCGGGCGCCCCCACCTGCGGGCGGCCCCGCGCGGCCAAGCGCCGCGCGGGTGCCTCGCCCGCGGTGCGGGGGCGACCCCGCGCGGCGCCAGTCCGCGCGGGCGCCCCACCTGCGGGCGGCCCCGCGCGGCCAAGCGCCCCGCGGGTGTCTCGCCCGCGGTGCGGGGGCGACCCCGCGCGGCACCAGCCCGCGCGGGCGCCCCCACCTGCGGGCGGCCCCGCGCGGCCAAGCGCCGCGCGGGTGCCTCGCCCGCGGTGCGGGGGCGACCCCGCGCGGCACCAGTCCGCGCGGGCGCCCCACCTGCGGGCGGCCCCGCGCGGCCAAGCGCCGCGCGGGTGCCTCGCCCGCGGTGCGGGGGCGACCCCGCGCGGCACCAGCCCGCGCGGGCGCCCCACCTGCGGGCGGCCCCGCGCGGCCAGGCGCCGCGCGGGTGCCTCGCCCGCGGTGCGGGGGCGACCCCGCGCGGCACCAGCCCGCGCGGGCGCCCCACCTGCGGGCGGCCCCGCGCGGCCAGGCGCCGCGCGGGTGCCTCGCCCGCGGTGCGGGGGCGACCCCGCGCGGCACCAGCCCGCGCGGGCGCCCCACCTGCGGGCGGCCCCGCGCGGCCAAGCGCCGCGCGGGTGCCTCGCCCGTGGTGCGGGGCGGCCCCGCGCGGCACCAAGCGCCGCGCGGCGCCCCGCCCGCGGCCGGTCCGGCGGCGGCGGCGGTGTTCCCCGTGAAGACCCCACCCCCCGAAACGCCTACACCACAAAACTAATAAAAACTCACCTTTGATCCGCCGGAAAAGAGAGGAAGAGGATCGTCCTAACGTTGCCCGGTTGATCCCGCGAGCAAGAACCTCCGTCCTTTCCTCGAAAGCCCCGCCGTCGGTCGTACAAGAGCGAAAAAGGGTTGGGTCCCCGTTTTATTCTCCTCTTTTCCCTCTCGTGGTGTTTCTTAAAGAGAAACCCTAGCCGTCCTTCCCTCTCTCTTTTTCCCTCTCGTGATGACTCTTAAAGGGAAACCCTAGCCGTCCTTCCCTCTCTCTTTTTCCCTCTCGTGATGACTCTTAAAGGGAAACCCTAGCCGCCGAACGAAGGGACCTAGGAGGGAACACCTAAAACCCTAGGTCCCTCAAAGGGCAAGAGAATAATTAATCAATAGGGACAGATCCAGCGGCTATAATTACCTCGAGAAACGTGCCGATCGTCCGCACGGATCCCGGGGCGCCTAAGTGGGGTCCGAACTTCGGAAAATTATTCCGGGTGAACCGGGAGTCGGAATCTGAAACCGATCGCGCCCCCGTTCTCCATTTCGCGAGCCCTTCGGCCTAAAAATGTCCGCGAGCCCCGACGGATTCTCCGGAAAAACACCAAAAAATTGTCCCTCAGTCGGGCAGTCGAAGAAAAAGGGGTAATGGGGAGGGTCACGGAAAAGTCAGGTCTTACATCACTCACTAATAAAAACAAGTTTCGTCCCTGAAACTTAACTCCCGCCTGCGGCGAAGGGGGTCCGGGTAGCACCCCTTCACCCTCGATTCGGGTTCCCAAGGGTTCTCACGTTCTTCCAGATTGCTCCAAAACGCCTTCACGTAGGGAAATGTCCGACTTCGTAGCTTTTCAGTCCTCCCGCGCTAGGGTCCGCACCGGCTCTTCCTCGTAGTTCAAGTTTCCTTTGAACTTGATTTGCGGAGTCGTCAAGCACTCGCGACGGATTGGGGGATACTTCCGAAGCATGAATGCGCGGACACGACCGGAACTCGGTCGTGATTCGGTGGTAGGGCGAGGCGATGGGCCACGGGGCCGTCGCACTCCGGGATCCCAAAAAGTCCCACGTACTATGGCACAACTAGCCTCTCAACCCGACTCGCTTCGCCCCTGATCGTTCCAACAAATCGGGGGGGGGTTTGCAGCGCCTACCGTACGATGCTTTGTACGGTGTCATCCGGGTGCTTGTCTGGTAATTGACGTCGTAGACGAACTCGACGAGGGGTAGGTAGCGTGACCATCCGCCCATTCAAAACCAGTATGCATGCTCGGAGTATGTCCTCGAGGATCTGGATCGCCCGTTCGGATTGCCCATCCATCTGAGGTGATAGGCCGGGCTGAAGTGTAGCTTGGCCCGAAGTAGTAGGTGTCGGCGTCCCGTGTAGCCCCGCAACTCATCGATGTACACTTGGTCAGTCGGTCTCGTGTCCAGGTCGAAATCCTTCAATAGTCCTAACCACCTTCTTCGCCGTAAGTTCGGCCCCTTCTGGGTGGAGAGGCGCTTAAGGCTTTGGTGGTCCGTGGGTGCGTTACCGTGGGCCCCGAAGGGATAGTACCTCAACAGTCTCAGGACGAGGACGACTGCGGCACACTCCAGGTCGTGTGTCGGTTAGTTCTACATGTAGTCCTTGAGTTGCCCTGTCGCATAGGCTACGACTCTTCCTTGCTGCCTTAGTACTTCCTCCAGTCCAATTCGCGATGCAGTGCAGCATACTTCGAAGTCTTCCCCGGGCGTTGGTACGGCGAGCACGGGCGCCCTTGTTAATCGCTTTTCAGGCTCTTCACAGCTTTCCTTAGCATTGGGCCGTCCAAAAGAACTTGGCTCCCTTCCGGGTCGAGCGGTTCAAGGAAGTGCATGCTCTTTACAGGGCTTCATCTAATTCCGGGCAGTCAACGCGCAGCTGCAAGCTCCTCCCCTGTTCCCGCGCCAGTAGAACGGCCATGCACCCAGCCGGTGCCTTCCGCCCTTTACTTTTTGCTACTAAGTGCATGGTCCCCAAGTGGGATGGAACAAAAAGTGCGTGCCTAAGTAGATCGAGGCCAAATCCGGTTGGTTTTGGATGGGAGAAAAGAAGGGATCTTCGAAAAGAGAAGGGAGTATCTGCGGACTACGCCAACGGCGGATTCCCGCAGTCCCTCTTAAAGGCGTTCGCCCCTCCCCAAAAGATCCGAGGACAAACGGACAGAAAAACAACGAAGCTATTACTAACGACGGGACATAGCCGAAACCCATAACAGATGAAGAAAGGATGGTATAACTCAGGTTCGACGGATGTCCCCAACTAAAAAGAAGTAGTTCAAGTATTACCTGTCGTCACTCGGTTCGGGACGTTGCTCCGTCTGCTGGGGCGGCTGGGGTAGCCCTCCCGCAACCCCTGGGCCAGCGCCGCACTGCGTGGTTGGGCAGGGTCCTGGTATCGTACGAGTCCGCCGACGGCGAGCCGTCGGGTCGGTCCTTCTGTGGGTTGGGTGCCGCGGTATCCTCTCGTCCCTCCCGTTGTGGCGTTGCGGCTGTAGCGGCCTGCTCTCCGCGGACATGAAGCGCGGGTGTGATCTGATTTGCCGCAACCGTTGCAGTGGGAGTACCTCCAGAGGCAGTTCGTCACTCGATGCGCCTTTCCGCAGATGACGCAGGGCCCTTGTAGCGACTCCGGGGTCCCTGTTGGTACCCGCCCACCCTTCCTTGCATTTTCCAGGTGTTGGTTCGCCCGGTACCTTGGTTTGGGGCTCCCCTGCAAGGCGGGGGTGGCGGCTTTCTCTGCTTCGACAGGTCCCGGCGCCGGGGGCCTAGTGACGCCTGGCTTCTGGGGGCACGTGTAACGCGTGTGACCCGGTCTACCACACCGAAAACAGTGATCATCCCGCCAGGGGCAGCCCATCATTCGATGTGCGCCGCCACAAATGACGCACGGCTTCGATGGGCCGGGCCCCTCCTTCTTCACCGGTCCAGACTCCGGTTCTACCTTCGGACGTTTGGTCGCGCGGCTCGCCAGATAGGGGTCCTCCGCCGGGTCAGGGTAGGGGCACCCTTGCCGGGCGTACTCTTGCTCCGCACGCATGGCCAAACTAACTGCATCGTGATAGGTGGGAAATCCCGCCGGTGGCATCCCGCGAGGGGTACCGTCCCATGGGCCGTGCTGGAAGTGGTCAACGCTCTCAAGGTCCCGCGTCAGCATGCACAGACGCTCCGTGAGAGTCAGTAGCTGTCCTGCCACATCGCGCAGTTGGTTGCGCAGCAAGCGGTTCGCTCCGGCTGCGGCGTCCATTTCCGTCGGTCGTCGCTCACTGTGTTGGACTGCTATTGTATCTGCGTACATAATGAAAGCATACCGATCATCACAAACATAGAGACATAACTGACAAGGCAACCCGGCTCCTAAAGGGTTCTACTAAATCTCTACCCTCCCCCACGTACACTCGTGTTCTATTTATTTATCCCGTGTTCACTTTATTACTCAGCAGCCAGAGTATTGCGCCCGTGGATGTTAGGCCCCGACTGTTGTGGTTAGAGTTTACCTCTCTGATACCATCTTAATCTGTCACGCCCCGGGGGTACGAATCGCGCGGAAGAGGAGCCACCGTTGCCCCTGAATCAGCCATATATTTTTTTTTGTAAAACATTACTCCCCGGCGCGTGCACAGACCCGCCGCATACACAAATTCGCTCTGCAAATGGGCAGAGGCCCCTTTGTATATGCACGGCGTCTCGGCTACAAAGTGTCTCACAAGGCGTAGTACATACAATCTCTAACCACATCAGTTGGGGTCTCGTACACATACAACCAAGCAATTCACATGACATTCTAGCATTCACTTAGAGTATAGAGGCCGGTGTTTTGAAAGGATAAATAATCACAAGGTTTTGAAAGCAGCATCCACACGATGCCCTCGTTTGTGAAAACAGTTCGCAAACACATAAATCCCACAAGGTTTATAAAGCTCGGTGCCCACACGACACCCACGTTTTAGAAATAGTTTTCGCAAACGGTTTTCTTTGTTTTTCATCGTTCAAAACTGGCCAAGTAAGAGAGAACGTAGTATTCATTCAATTATTCAAAAAGGAAAGGAAAGGCAACATCCACTTCGACCCCACAGGGGTGTCGCAATCCACAACTAGCTACCATGAATAATAAAAGAAAAGGGAAAGAAGAGTCACTGTATCTGAAGTCACCCAAAAATCAGATCAGCACCCTAACGTCCTCACCGGCGCCCCAGCACTCGCCCCTGGACGAACCTGTCACGGAGTGGGAAGTCAGTGACTAGAAATAAACATAATGAGCAAGAATACTATAATAAAACAAACCACTGTAACCAGAGCAACTGTCACCCCCCCTCCCATAAGCCGTCAACAATGATCACAACCTGCACCAAACATAAACCGGGCACCCTCCCCGGACACCGCACCGGGCCCCTACCCCGGTGCCCCTCCCCTCTCCGCCGAGCACCTGCCTCGGCCGCCGAGCACCAACCTCGGCGTCACCGCTCACACCCTCCACCCATGAGGGCCCCCATCACTAACGCCACCTTCGCGTGGGGTACACGGGTCAACGTACCACTTTTCCGGAAAAGCACACCCTTGCGGTGGCCAAACCGCTGGTGTGCGTGTAGTAAAACTTGAGCCTCAGATGATAAAGCGAATAGAATAAGATTCGGGGTCAGCGTTGCTCATAAGGACAACCAGAAGGGTGAACACCTTTGCTCATGAGGAAATCTTAAGGAGGAAAACACCGTTGCTCATTGTGAGCAACTTGAAGAGGAACACACCTTCGCTCACGAAGAGCATCTTAGAGAGAAACCCACCTTTGCTCACGAGGAGCAACTTAGAGAGAAACCCACCTTTGCTCACGAGGAGCAACTTAGAGAGAAACACCTTTGCTCATGTCCGCCCTTACCCAATTAACCTCGGCGAATTTACCCACCTTTTGCGTGCGTCGTCCGGCGTTCGGTACGTCCGTGATCGTGCGCCCGTCGCCAACAATGTCCTGCACTCCTGAAGGAAATAAGGGCAAGTCAAGACTAAGGATCCGACACTCACACCGACTCCCACCCATGTGCGGCGGAGTTCCCCGCCCGGCACTGGCCCGTGCGGCGCGCACTCCGCCCGGGCACAGCATCGCGTGGCCCAGCCCGCGCGGGGGCCCCTCCTGCGGCGGCCCCGCGCGGCCAAGCGCCGCGCGAGTGCGTTGCCCGTGGTGCGGGGGCGACCCCGCGCGGCCCCCAGCCCGCGCGGGCGCCCCACCTGCGAGCGGCCCTGCGGGGCCAAGCGCCGCGCGAGCGCGCTGCCCGCGGTGCGGGGGCGACCCCGCGCGGCACCAGCCCGCGCGGGCGCCCCACCTGCGGGCGGCCCCGCGCGGCCAAGCGCCGCGCGGGTGCCTCGCCCGCGGTGCGGGGGCGACCCTGCGCGGCACCAGCCCGCGCGGGCGCCCCACCTGCGGGCGGCCCCCCCCCCGCGCGGCCAAGCGCCGCGCGGGTGCCCCGCCCGCGGTGCGGGGGCGACCCCGCGCGGCACCAGCCCGCGCGGGCGCCCCACCTGCGGGCGGCCCCGCGCGGCCAAGCGCCGCGCGGGTGCCTCGCCCGCGGTGCGGGGGCGACCCCGCGCGGCACCAGCCCGCGCGGGCGCCCCCACCTGCGGGCGGCCCCGCGCGGCCAAGCGCCGCGCGGGTGCCTCGCCCGCGGTGCGGGGGCGACCCCGCGCGGCACCGGTCCGCGCGGGCGCCCCCACCTGCGGGCGGCCCCGCGCGGCCAAGCGCCGCGCGGGTGCCTCGCCCGCGGTGCGGGGGTGACCCCGCGCGGCACCAGCCCGCGCGGGCGGCCCCACCTGCGGGCGGCCCCGCGCGGCCAAGCGCCGCGCGGGTGCCTCGCCCGCGGTGCGGGGGCGACCCCGCGCGGCGCCAGTCCGCGCGGGCGCCTCACCTGCGGGCGGCCCCGCGCGGCCAAGCGCCGCGCGGGTGCCTCGCCCGCGGTGCGGGGGCGACCCCGCGCGGCACCAGCCCGCGCGGGCGCCCCCACCTGCGGGCGGCCCCGCGCGGCCAAGCGCCGCGCGGGTGCCTCGCCCGCGGTGCGGGGGCGACCCCGCGCGGCACCAGTCCGCGCGGGCGCCCCACCTGCGGGCGGCCCCGCGCGGCCAAGCGCCGCGCGGGTGCCTCGCCCGCGGTGCGGGGGCGACCCCGCGCGGCACCAGCCCGCGCGGGCGCCCCACCTGCGGGCGGCCCCGCGCGGCCAGGCGCCGCGCGGGTGCCTCGCCCGCGGTGCGGGGGCGACCCCGCGCGGCACCAGCCCGCCGCGGGCGCCCCACCTGCGGGCGGCCCCCGCGCGGCCATGCGCCGCGCGGGTGCCTCGCCCGCGGTGCGGGGGCGACCCCGCGCGGCACCAGCCCGCGCGGGCGCCCCACCTGCGGGCGGCCCCGCGCGGCCAAGCGCCGCGCGGGTGCCTCGCCCGTGGTGCGGGGCGGCCCCGCGCGGCACCAAGCGCCGCGCGGCGCCCCGCCCGCGGCGGGTCCGGCGGCGGCGGCGGTGTTCCCCGTGAAGACCCCACCCCCCGAAACGCCTACACCACAAAACTAATAAAAACTCACCTTGATCCGCCGGAAAAGAGAGGAAGAGGATCGTCCTAACGTTGCCCGGTTGATCCCGCGAGCAAGAACCTCCGTCCTTTCCTCGAAAGCCCCGCCGTCGGTCGTACAAGAGCGAAAAAGGGTTGGGTCCCCGTTTATTCTCCTCTTTTTCCCTCTCGTGGTGTTTCTTAAAGAGAAACCCTAGCCGTCCTTCCCTCTCTCTTTTTCCCTCTCGTGATGACTCTTAAAGGGAAACCCTAGCCGTCCTTCCCTCTCTCTTTTTCCCTCTCGTGATGACTCTTAAAGGGAAACCCTAGCCGCCGAACGAAGGGACCTAGGAGGGAACACCTAAAACCCTAGGTCCCTCAAAGGGCAAGAGAATAATTAATCAATAGGGACAGATCCAGCGGCTATAATTACCTCGAGAAACGTGCCGATCGTCCGCACGGATCCCGGGGCGCCTAAGTGGGGTCCGAACTTCGGAAAATTATTCCGGGTGAACCGGGAGTCGGAATCTGAAACCGATCGCGCCCCCGTTCTCCATTTCGCGAGCCCTTCGGCCTAAAAATGTCCGCGAGCCCCGACGGATTCTCCGGAAAAACACCAAAAAATTGTCCCTCAGTCGGGCAGTCGAAGAAAAAGGGGTAACGGGGAGGGTCACGGAAAAGTCAGGTCTTACACCATCGCGGAGTACCGAGCCAGCCAGTCCATCACAAGCACCATCTCAAAGTCCCGCGGCTGTCTCAAGACCATCATGTCTGCTGGCATAATCCAGGAGTCACTCTACACTGGGCAGGACTAATAACACCCCTCCACGTGCAAGGTGTGATCGAGAATCTAAACCTCACGTGCACGTGGTAAAAGTCCTACCTCTAACCCGAGCAAAGATGCACAGGCTCTACCAACGAATGAATGAGATGCTCCAAAATCACATAAACTGTGAATCCCAATGCCAGAAGTAAATCATACCTGCCACCACATGATCAGCTGCTGAGTAGTCCTCCACCTGAGCGGCGTACACCCGACCGCTCTGAGTTGGCGGCTGGTGGTCAGAAGGGTGGAAGGAAGATGATCGGCTCACCGGAGTAAAAGGCCGCTGAGTCGGCGACCCCTGCTGGGATGCAAAAGGAGCCGAGGCCGAAGATAGTGCCGCCGATGTCGAAAGCGGGCAGGAAGCTCGCATATGTCCACCTGTCCACACAAGTAGCAACGCCCCCCCCCCCCCCCCCCCCCGCAGGTCACAAGTACTAGCAAAATGTTGACCTCCACAGAAGATGCACAGGCCAGCCTGCTGGGGCTGCCTCTGCTACTGCTGTTGTCTCTGCGGCCGCTGCTGCGACCTCTACTATCGCGGTTGCGACTGCTGCTGCTGCCTCTGGGATCCTCCAGACTCTCGTTGCTTCGAACGCCCCTGGCCATGAAACTGAGGCCGCGGCGGTCGTGGCGGTCTCCAAAAACTAGCCTATCCCCCATCGTCGGGTGCTGGTCGCTTCCCATCGAAACTCTGCGCGACCATCCCGCCTCGCCTCGCCACCACTATGTCGCCTCTCTCCACCCACTAGGCATGCTCTGCGGCCTCCTCCAAAGTCTGAAGCCGCTGAGCATGTACTAGGGTATATATCTCGCTGCGGAGGCCTATCTCAAATAACTCAACCTGATGTGGCCCATCACGGGCGACAAAGGGCACCAAGTTGAGCAACTGCATGAACTCCTAGTAATAAACCTGAACTGGTCGGTCGCCCTACTGAAGATTCTTCAAATCATCCTCCAGTTTCCGCTTCACGCTGGTCGAAAAGTTGGTATCCAGTGTCATACATCGGAACTCGGACCAGGGTAGCTGTCGGGTGATCTGAAACTCTAGTGGCTCCACCCGATGCCACCAAGCATCAGCATCCCCCTCAAGACAGTGTACTGCCATATGCACTCTGTACCTCGAATCGATAAAGAAGTCCCGAAAGAACTTTTCCACCGCAGATAACCACGTCCCCACCTCCCACGACTGTGTGTTCCGCCCCGAGAATCGAGGCGGTCCGTGCTGACAAAACTTGGCGAGCTTGTCAGCAATATCCTGCTCCTCAGCCAGGGTCAAAGGCTGGGCCGCTCCCTAAGCCCCGCTACTCAAAGATGGTGCCGTCGGCATAAGAGGTACCACAGGTGGTGCAGGGTCCTCCAAAACAGTCGGGGGCGGTGCCTCTCTCTGGGCAAGTAACTGATCTATCCGCTGCTCCTGCCGACGGGTACTCTCAGCTAACTGGGCCACCAAGGCCCTCAGCTCACTAATCTCAGAAGGTCCGGTCTGGTCCGGCTCAACAGAGGGTGTAGGGGATCGATCCCCGTGTAGGAATCCGACGTCGGAAAGGAATCCTGCCACAAGAAACCACCGATCAGTAACATAACCTCATATGACCCAATCTAGCGAAAGTCAAAGACATCCCCCAATTTCTGTAACTTTATGTTGTCTGCAGCCAACATAATTGTTCAACAGAAATAGGATATGTCGATCCCTTTTCACTCACTTGAAGAGTCAAATAAATAAATCACCGACTTTCGCAGAATATCACGTCTCTCACGCCCTATCCTCCTAGGGTCCGCCAAAAGCCTAGGGTTTCCTAAGTCCCAACTGATCTATCCCTAAGCTCTGATACCACCTAATATGTCACGCCCCTAGTGTAAACCAGAACCCGGGCCCGTCCACAGATTCGCCGTGCACACGGAATTTCCCGTGTACACGAAGCGTCGGTAACCTGCTCAAATATAAAAGATAAAATAAAATAGCATAAAAACAGAGCTGAACTAATACTACTATATCTCAGACTAGAAATAAGATACAAGCATAAAGGTACAATAAACTCCCAGCTCATCATTAAGTATACAATCAGCTGGCTAAAGTCAGACCTCAAAAATAAAAAGGTGCTACAGTCTGAGTGGAGGGTACAACATCTGTCTAACAGCAACACTCGGCCCCACAGGAGATCTATCTACTCAGCGATCCCCTTACCTCGATCAGCCGCCGATGGCCCAGCAGCTCCCGCAGAAAACTCTACAAAACAAAAGGGAAGAAAAAGAGGAAAACAACAATGGGGTGAGAACCACTAGTAAACCAGTAGCCTCCCTCCCGTGGGTAAAGCCTCAAACTCCGACATACCCACTAGGACTACCAGAGACAAAAAGGAGGAGAAAGGTGGTAAGCTATAAAAACTGCTGATAAAGGAAAACTACCACTAGTATGCCTCTAAATGCAGTGCCGAAAGGAATGACTATATGTACGCATCAGAAAACAGTATCTGTCCAAATAAACCCAATCTAGCCACCAGTAAAAACCGGTACTGCCTGCTCTGCTGTCGAACACAAGAATCCAGTAGCTGATCGGCACACGGCTCGATCTCAATATAACCAACAGACCGACACACGGCTTGGTCATAAGCCTACTCCGGAGTGGCACTCGAGCGGAGCGACCCACACGAGTAAAGTAACCATGTCACAAGTATCTCAATATGGAAGGACTGGATCACGACTATGATCAAAGTGAGAAAATCCATCCACTAAAGAAAACCCCGATCCATAATCTGATGCAAAAGTAAACATCCGGTCAACCGCCTAATATCTCCGATTGCCGCAATACCCCACAAGTCCACAATCTGGTACAACACCCGACATCCGGTCAACCGCCCAATATTCGCGGTCGCCGCAATACCCCACAATCCTCAAATCAGGTACAACAACCGACACCCGGTCAACCGCCAAATATCCGCGGTTGCCGCAATACCCCACAATCCACAATCATGCATAACCTGTCCCAGACTCAAAGGTCCCGACTACACTATCCCAAACCCCTGCTCGAACCTGAGCAACATGAATCAAAAGTCTAAATGAAAAAGAGAAAGGAAACAATCATGGTTTCTCCCAAGTCAAATCCCAATATAATAGTGTAGCAATAAATAGTGGCCTATCTAGATGTCCATACAAGCATGCAATTGTCCTCATGAAGGATAAAAGAAAATGTACCACAAGTAGCTCCACATAGATATAACCATCATGCCAAAATTACTAACCAACTATACATATCTATAATCCATGATCCCTAATAAATTGCCAAAGTGGTACCCGCACATAGGGTAGATCATAATGTCCCACATAGGCAATCCCTTTGCATAAAAGCTACATCCTAAACATGACAATGATATTTCCAACATGATAGGTCCTCAAGAATAATCCCACCATCATGTTCTCACGATAATATTTCCCCAATAATATCCCCACAATCATGTTTTCACCACAATATTCCCACAATCATGTTCTCACCATAATATTCCCACATTGATAGGCTCATGAATAATATGCTCAAGTATGATTTCCAATAGGGTGTCAAATCAATATTAGGTTAGGGGTTTCTCTAATAGTCCTAGTGAGTAAATCGCAGTAAGAGGTAAGCAACAACCACCCACCTGGCACGCAAATCCAAGTCCACAAAACTCCCCAACTGTAAAAGAACTCCCCGCTGTCCAACAACAGTCCCCGCAACACCCAAATCCGTGAGTCACTACAAAAATAATCGAACTCAGCATAATGGGCCTCCCTCGAAAACAACATTTGCTATTTTGCAAAACATCATAGAAAAAGGGGATTTTCACCTGCTTGCGGCTCTTAGAAAAATTCAGAAAAATCACGGTTGCGTTCCTCGCGACGAGTAGATCAAAAACAAGTACATATACGCCCTGTTCTGATGCTCGTATGCCAAGATAGAAAATAAACAAGTCCGCACTGTCCAGAAAATGGTCATAAAAAATAGGGTCAAATGATGCCTCGGGAACCGTGCCAAAAATCCAAAACGAAGCGAAGTGATCAACACGAAAATCGAAGGCCAACCTCTTAGGAACACGCTGCCATGAAAATCTTCCAAAAATTCCTCCTAGTTGGCGCAGGGGATTTTTCCGACTGAACAGCGACGAAAACAGGCCACGAAAGGGAAACGTCAAAGCGCACCGCGTCACAGAGATCTCGATGCCAAAGACTCCTAAAATCCCGGGAATCCTTCAAGAGGTCGAGGACTTAGAGAGGAACAAGTTTTCTAAAGGGTGCTCTCGAAGAAAATGCCCAAAAACCTCAGAAAATGAAATGGGGATTTCTATTTATAGGCCCAGCCCAAGCCCTCTCTCTCATCGGATAGCCGATTCAGGCGCCCGAAAGATTCGGGCGTCGAATCTGAGCTCGCCCGGCCCACGCGACAAGCGCCCGGATTCACCCGGGCGCGACGCGTGGCCCCGAACAGGGAACAGCGGCGCCTGGCGAACCAGGCACTGCCGCGTGGCAGAGGCAAAGCGGCGGGGTGGGTGGCGCCTCTCCAGTGCCCGCCACTGGCGAGGCACCACGTGGCGCCGCATGCCAGGCGTGCGCCGCCCCGCCCAACACACCGGCCGGTCGCGCCGCTGCCGCCTGGCACGCCTACACCCACATGCGTACGGCCCCTGCCCCGCGCCCCAGTTGGACCTCGCGTGCGTTAGCCACCGAATCTGGGGCCGCCACGTGGCACTCCTCGGTCCACTCACCCGGCCGCGCCTCTCCGTGGACCGCACCGCATGGGCCCGCTAATGGACGGCTGCCACGTGTCCTGCGCCGGTCCGCCGTACACCCCGTGCGCCTCCGTGGACCGCGTCGCTTGCGATGGCCAATCAGGGGCCGCCACGTGGCTCCCCCACCGATCCACGGCTCCCCCGTGCACCAATTTGCACAGTAAACTTCCGGGTGTCCGTTTTTGGGCGTCCAGACTTAGAGAAATACAAGTAAATAGTCTTTTTCAAGCGTTTTTTCATGCTGAATCCAAATCCGTCTCCGATTAGCCTGAAACCACTTCTAAAATTCGGCAAGAATAGCCGAAGGACGTGCTTAATCCAGAACCTTCACTGAGTCCACCCAACACGTCCATTTGACGTGTTGCAGGCCCGACACACCAAAAATAAGTGTTCTGCACCACGGACCAGGGCGAAAAACTATACGGGGATCTAGGCCACTGTAATTTCGAACCATTATATAATGGTTGATTAGACTCTTTGAGTAATTTATAGCAAGACTTTGCTTCGTCATTTGGTTCGTCTTCAAAATCTTCATCAATTATAGTAGTATTGTTCTCAAAATTTCTATTCAATTCGGGATATAAATCTTCATGCATTTCATAAGCACTATCATATTCTTCTATTCTCTCGTTATCATCATCTGAATCTGAATCCGATTGAGACTCACCAGATCTTTCACTATGGTGATACCAGAAAGTGTAACTCTAAACTATTCCATAAACTTTCAAATGCATCTCAACTAGCTCACGAGTTCCTGAATATGTATTATTACATCTAACACAAGGGCATCGAATTTTATTGTTATGTCCTGTATATTTTAAAGCATAATTCAAAAAAATTTGAACTCCATTTTCATATGCTTCACTTAATCGATCATTAACTAGATCCATCCAACGTTTACTAGGTGCCATTTTCTCAGAATTGAGTAGAGATAATCCAAAAAAATTACCAAAGCAAACAGATAGTATAATGAGTAATGTTATACAATATTTTGTAAAGAATGTAAAAGAATAATTATTGTTAGAATTCATTCATATTAAAGAGCCTATTAAGAAGGCTAGCATGCATTTTAAATATATAGGAGCAGAATTTGATATTCTTTCTATTCATAAAAAGGGAAAAACTTTTTGCAACTTCTCAAAAAACTTAGTAGCAATTTATGAAAATCTATAAAAAGTTTAAGATGCAATGGGATTTCACTAATGGCACAAAACTAATTATGAAAAAATTTTGATGAATAATCAAAATTTGAAATCCTACTAAATAAAAAATAGTGAAAGTTAAAAAATAAAAAACAAAATATAAGCAATGTCTTAAACTCTCATTGCATACAACTAAAAGTTAACTACAACCATCGCCCCTACCCTAACCCACCATCCCACAAATACAAAACCAACAAAAGCTTTCTTTTATTTCCTTTGCGGCTTGTTTCCTACTAAAAATATTTTTGTTGCTGCCAAATAAAATAACCTATGAAAGCATATAAAGTCAACCATCTACTGTGGGTAATTATTGCTTTAGATATATGCGTCTAGTAAAATGAAGGTAATTCAATGCATAGTTACATAAATTGTATCTAATAAAATAAAAATAATTGAATATGTAGTTACAAAAATTTCAAAAATTAGTGTCATTACTTATTTTATTTGTTAATTACTTGTTAGTAACAAGTAATGAGAAAAATAAAAAGTAATGCATAAATACAGAAATTCATACTATTATATGTTAATTGTTAGTAGATGAAAGACTGTAATGAGAAAAATAATATTAATGAGTAAAACAAACAAAAAAATAGGGGTGTATAATAGAATAGAAAAAAGTATACAAACAAATTACTCAGAAAATCGGCACGACGATGGGCTGCGGCACGATGATGGGCTGCGGCACGATGACGAGCCGCAGGGGCGCGGGCGCGACGGGTTGTGGGCGTGGGCGCGAACGTGACTGCAAAGAAAATAGAGGGTTGTGGGCGTGGGCATCTATATCGAAGCAGGCAATGCCTAACTCAACTTTTAGTCCCTACATCTGGTCTTCCACAAAAACATTAATATTTTCCAAAATCACTAAGCACAAAAAAAAAAATTTAAATACATATTTACTTCTATAGTGAATACATGGATTAGAATTCATATAGGGAGATTGCACGTTTCATAGCAGTAATTCAAGTCATAGTCTCTATACGATTTTCATAGTTATATTCTTGCCATAGAGCACAATTCTGTAGTACAGTACATAACACAAATAATGCTAGTTCTACATTCTTAGCAAATTTTCAACCCAAATATTGTCCAAGTTTTGATACGTCCCAAATGCATTAAGGCACATGATCCCCGTATATCAATAATCTCGACTTTGCGAATATACTATTTTCTGTCCTTTAAACTTAGCTTCAGCAATCCGTAATCCACGATTGCACAAGAAGTCACAGAATAAATCTCATTGTGCTGAAGAAAGAAAATCTATTCAGATTCCCTATGATATAAGTTAACTCATTATACCAAAGCTCTGTTAGAGGGTGAGGCGATGGGCTACAAGGGCGGCGACTGAGGGCTCCGGGCCGTCGACTGTGTGCTTGCGTGCGGTGAGAGTGGGCCGACGACGGAGGGCTGTAGGCGGAGCTTCTCGCGTGCGTTGAGAGGGGGCCGGCGACAAGGATTGCAGGCGGAGCTTCTCTCGCGTGGTGAGAGGGGATCGGCGACGGAGGGCTTCTCGCGCGCGCGCGTTGAGAGGGGCGGCGAGGGATGGCTTCTTGAAAGAAAATTAGAGAGAAGAAGATTAGAAAGTTCTTGTCTCTGTAGTTGGGTAAGAGAAGGGATTTGGAAAAGAAAGAAAGAAAAAGAAAATTAGAGAGAGAAATTAGAGTAGATAGATGGAAAGTGAAGATAGAAAAATAATAATAATAATAATAATAATAATTAAAGAGAGGTGTTGTTCTGTTTGGGAACTAGTAAAGGAGGAAGGAAGGAGGAAGGTGAATGGGTTTAGGAGAGAGAACGTTGGCTGCGTGGGAGTAAAATAAAAATCCCGCTTTATCAAAAAATGCCAAAGTTATACTATTTAACAACCGGATAAATTTTATTTAAGACGGCTAAAAAAATTTTGGTCGTTAAAAATTTAAATTAATTTGCCCCAACCGCGGGAACGTTTATATGTATGTTTTTAACGACCAAATTTTTTTTTCATCATTAAAATTTGGTCGTTAAAAATAATAATTCTTGTAGTGTAAAACATAAAAGAATGTGAGTAAGATGGTCATGTCACACCCCGGGGTCGAACTGCGACCCGGCTCGCCAACAGATTCGCCGTCTGTACGGAAACTGCCGTACAGACGAAGCGTCTAACCTGCAAAAGAGATCTATAGCTATGCAAGTATCAGAGCTGAAAGGAAACTGAACAACTGATATACTGAGTAATAAGAGTCCAAGTACAATGATCCACTATCTCACGAGACATAAGTACAACATCACTGTCTAGTACAAAAGTGGAAACCAAAAAGTACAGGTCACTCTACCTCTGACTCGACAGACTCGGGTAGGAACTAGTCGGCTATGCCCTTACCTCAGTCTGAAGACTCCGCACGAGCCGAACCTGGAATAGATGCCTCAGGAACACCTGTCACACACAGCGGGTGTGAGATCTACTTCAAGGGCAGATCTCAGTGGGTACCGGCGATAAAACTCGCGGGATGCCCACTAAGTCCGCTGGAGGCAAAAACAGATAGATAGATAGATAGATAGATAGATAGATAGATAGTGTATGAATGCTGGAAATGAATCTATCACTATATGCCTCAATGCTATGCTCGAAGGAAACATCATCTAAGAACATATGCTACAATCACCCGCTCATGTCACGCAATCTCAACGACTGCCACATAGGGTCCAGTCAAGCCTGTGTCCGTCGACTAGGAACGCCCCTACCCACTACCACACATCCAAAAGAGCACGGGAATTACGTGGGGCGTCCTGTCAGACTACCTCAAACTCACTCAAGTAACCACTGGTAACTCGGCCAGGGCATGTGCCCACCTGGTAACTTGGCCAGGGGCCTGCGCTCACCTGGTAACTCGGCCAGGGCATGTGCCCACCTGGTAACTCGGCCAGGGGCATGTACTCACCTGGTAACTCGGCCAGGGGCATCAGTACAACAACGCCTCCAGAGCGTGACCCGAGGGGAGCGACCCCACCGGGTATCAATCATGTATTATCTATCTCAACAAGTAGTATATGCAGGCTAAAGTCTACGATCAACTAGATCGGAACCACTCGAATGCTCAAAGGACACCACTCACACTCGTGTCCAAGTCGGAACAACATCCCTCGACTAAAATCTGATAAACCCGCAAAAATCCCGAACCCTCTACAAGCCTAGATATATAATATACTAAAACATAGGTTCAGGACCGGTTCTTGAATAATAGGGTTCTCTCAATTTCATAAAATGGCCCGAGAGCAATAACAGTGCTAATTAATAGAAGAGTGCACCAAAACGAAGTCCGGGTTCCTCCAAACCTATCACGACTGTCCGGCAGTCATCAGATGAAACAATAATGGCAAGAGGGTCTCAATACCTTTGCATACGGAAGCATTATGAGCATTCTGTGATTTGGAAGAAAACCAACCCACCTGCGATCAAACAGCAAAACCCGTGCGCCAAATGAAGGTCCCAGTGATATCCCACAGCTCCACGCGGCAAAACACACACCACCGGCCACGTAGTAAACTAACACCAAGCCACAACTGCGAGAAAAAGGAGATAAGCTGGGGTCAGATAACACGCGGCCAAAAACCGCGCCCTCACGGCGGAAAGAGACCAACCGACGAAGGAAAAACACCACGCGACGCGTGAAAACCGGCCGCACGAGCCGCGGCGCGACGCCGAGCAGCCACGTGCGCGGCGACGGCGCGGAGTGCGGCCGCACGGCTCCAAAACCCCAGCTATGCGGCACAAGGGCTGGCCGCGCGGCGCCCTGCAGTGCCGCGCGCCTGGCGCACGGCCTGCAGCGCCGCGGGCACAAGGGCTGCCCGCGCGGCGCCCTGCAGTGCCGCGCGCCTGGTCGCACGGCTTGCAGTGCCGCGCGGCACAAGGGCCGCCCGCGCGCCGCGCGGGCACCGGAGTGCCGCGCGCGGCCCGCGCAGGGCCCGCGGCACCACGCGCGCACCGCAGTGCCGCGCGCGGCTCGCGCAGGGCCCGCGGCACTGCGCGCGCACCGCAGTGTCGCGCGCGGCCCGCGCAGGGCCCGCGGCAATGCACGCGGCCCGCGCGGGGCCCGCTGCACGGCGCGCGCACCGCAGTGCCGCGCGAGGCCCGCGCAGGGCCCGCGGCACTGCGCGCCGCCCGCGCGGGGCCCGCGGCACCGCGCGGGCAACGCAGTGCCGTGCGCGGCCCGCGCCGGGGCCCGCGGCACTGCGCGCGGCCCCTGCGCGGGGCCCGCGGCACCGTGCGCGCACCGAGGTGCCGCGCAGGGCCCGTGGCACTGCGCGCACACCGCAGTGCCGCAGCGCGCACCTGCGGCGTCGCGCGCCCTGCGCGCAGCCCGCAGCGCCGCTCGCGCAACCCCTGCGGGTGCCGCGGCGCTGCGCGCGCGCCTGCCATGGCGCGGCGCCCTGAGCGCCTGCTGCTGGCGGCCTGGCGCCCTGCTGCACATCAACGGCAGCAGGGCGCCTACTGTGCGTGGCGCTCATGCGCGCCCGCGCAGCAGCCCGCCCCACCAGCCGCGCGTCGCCCTATTTGCTCGCGCGCGTCCCCGCAGCTACCACACCTCGGACAGCAAGTCCGCAAGGCCACCACCAACAGGAAAAAGAAGAGAAAAGAAAAGAAAAGAAGGATTAGAACCAAGGAAGAAAAACCCATGCTCTCAACCAAAAAATAAATAAAATAAACGACTAACCTCTTCCCTCGAGCTCGCCGCGCCCTCGCTCGGCTCCACGTCCCGTAGCAGAGAGCAAAGCACGAGAGCACGACCCTTCTTCCCTTCCTTCCTCAAACCTCTGCTTCACACCAAGCCAACAGAAGCTCTCTACCTTTTCCTTGGAGAAGGGACAAGTGAGGTGGCGAGAGAAGGAGCAGCATAAATAAGCAAAAGCAAAAGGAAATTAATTAAGGGGATAAATTAAAGGGATTAATTAATTCCACCTACCAACCCACATAAATTAATTACCCCACCAAGTCCTCTGCCAAGCACCCTCACAGCAACCTAAAGGAAAAAGCAACACAACCATTAATTAAGCCCACACTTAATTAATTAAGTGAATAAAAAAATTCCGAAAAGGCCAACTCTAACTCACTTTTCAACCTCGGGCCTTCCGCCGCCATCCGGAACCTCCCGAATTCCGCTGTAATCTGAAAATACACATGCTCACGGCTTTTCTCACCCAAAAAGCCCATCTGCAGAGTCGGTAAGCTCAAACTAAAAATCGGCATACCACACTCTCCCCTCCTTCAAAAGGTTTCGTCCTCAAAACCCAAAAAGCTCCAAACTCAGGAAGGGGTCTCAAACAAATCAGGATAGGTAGTCCTCAGCTCATCCTCAGGCTCCCAAGTGGCCTCTCTCTCATCATGGTGGCTCCAAAGTACCTTCACATAGGGTATAACCCGATTGCGCAATTCTCTCGTCTCACGAGCAAGAATCCGTATCGGGCGCTCCTGAAAGTGCATCTCCTCGTCCATCTTTAAGGATGTGAAGTCCAATAAGTGCGAGGGATCATACAAATACCTCCTCAAAACTGATACATGGAAAACGTCATGGGTACCAGCTAACCGCGGCGGTAGAGCAACGCGATAGGCAATAGGTCCAACGCGCTCTAAAATCTCAAATGGTCCAATAAAATGCGGGCTCAGCTTCCCGCGCACTCCAAAGCGTCGAATCCCTCGAGAGGGCGAGACTTTCAGAAACACATGATCTCCCACCTGAAACTCCAAGTCTCGCCGCCTCCTATCGGCGTAGCTCCTCTGTCGGCTCTGTGCAGTCACTAGATTACGCCGAATAATCTTTACCTTTTCCTCGGCTTCCAAAAGCAAATCTGGCCCCAAAGTTTTCCTTTCACCCACGTCACTCCAACATAAAGGCGATCGACATTTCCTACCATACAATGCTTCATAGGGCGCCATCTGGATAGTCGCCTGGAAGCTATTGTTGTAGGCAAACTCTGCTAATCTCAAATGTCGATCCCAACTGCCGCTAGAGCTCAGAACACAAGCTCTCAACATGTCCTCCAGAGTCTGAATAGTCCGCTCGGACTGTCCGTCGGTCTGTGGGTGAAAGGCAGTACTAAACTGCAGCTGGGTCCCCAAGGCGGTCTGCAAGCTCCTCCAAAACTGTGAAGTGAACCTGGGATCCCGATCAGACACAATCGATGCTGGCACCCCGTGTAGCCTCACAATCTCGTCCAAATATAACTGTGCTAACCTCTCCAAGGTCCAACTCGACTGTATCGGCAGAAAGTTGGCTGATTTGGTCAATCGATCCACAATCACCCATATGGCGTCAGCTTCACTCTGAGTCCTCGGCAGTCCAACAATGAAGTCCATGGTGACACAATTCCACTTCCACTCGGGTATTGGAAGGCTCTATAACTTGCCATCTGGAACATGGTGTTCAGCTTTAACTTGCTGGCAAGTTAGACAGCGAGCCACAAACCTTCCAACATCTCTCTTCATGCCCTGCCACCAAAACTGTGCCCTCAAATCTCTATACATCTTCATCCCCCCTGGGTGGAGGGTGTAAGGTGTATAGTGAGCCTCCCTAAGGATCAGCTCTCTAATCTCTGAGTCCACGGGCACACAGTAGTGGTCCCTGTACCTAAGTACTCCCGCTGCATCCATAGAAAAGTCCCCGCCCTGACCACGCTGCACCTGGTCTCTGATCCTCTCAAGATAGGGGTCTCCACTCTGCTTTTCTCTAATCCTATCCAGCAGAGTAGGCTGCAAGACCATAGACATCAGTCTTGCAGAAACCCCAGGGGACACAACCTCCAAATCCAATCTCCTCAGCTGCTCTCTCAGTGGCCTCTGCTGGGTAATAAGCATGCTCAAGGTCTGCCCTGCTCGCCTGCTCAAAGCGTCGGCGACCATGTTGGCCTTGCCGGGATGATATAGAATGCTCACGTCATAGTCCTTTAGCAGCTCAAGCCACCGGCGTTGCCTTAAGTTGAGCTCCTTCTGAGTGAACGGGTATTTCAAACTCTGATGATCGGTGAAGATCTCACAACGCTCGCAGTACAAATAATGTCGCCAGAGCTTCAAAGCATAAACAACGACAGCTAGCTCTAAGTCATGCGTAGGGTAATTCCTCTCATAATCCTTTAGCTGGCGCGAAGCATAGGCAATTACCCTACCATGCTGCATCAACACACATCCTAGGCCGCTGTGGGAGGCATCACTGTAAATCACGAATCCCTCCCCCTTGACTGGTAATGAAAGGACTGGTGCTGTAATCAACCTTTGCTTCAACTCCTCGAAGCTCTGTTGGCATTGCTCTGTCCAAACATATCTTACCCCCTTCCTGGTCAAACTAGTGAGGGGGGTAGAGAGCTTCGCAAAGCCCTCTACAAAATGACGGTAGTAGCCTGCAAGGCCCAAGAAACTTCGAATCTCAGTCACCGTCGTCGGTCTAGGCCAATCCCGAACTGCATCAATCTTCGTCGGGTCCACTACCACTCCTGCGGCTGAAACTACGTGGCCTAGAAAAGAAACCTCCCGAAGCCAGAAAGCGCACTTCTTCAACTTGGCATACAACTTCTTCTCTCTCAGAAGCTGCAGCACTAACCTCAAGTGCTCCTCGTGCTCAACGTCGCTACGGGAATAAATCAAAATGTCATCGATGAAAACCACCACAAAACGGTCCAAGTACGGTTGAAAGACTCGGTTCATCTGGTCCATAAACGCAGCCGGGGCATTCGTCAAACGAAAAGGTAACACTGTGAACTCATTGTTGGGTTATATGTAATAAGGATCTAAATAGGGGAAAAAACACCTAGAGGGGGGTGAATAGGTGTAAACGTATAAACACTCAAAAATCGTTGCGATAAAAACCCAATGCGGAAATAAAAAATAATACGCAAGATTTTTACGTGGAAAACTCCATCACCGGAGTAAAAAACCACGGGACCGATAACACGGCAGAAATCCACTAGAATTAAAACACGTACAAGGTGATTTACCGTACACACTTACGACTCAACCTTTTCCATACGCTCCTAGAGGATCTTCTCCACTCGCTCCGCGACGCTTCTCGAATCCACGATCTGCGCCCAACGCCGAATCCACGGCGTCCAACGTCGAATCCACGACGTCCGACCGAATCCACGGTCTTCACCCAATAGCACCCTTCGAATCCACGAACGTGCCTCGCTCCGAATCCACGAGAGCGGTTGAACCTTGAATCCACAAGGACACGCGAATCCACGCGCCGATTTTTGGGGTAAATCGTTGTTTTTGGGTGGTGATGATCCGCCGAATACTTAGATCAAAGATAGATCGGAAATACCATCTAAGTATTCATTAGTTTGATTCAACTCAAGATGTGAGTATGAAAACCTAGAATCAAACTAATCAATATAGATGAAGAAACATAGAGTGTTCTCTAATGATTTCCTTTCTTCTCTATATGTGGATCTAGAGCCGTAAAAGATGATATATGAAAATGACGGATATTTTCCTTTTTTCGGCTTACCCTAGGAAATGAATCATAGGGTCTATTTATAGGTTAGAAACCCTAGGAAGGAGATAAGAATCAAAAACCTAACATTTCTAGAAATTTTACGGACGGCGATCCGGATCGGATTAGCTGTGATCCGGATCATCGTAACGAGTCAGGTAATTCCAGAAAAACGAAGGTTCGGGATCCGGATCGAAGTGCTTGATCCGGATCGTTCATACAGTTCACCAAACATCAACGTTCGGGATCCGGATTGCGAAGCCTGATCCGGATCGTTCAAGGAAGATGGTAAACTCAGTGTTCGGGATCCGGATCAAGAGAGGCTACGATCCGGATTGAACTGGTGTATGAACAAACCACCTTCGGGATCCGGATCGAACAACCTGATCCGGATCCTGAACATGTCCCAAGTCCAGTTTTTGATTTTTATGCAATGAAAGATTCTTCCAAGTGTTTCTACACTACAAGAAGTATTCGGATCACACAAAATCTTAGGTTAAACATACCTGATCCTTTTGAATTCTTCTTTCTTGAGATTGAGTTAAATGATCCAACTTTCTTCACCTTCAATCTTCAAGACTTGAGACTTTCACGAAACTACGCCAACTCAAATTCCGTAACAATCTCCCCCTTTGGCGGTTTCGTGACAAAACACAGATCCACTAAAGAAAATTCAAAAAGATATTTTTGTTGCTATCACCATACAACAAAAATTTACAATGGAGATCCGAAAATTTAAAAACATGAGATAAACTCCTAAAACAGACTCTAGACTTAGACATCTGTACTCTCTGCACAAAGAAATCATTCTTGACAAAAAGAGATCGTTAGATACCTCAAGAATATTTAGCATTCAAAACCTAGTACAGAGATAGAGTTTATCTGATCATCATGACATTTGAGAAGTCAGATATGTAAGAGAATCATAGTCAAAAACCAACATATCTTCTATGCAATCAAAAACCAAATGTCATGTTAGTGAACATCAACTTGTTAGTCATATTACATGCCCAAATAGTTAGTCGAATAGTTAGTCGAGACATGCAAACAATCACAAGATAAAAACCAAAGTTGAAGTTGAAGTGATACTTACCTTGATGTATACAAAATCTTCATCAGCATTGTTCATCATTGTACCTTGATGCAGTCATCAGTCATCATTGTTCATCATTGTACCTTGATGTATACAAGATCACAATTTTCATTCACAATCATTGTTCAAGTTCTCTAAACTCTCTCCCCCTTTTTGTCACAAACAAAGCCAAAATTACCAAAAAAAAATTGAAGGAGAGTTAAAAAATATCAACGAAAATGTTCCGAAATTTAAGAACTAGAACTAAAAATAAGTCCTAAAAACTGAAAAACCTGCACAAAAAGATTAAAAATCTACAAAAGAATAAAAAGAAGGAATCAGTCATCAGATTCGGAGTCTTCAGAGCTCGTGCAGCCCATCTTTGAGAACATCTTTTTCACCAGCTTGTTCATAGAATTGATCTTCTTAGTTATGGTAATGTGAGCTGCCGTGATGAGCTCGAGCTCATTGGAGATTCTCGTCTGTGCCTTCGAGATCTGTTCCTGCTCAACAGACAATCGTTGTTGTTCTTTGTAGATGGATGAGACTGATGCTTCATCCGCTAGTGTGGGTGCTGGTTGTGATGGTGACGCGGAAGTGCCGCTACTAGGTTTCGTTCCGCACGTTGGGACTGGAGTGACATGGGGCAATTTGTGAAGTGACTTCACAACGGTGGACTCATTGATCATACCCAAACATTGATGATAAGTCGGTGAGGTAATGTCAACCTGAAATTTCTTCAAAATCCTCATTATAATCAGTGGAAATGAAATTCTTTCTGTGGGATGAGGGTGCTCAACATATCTTGTCATTCTATTCCAAATAATGTATGGAATGTTGATATTCAATCCCATTGCCTCAGACGGATGTCCTAAGAGATACAAAAATAGCATTCGATCCCATCTCAAGACTTTCGTCTGCAAATTTGGAAGGATATTGTAACAAGTGATGAAGTTTAGAAATCGGTACTCAAGACGAAGTTCCTTGGATCTGATCGATTTCTTCGTTGATTGCGTTCCTTCCAAACAAATTCCCTTTATAACCATTTGCCACACAGTGTTCGTCAATACCTTTCCCTTCAAGTAATTAACTCCTGTCTTGTTGGCAGGCATTCCCAAAACCTCACCAATCAATTGTGGAGTAATTTTGAATCTTGTGCCTTGGATGTTCGTGTAAAATTCCATTGGACCGTTTTCAATTTCACGAAGGTGCCGTGCATTTGTATATAAGGCCCTTACAAGATGCAGACAGTATCCAAGCACTTCTGGAAATCGACAAACTTGAATAAGGTTTGCTTGTTCAATCACAACGCCAAACTCAGGAGAGTGATCTCGTAGAGCCTCAATATTGACATGCCTCTCACCAATGCATTCACGATTCTCAAATGCCCATAGGCGATCCGCATTAACGAACACTTGTTCCTCACGAGGTGGTGAATCCGGAATAATCGGTTCGTTAGACATGAAACCACGTGCTCGTCCAAACCGTCGAGCGAGTCATTTCCTTTTCACCGAGATTGTTGGTGCAGTCATAGGTGCTTTACCTTTGTCCATGGGTGCTTTTTCTTTCGATGCATCGGACGCTTTTCCTTTTGAACCATCAGACGCCTTTTGTTCAGGCAATGTGTCATCATCATCTGTCAATTCAGTCCAATCTACCTCGTGACAATCTACTTCTGTATCGCTGATCACATGAAACTCACCCTTTTGTTGTGTTTTCTTAGCTCTTTTTAACTTGTTTGTGGCCCGAGTGTGCACCATGGTGACCAATAAAAGAATGATCCATGAGAATCCCATTGATCCAAGTGCTTTAAGAAGATTAAAATCCTGTGAGCAACAACTCAAGAACACATGAGAAAATTGTTAATTTTTAAAGATTTGAAAAATTGTACCCAAACAATCATAATCATGTAGAGAGACTAAGAATCAAATTAGTTTTGCAAAAGGACTTTTTAAAAATAGATCAATTGCATGATTTTCGAAAATCCTTATTATATGCCCTAAAACCGAAATTTTAGAAATCGAAGCCTAAAAATCCGTTAATCAGGAGAGTACCTAGCATCTAATCAAAACTAATCTACCCAGAGTTCTTATTTCAAAAGAAATTTGATCAAAAACCATCCACAAACAAAGTCGATCCAAGAAATTCACACGTTTGAGGAGGAATAGAGAAAAAACGGTGAAAAACCGAGATTTTGATCAATAAAACTTACTTGGAGTTGAAGAACTTGAGTTTGAAAGCTTCCAAGAAGGATGAAATCTAGAGAGAAAGGCTCTGGAAACTTTGGAACAAAAGATTGGAGTAAAAGAAATCAAAACCCTTTTGTTCTTTATAAAACCCTAGCCGCGATCCGGATCATCCCATGCTTGCGATCCGGATCGGCTACCCGCAGTGAGAAACTGTGTTCGGGATCCGGATCGGCAGGTCCAATCCGGATCGTCAGCCCGCAGAAGAAAACCTGCGTTCGGGATCCGGATCATCTTGCCCGATCCGGATCGGCTCCAACTTTTTCTTTAGAAAATTTCAGAGAAATTCAAGAAAAACCAGAAAAAGATTGTAAGCACAAATGTGTATCAACTTTAAACAAAAATCATCGTTTCATACAACAAGAATTAGATTATGCCAAATCTATCAATAATATCCAAAAATGAAACGAAAATTTACAAAAATTAAATCCCTTAAAGTTGAACACCTTCAATTACATCTAACTTGATCTTATGAGTAATGCCTTTATCAAATCATCAATTCAGTAAAGAAAATGAAATACAAAGATCAATAGATGTTTGAAATCCCAAATATAATAGATAATGTATCTAGACAATCTGTTGAAGAGAGTGGCTCTTTGAGCATCTTTCTTTAAAAACCCACCTTATACCAACCTTGAAATTTGACGGAGTCAAGTATTTCAACATGCATTATACTTAATCAAAATTTGAACAACCATGCTTGGTATACATGTGGTAGCTGCACACAATACTCGGACGACCGAGGTGGTAGCTCTTCCTCCATGTGGTGGTAGTTTTCACACTCCTCATTGGGATGTAACTCTTTCCACATCTTTTGAGCATTTACTTTTTCTATGACTCCCCCTCAATTGGCTATCAATTATTAAGATATAAAGTATTCAACCAAATATTGATCTCGATTTCATACTCGACTAAGCAGTCAAATAAGATAATGACTATACCAAGAGATCATTGAGAGAGAGAAATTGACTTTGATCACTTAGAAGATGATTTAATTAACATAAATGATCATTGCAACAGTGAAATATTATGATGGCAAAAGCATAATAAATTTCTAAATGTGCAAAAAGATGCAATTAAAGTCAATTATGATCTATGCTCAATTAATGTCCTATGTACAAACATAGATAATGAACAAAACAAAACAAATACAAAACCTATCCTAAGCAAAGGTTTCAAAAAGAAGTTTATTTCAAGGAAAGCATTCCAATTGCTTTCGTAAATGAATAAAACGTTTTTGATCCAAAGGTTTTGTTAAAAAGTCAGCCAATTGATCCTCAGTTGAAATATATGAAAGTTGAAGAGTATTTGATTCAACTAGCTCTCTAAGAAAATGATATCTAAGTTCAATATGTTTTGTTCTAGAGTGCAACACAGGGTTTTTAGAAATGTTAATTGCACTTGTGTTGTCACAAAGAATTGTTACCGAAGATGCGAAATGCGGAAGTCGCTCAATACGCTTTTCATCCAATGAGTTGAGTTGAGCAACTTCCAGCTGAAATGTATTCCGCTTCGGCAGTCGAGAGTGCCTATGCAGTTCTGCTTTTTACTGTGCCAATGCAACAGGCAATGGCCAAGAGTAGAAGCGATGCACCACTCGTGCTTTTCCGATCATCCACTGATCCTGCCCAATCGGCATCTGAGTATCCAACAATATCCAAACTTGTTCCCATAGGATACCAAATTCCGAAATTAATTGATCCTTTGATATCCGGATGATCCTTTTCACCGCTTTCAGGTGAACCTCCTTTGGTGCTGATTGATATCTCGCGCAAAATCCCAACACCAAAAGATATATCCGGGCGACTAGTCGTGAGGTAAAGTAGACTTCCAATCATACTTCTATACAGTTTCTCGTCGACATTCTCACTAGTGATTCACTTCCAAGTCCCTTGTGGCTAGTTCCCATTGGAGTTGGAAAATCTTTACAATTTTCTAGATCGAACTTTTTGGACCAACTCCATTGCATACTTGGATTGACTCAAGTGAATACCTTCATCATTTGGTTTAATTTGCAATCCAAGGGAAATAAGTCAATTCGCCCATCATGGACATCTCAAATTCGCTTTCCATGGTCTCCGCGAATTTAGAAGCATCATTATCTCTTGTTGCGCCAAATACAATGTCATCGACATAGATTTGTGCTATAATGAAATTGCTTTTGATAATGCTTCACAAAGAGAGTCCTATCAGCTCCCCTCGAGTATAGCCCTTCCTCCAAAAGGTGCTTTGTTAACCTTTCGTACCATGCTCGCAGGTGCTTGTTCAGACCGTAAAGAGCCTTTTTCAAAGAAAAACATGGTTAGGTTGTTTATTGATCTACAAAACCTTTCGGTTTGAGGCCAATAACTTCCTCATTAAAACCCATTTAGAAAAGCGCTCTTAACGTCCATTGAAATAATTTGATTTTAAAATGACAAGCAATAGCAAATAATTATACGAATGGACTCCGAGTCTAGCTACTAGGGCGAATGTTTCGTCAAAGTCTATACTTCTACTTGAGAGTAGCCTTGAGCAACTAATCGTGCCTTGTTCCTGATGATAGTACCATCCTCATTTTTCTTGTTCTTGAAGATCCATTTGGTACCTATCACATTGTGTTGCTTTGGAGGCTTCGTAATTCCCAGACTTTGTTTCGCTCAAATTGATGGAGCTCTTCCTGCATTGCTTTAATCCAGTAGTCATCCTGAAGAGCTTCATCTATGTTCTTTGGTTCGATTAAAGATACGTAGCAAGCGAATCCACAAACCAACTGCCTCCGAGTTCTAACTCCTTCTTGTGGATCTCCAATGATGTTTGATTCCGGATGATCCTTGGAGATTCGTAATGTTTGTTGAAACGGAGTACTCGGAGATATATGAGATGATTCCTGCACATTAGATAAACTTGAGAACCATTAGATGCTCATTAATATTGGAAGTATTATTATGAGAAGATGCAACAGCCAGGAGTAATCATCATCTAGAGAAATATCGAGGGTAGATTTTTCAGATGCAAAGTGAAAAGCTTCATCCTACTTTAACATTTATGATTCTACGATCGTCTTAGATTCCAAGTTAAATACCTCGATCTGCTCTACTATTAGTAGAATACCCCTAAGAAAACTCCCCTTCGTCCACTCGTGTAGTCAACATTTCCAAGATTTTCACGGTCACGTAATAATGTAACACCGACTCCCGAAGATGCGAAAATATTTGATGTTGTGAGTTTTCTACCAAACCACAGCTCATATGGTGTATTTAACGTTCCTGGGCGCAAGAACACTATTAATGACATAGACAGCGGTGTTCACAGCTTCAGCCCAAAAATGTAGCGGTAAATTCCGGCTATGAAGCATCACACGCGCCATCTCTTGAACAACCCTGTTCTTGCGCTCAACAACACCATTCTGCTGAGGTGTATAGGGTGCCGAGAATTCATGTTTAATGCCATTTGAAGTACAAAAGTCAATGAATTTTGAATTTATGAATTCTCCACCTCTATCACTTCTAACACGAATGATCTTTTCATTCTTTTCAATCATAATACGATGGCAAATCTCATGAAAAGAGTCAAACGTATCAGCTTTCTCTTTTAAAAATGCTACCCAAGAAAACCGAGAGAAATCATCAACCAATAAAAAATGTACCATTTACCTCCCAAAGATGGTTGACGGGTCGGCCCCATTAAGTCCATGTGCAAAAGTTCCAAGGGCCGTTTGTACCAACGTGGTTCAAGTTCTTTGTGTGCAGTCCTAGACTGTTTTCCCTTTTGGCAACCACCACACACAACGTTTTGTAAATAAAAGTTTGGAACCCCCTTGACCACGTCCTTGTTTGAAATTCTAGTAAGTTCCTTAAAATTTAAGTGACTAGCCTTTC
>CM055068.1:28816139-28846354 GCA_029204045.2 Tillandsia leiboldiana
GAGGGCTCGATTTTTGGCCGCGTGTTATCTGATCCCAGTTTATCTTTTTTGGCTCGCAGTTGTGGCTGGTGTTAGTTTACTAAAGTGGCCGGTGGTGTGTGTTTGCCGCGTGGAGCTGTGGGATATCATTGGGACCTTCATTTGGCGCACGGGTTTTGCTGGTTGATCGCAGGTGGGTTGGTTTTTCTTCCAAATCAACAGAAAGCTCATAATGCTTCCGTATGCAAAGATATTCCAGACCCTTTTGCCATTATTGTTTTATCTGATGACTGCCGGACAGTCGTGACAGGTTTGGAGGAACCCGGACTTCGTTTTGGTGCACTCTTCTATTAATTAGCACTGTTATTGCTCCCAGGTCATTTTATGAAATTGAGAGAACCCTATTATTCTAGAACCGTCCGGAACTATGTTTAGTATATTGATATATCTAGGCTTGTAGAGGGTTCGGAATTTTTGCGGGATTATAGATTTTATTCGAGGGATGTTGTTCCGACTTGGACACGAGTGTGAGTGGTGTCCTTTGAGCATTCGAGTGGTTCCGATCTAGTTGATCGTAAGACTTTAGCCGGCATATACTACTTGTTGAGATAGATGAGACATGATTGATACCCCGGTGGGGTCGCTCCCCTCCGGTCACGCTCCGGAGGCGTTGTTGTTCTGATGCCCCTGGCCGAGTTACCAGGTGAGTACATGCCCCTGGCCGAGTTACCAGGTGGGCACATGCCCTGGCCGAGTTACCAGGTAAGCGCAGACCCTGGCCGAGTTACCAGGTGGGCACATGCCCTGGCCGAGTTACCAGTGGTTACTTGAGTGAGTTTGAGGTAGTCTGACAGGACGCCCCACGTAATTCCCGTCCTCTTTTGATGTGTGGTAGTGGGCAGGGGCGTTCCTAGTCGACGGACACTGGCTTGACTGGACCCTATGTGGCAGTCGTTGAGATTGGGTAACATGAGCGGGTGATTGTAGCATATGTTCTTAGATGATGTTTCCTTCGAGCATAGCATTGAGGCATATAGTGATAGATTCATTTCCAACATTCATACACTATCTATCTATCTATCTATCTATCTATCTGTTTTTGCCTCCAGCGGACTTAGTGGGCATCCCGCGAGTTTTAGCACCGGTACCCACTGAGATCTGCCCTTGAAGTAGATCTCACACCCGCTATGGTGACAGGTGTTCCTGAGGCGTCTATTCCAGGTTAGGCTCGTGCGGAGTCTTCAGACCGAGGTAAGGGCATAGCGACTAGTTCCTACCCGAGTCTGTCGAGTCAGAGGTAGAGTGACCTGTACTTTTTGGTTTCCACTTTTATACTAGATAGTGATGTTGTACTTATGTCTCATGAGATAGTGGATCATTGTACTTGGACTCTATTACTCAGTATATCAGTTGTTCAGTTTTCTTTCAGCTCTGATACTTGCATAGCTATAGATCTCTTTTGCAGGTAGACGCTTCGTCTGTACGGCAGTTTCCGTACAGACGGCGGATCTGTTGGCGAGCCGGGTCGCAGTTCGACCCGGGGCGTGACAGATTTAGGTGGTATCAGAGCCTAGGTGATAGGTCGTTGGGGACTTAGAGACCCTAGGCTTTTGGTTGGACAGTAGGATGACTGTCGTGAGAGACGACTGTAGCGAGAGTCCTGATCGAGTTTGTAACTCCCCTAGGAGATTGGGGCGGGTGACTTTACATGTTATCCTCTAAAAGTGGTTATGTTGGCTGCAGACAGCATAATGCTTTAGAATGAGTAACACGTTAGACTTTTGCTTGAGTGGGTCGTGAGACTTCTTTTTCTGACACTCTGATTCCTTATTGCAGTTGCCTGAGATGCCTCCGAGACGCCGTGCGACGACGAGGGCGCATTCCGCGTCTGATGACGAGCCCGAGCAGCAGGAGGCCGCACAGGGCGAGGTTCCAGGAGCTCCGGGCCCAGGTGGCCCAGATGTCAGAGGCGTTGCGATGCCAGGAGGAGGCGGCCAAGCGCCAGGAGGAAAATATGGAGCGTATGATGAGGTTACTTGAGCAGAGGACTTCTTCAGCAGCTCCTCCAGTAGCGACTTCGTCGACCTCGTCTCAGATCGCCCGTTGACAGAGGCGGAGCAGAGGGAGCTCACAGATCGACTATCCTACATCACCTAGTTCCGTCCTCCGCGATTTGTAGGACAAAGTTCGGAGCCATGGGAGGCCGAAAACTGGATTTCGGCGATGGAGAAGTTGTTTGAAAACCTGTTTATCAAGGAAAAGCATCAGGTTTACCTAGCCACACACTTCTTGGATAAGGACGCCGAGACCTGGTGGCGTCGTGTCGGCCAGTGGAACCGCCGGGTGTACCTTTATTGACTTGGGCTGAGTTTCGCGCTTTGCTGCTCGGGTCTACTTTGTTACGGATTTTGTTTTGGCGCATTTCGTGAAAGTGTTAAGTCTTGAAGATTGAAGATGAATGAAGTTTGGATCATATACCTCAATCTCAAGAAAGAAGAATTCAAAAGGATCAGGTATGTTTAACTAAATATTTTTGGTGATCCGAATACTTCTTGTAGTGTAGAAACACTTGGAAGAATTTTTTATTGCATAAAAATCAAGAACTGAACATGGGACATGTTCAGGATCCGGATCAGACAGTCCAATCCGGATCCCGAAGGGTGGCTTGTTCATTGGCAAATCCGATCCGGATCAAAGTCCATTTCGATCCGGATCCGAACATGGGAATTTGCTGGAATACATGAACGATCCGGATCGTGCATTACAATCCGGATCCCGAACCCTGTTTTTCTGGAATTGCCTGACTCGTTACGACGATCCGGATCACAGTTAATCCGATCCGGATCGCCGTCGTGAAAATTTCCAGAAACGGACAGTTTTTGATCCTTATCTTCTTCCTAGGGTTTCTAACCTATAAATAGACCCTATGATTCTTTTTCTAGGGTCAATCCACATAGAGCCGTCATAATCAATATCATCTTATACGGCCCTAGATCCACATATAGAGAAGAAAGGAAATCATTAGATATTACTCTATGTTTCTTCATCTATATTGATTAGTTTGATTCTAGGTTTTCATACTCACATCTTGAGTTGAATCAAACTAATGAATACTTAGATGGTATTTCCTATCTATCTTTGATCTAAGTATTCGGCGGATCATCACCACCCAAAAACAACGATTTACCCCAAAATCGGCGCGTGGACTCGCGTGGCCTTGTGGATTCAAGGTGCAACCGCTCTCGTGGATTCGGAGCGAGGTACGTTCGTGGATTCGAAGCGTGCTACTGGGTGAAGACCGTGGATTCGGTCAGACGTCGTGGACTCGACGTTGGACGCCGTGGATTCGGCGTTGGACGCAGATCGTGGATTCGAGACGCGTGCGGAGCGAGCGGAGAAGATCAACTAGGAGCGTATGGAAAAGGTTGAGTCGTCTGTGAGTACGGTATATCACCTTGTACGTGTTTAATTCTAGTGGATTTCACCGTGTTATCGGTCCCGTGTTTTTTTACTCCGGTTTGGAGTTTTCCACGTAAAAATCTTGCGTGTTATTTATATTTCCGCATTGGGTTTTTATTGCGCAATGATTTTTTGAGTGTTTATTGTTTACACCTATTCACCCCCCTCTAGGTGTTTTTTCCCCTATTTAGATCCATTATTACATATAACCCAACAAGTGGTATCAGAGCGGGAATAGGGTTGTAAACAATGGTTGAAGGTGGAAACATCAACAGACCCCCATTCTTTGATGGAACAAATTATGCGTACTGGAAAGTACGGATGAAAGCCTTTTTAATTTCCATCGACGAACGGGTGTGGCAATCAATTGAATTAGGATGGTCTAATCCAACTGAAATTATTGCTGATGTTCGCACCATCAAACCTAGGTCGAAATGGACCAAGGAAGAGTTAGATTCATCTTCTTACAATGGCAAGGGAATTAATGCTATTTTTAATGCCTTATCTCAAACTGAATTCTCTCGCGTCTCGGCATGTGAGACTGCGAAAGAAATCTGGGATGTTCTTCAGGTTACACATGAGGGAACTAACCTCGTGAAGATTCAAAAGCTGCAAATGCTTACGAGCAGATTTGACTCTATTTTCATGGCAGAAAATGAATCTTTCACGGACTACTATACACGATTGCAAGACATCGTAAACTCATGTGCTAACCTGGGAGAGAAGATTCCAGAATTTAAGGTTGTAAGAAAGATCTTAAGAACTCTTCCTGAACGATTTCGCCCAAAGGTTACAGCCATTGAAACTATTAAACACCCGGACGAAATGCGTGTAGAAGAATTAGTTGGTTCATTACAAACTTATGAAATGACATTTACTACTAACTATTCTTCGGGAAAGGCATCCTCTTCTAAGTCTTCAGGTTATGCTTTGAAAACAACAAAGGAAGAAGACGCGGATTCATCCTCCTCAGACGATGACGAGAACCTATCTATGGAGGAATTTGAGAAGCAGCTCGCTCTCTTGACAAGGAAGTTTCGCCGCAACTTTCGAAGGGGTAATTCAAGTAAAACTCCATCCTTCGGAAAGTCGAAGAAAGGCAAGGGTACTTCAAGTTACAAGTCAAGAAAGCAAGAGAACCTTTCAAAGGATAAG
The DNA here is from genome assembly GCA_029204045.2 of Tillandsia leiboldiana. Taxonomy (NCBI): domain Eukaryota; kingdom Viridiplantae; phylum Streptophyta; class Magnoliopsida; order Poales; family Bromeliaceae; genus Tillandsia; species Tillandsia leiboldiana. The sequence continues at coordinate 28,820,733 of CM055068.1, forward strand.
AAAAGTTCAGAAGGACAAGTCCAATGCTTCAAGTGCCGAGGATACGGCCATATCTCAACGGAGTGTCCAACTAAGAATCCGTCGAAGAAGAAAGCGATGCAAGTCGTCACTTGGGATGACAACTCAACGTCAAATGAGTCATCCTCAAGTGATGAAGAAGAAAGCGCAACGGCATTCCACGCGTCCACATCTTCACCCTTCATGTGCTTAATGGCAAGTACTTCAGATTCATTGTCCAACTCCTCCTGTTGAAAAAACTGCAACGGATGATGAATCAAGTAATTCTGAAGGTGAAGATTTTGCTTTAGCCTACCACAGACTTTTACGGGATTCAAAGAAACTGGCTAAGCAAAACAAGGGGTTGAGAGGGAGATTACAGGATCTCGAAGAAGAAGTAAAAAGGGTAACTTCTCTCTCGACCGATCTTGAAGTGGAAAGGGATAATCTGATAAAAGCAAATGTTTCCCTTCAAGAGTCCAATGAGCAATTCGAGAAGAATTATATAGATATGGTGAACAAAGCGAATTACTTCTTGAAGCTCAACGGCGAGGCTCGACAGGAAAAACTGGAAATGACAGAGACCATTCTCCAACTCAAGGATGACTTACAGCGATTTTCATCAGGAAGGAGTAAGTTGGATAAGCTTCTTGGTCTTGGTCAAACAAACAAGTTCGGCCTCGGATACAATCGAACTGAAGACAACTTTAGTTCGGTTGGGACAGTTTTTGTGCCTCAGTCGGTATCTCCTCCTCCGACACCGGAATTCACGACAAACAACGACAACAAGCCTACTTCATCTCTTCGGAATCGTCAAGCACTAAGGTATGTTTTCGTTGTAATTTTGCAGGGCACATTGAAAGAAATTGCAAGATTGGAGCTCAAAGATCAAATCAATCACATCTTGCAACTGCTACCAATGAGTTCACTCCCCGGAAATCAAAGAAGGATTTTCAAAAGAAAAGAACATTGGTAGTACTTCAAACAAGACGATGACAAAAGAAAAAGATCAATCATACAAGACGTCTTCATCAAGGAAAATTTCTCAACCATTGCCAACATACTCTAAAACTCAAAAGGTTTGGGTATGCAAAGGTGAAATCTTTCCTTGTCTTTAATCTTTCTACGATTAAATGTTGTGTAGTTTATGTAGACTATTTTTCTTTCTTTGGGCCGACCCGTCAACCATCTTTGGGAGGTAAATGGTATATTTTCTTATTGGTTGATGATTTCTCTAGGTTTTCATGGGTAGCATTTTTAAAAGAGAAAGCTGATACGTTTGATTCTTTTCATGAGATTTGCCATCGTATTATGATTGAAAAGAATGAAAAGATCATTCGTGTTAGAAGTGATAGAGGTGGAGAATTCATTAATTCCAAATTCATTGATTTTTGCACTTCCAACGGCATAAAACATGAATTCTCGGCACCCTATACACCTCAGCAGAATGGTGTTGTTGAGCGCAAAAACAGGGTTGTTCAAGAGATGGCGCGTGTGATGCTTCATAGCCGGAATTTACCGCTACATTTTTGGGCTGAAGCTGTGAACACCGCTGTCTATGTCATTAATCGAGTGTATTTGCGCCCAGGAACTTTAAATACACCATATGAGCTGTGGTTTAGTAGAAAACCGGATATCAAATACTTTCGTATCTTGGGGAGTCGATGGTTTTATTTTGCGTGATCGCGGAAAATCTTGGTAAGTTCGATTCTCGAAGTGACGAAGGGATCTTTTTGGGTTATTCTACAAATAGCAGAGCATATAGGGTATTTACATGGAATCTAAAACGATTGTAGAATCTATAATGTTAAAGTAGATGAAGTTTTTCACTTTGCATCTGAAAATCTACCCTCGATATCTCTCTTGATGATGATACCCTATAAGTGCATCTTCTTATGATAATACTTCCAATAGTAATGATGCATCTAATGGCTCTTCAAGTTTATCTGATGTGCAGGAATCATCCTCATGTACCTCCGAGTACTCCGTTACAACAAACGTTACGCATCTCCAAGGATCATCCTGAATCAAACATCATTGGAGACCCACAAGAATGAGTCAAAACTCGGAGACAGTTGGTTTGTGGATTCGCTTTGCTACGTTTCCTTGATCGAACAAAGAACATCGATGAAGCTCTTCAGGATGACTACTGGATTAAAGCAATGCAAGAAGAGCTCCATCAGTTTGAGCGAAACAAAGTCTGGGAATTAACAAAGCCTCCAAAGCAACACAATGTGATAGGTACCAAATGGATTTTCAAGAATAAGAAAAATGAAGATGGTACCATCATCAGGAATAAAGCACGTTTAGTTGCTCAAGGCTACTCTCAAGTAGAAGGTATAGACTTTGATGAAACTTTCGCCCCTGTAGCTAGACTCGAGTCCATTCGTATATTATTCGCGGTAGCTTGTCATTTTAACATAAAATTGTTTCAAATGGACGTTAAGAGCGCGTTTTTAAATGAGTTTTTAAATGAGGAAGTTTATGTGGCTCAACCGAAAGGTTTTGTAGACTGTAAACTACCTAACCATGTTTTTCGTTTGAAAAAGGCTCTTTACGGTTTAAAACAAGCACCGCGAGCATGGTACGAAAGGTTGACAAGCACCTATTGGAATAGGGCTATACTCGAGGGGGAGCTGACAGGGACTCTCTTTGTGAAGCATTATCAGAATAACTTCATTGTAGCACAAATCTATGTCGATGACATTGTATTTGGTGCGACAAGAGATATGATGCTTCTAAATTCGCTGAAACCATGGAAAGCGAATTTTGAGATGTCAATGATGGGCGAATTGACTTATTTCCTTGGATTGCAAGTGAAACAGAGTGACGAAGGCATTCATTTGTGTCAATCCAAGTATGCTTTGGAGTTGGTTCAAAAGTTTGATCTAGAAAATTGTAAAGATTTTCCAACTCCAATGGGAACTAGCAATAAAGGATTAGGAAGTGAATCTTTTAGTGAGAATGTAGACGAGAAACTTTATCGGAGTATGATTAGAAGTCTACTTTACCTCACGCTAGTCCGCCCGGATATATCTTTGGTGTTGGGATCTGCGCGAGATATCAATCTGCACCAAAGGAGGTTCACCTGAAGGCGGTGAAACGGATCATCCGATACATTAAAGGAACCATAAATTTCGGAATTTGGTATCCTATGGGAACAAGTTTAGATATTATTGGATACTCAGATGCCGATTGGGCAGGATTTGCGGATGATCGGAAAAGTACGAGTGGTGCATGTTTTTGTCTTGGTCATTGCCTTGTTGCATGGCATAGTAAAAAGCAAAACTGCATTGCACTCTCGACTGCCGAAGCAGAATATATTTCAGCGGGTAGTTGTTCAACCCAACTCATTTGGATGAAAAGCGTGTTGAGCGACTTCCGGATTTCAGCAACTTCGGTAACAATTCTTTGTGACAACACTAGTGCTATAAACATTTCCAAAAACCTTGTGTTGCACTCTAGAACAAAACACATTGAACCTAGATATCATTTTCTTAGATAGCTAGTTGAATCAAATACTCTTCAACTGTCATATATTTCAACTGAAGATCAATTAGCTGACATTTTAACAAAACCTTTGGATCAAAAACGTTTTATTCATTTGCGTAAAGCAATTGGAATGCTTTCCTTGAAATAAACTTCTTTTTGAAACTTTTGCTTAGGTTAGGTTTTGTTTTTGTGTTTTTGTTCTTTATCTATGTTTATACATAGTACATTAATTGAGCATGTGTATTATTGACTTTACTTGCATCCTTTCATATAATTAGAAATTTATTATGCTTTGGATATCATAATAATTCAGTTGATGCATTGATCATTTATTTAAATTAAATCATTTTTAATTGATCAAAGTCAATTTCTCTCTCAATGATCTCTTGGTATTGTTTTTATCTTATTTGACTATTTGGTTGAGTATGAATTCGAGATCAATCCTTGGTTGAATACTTTATATCTTAAATTAATTGATATCCAATTGAGGGGGAGTCAAAGAAAAGTAACATGCTCAAAAGATTTGGAAAGAGTTACATCCCAATGAGGAGTGTGAAAACTACCACCACATGGAGGAAAGAGCTACCACCTCGGTCGTCCGAGTACTGTGTGCAGCTACCACATGTATACCAAGCATGGGTTTGTAATTTTTGATTAAATAAAATGCATGATTGAAATACTTGACTCTGTCAAATTTTAAGGTTGGTATAAGGTGGTTTTTTAATGAAAGATGCTCAAAGAGCCACTCTCTTCAACTGATTGACTAGATATATTATATAATTTATTTGGGATTTCAAACATCTATTGATCTTGTTAATTCATTTTCTTTACCATTTTAATGATTTGATAAACGCCGTACTCATAAGATCATGATGGATGTGTTTGAACTTGATCAACTTTAAAGGTTTTGATTTCTGTAAATTTTCATGTCATTATTTGAATGTTATTGATAGATTTAACATAATTTATTTCTCTTGGCATGAAACGATGATTTTTGTTTAAAGTTGATGTGCTAAAATGCTTACATACTTTTTCTGGATTTTATTGAATTTTTCTAAATTATTCTGAAGGAAAAGTTGGAGCTGATCCGGATCGGACATGAATGTTTCCTGCGGGTAGCCGATCCGGATCGAAATCTCGATCCAATCCGGATCACGGCTAGGGTTTTATTAGAACAAGAGGGATTTTGATTTCTTTTATTTCAATCTTTTGTTCTTAAGACTCCAGAGTTTCTCTCTCTAGAATTCATCCTTCTTGGAGCCTTTCAAACTCGAGTTCTTCGATTCCAAGTAAGTTTTATTGATCAAAATCTCGGTTTTTCACTGTTTTTCCTTGTTTGCTCAAAACGTGAGTAGAAATCATGAAACTTTTTTATTTGTGAATGGTTTTTGGTCAAATCTCTTTTGAAATAAGAACTCTGGGTAGATTAGTTTTGATTATATGCTAGGTATTCTCTTGATTAACGAATTTTTGGGCTTCGATTTATGAAAATTCGGTTTTAGGGCATATAATGGGAATTTTTGAAAATCATGCAATTGATCTATTTTTAAAATTCTTTTTGCAAAACTAATTTGATTCTGAGTCTCTCTACATGATTATGATTGTTTGGGTATAATTTTTCAAATTTTTCAAAATTAACAAGTTTTCATGTGTTCTTGAGTTGTTGCTCACAGGATTTCTTTTCTCAAGAAACCAATAGCAATGGTGATCACATGGATCATTCTTCTTCTGGCTACTATGGTTCATACTCGAGCAACCAATAAACTGAAAAGAGCCCAGAAACTTCAACGAAAAGGTGAATTTGATCTGATTAGTGACTCGGAAACTGAAGCAAATAATGATGAAGTAGACTGGGACGTGTTATTGGATGATGATGAATCAATGCCCGTTAAACCTGAACAAAAGCCTTCCAGTGGATCAAAAGGAAAGGCACCCATTGACATAGGAAAAGCACCTTTGACTTCACCGACCATCTCGGTAAAAAGGAAACGACTTGCTCGACGCTTTGGACAAGCACGAGAGGCTAATGCTAGCAAGCCAATGGTTCCTGACTCCCCGCCTCGGGTGGAAGGAGTGTTCGTCAGCATTGATCGCCTTCGAGCTTTTGAACATCGTGAATGTATCGGTGAACGACATGTCAACATTGAAGCTCTCCGAAATCACTCACCAGAGTTTGGAACTTTAATTGAGCAAGCAAATCTCATCCAAGTCTGCCGATTCTCCGAATTACTTGGGTATTGTTTGAACTTTTTACACGAATGCAAGGCATCTTCAAGAAGATGAACGTGGCTCAATGCATTTCTATACAAATATCCAAGGGATGAAACTTAAAATCACTCCGGAGTTAATCGGCGAAGTCCTTGGAATGGAATCCAACACATCGGGGATTAACTATTTGACGGGAAGAAGTTTGACGAATACCTTGTGGCAGACCGTGATAGGAAAAATTTGTTTGGAAGGAACTGAATCAGCTGATGGCAAAAGTGTAAAATCCAAACATCTTCGACTGGAGTACCGATTTCTTAATTTCATCACATGTTACAACATTCTTCCTAACATGCAGACCAAGTTAGTGAGATGGGATAGAATGCTGTTCTTATATCTCATAGGTCATCCTTCTGAGGCTGTAGGATTGAACATGAACACCCCCTACATAATTTGGAATAGAATGTCAAGATATGTTGTGCATCCTCATCCTTCTGAGCGACTTCCATTTCCATTAATCATCATGAGGATCTTGCAAAAGTTTGAAATTGATATAAGCTCGACATCATATCAATACTGTTGGGGGATGATAGATGAGTCAACGATTGTGAAGTCACTTCACAAATTGCCATATGTAGCTCCGACGCCTTCGACTGAGAAGAAACCATGTGTGGGCACCTCTGCCTCTCCATCTCAACAAACTCCCGGCACACATGATGAGGCATCGGTAACTTCAATTTTTAAGCAACAACAGCGCCTATTTCTTGAACAGGAACAAATCACCAAGGAACAGCGGCGTATTTCAGAGGAGCTTGAGATCATTACGGCCTCCCAGATCACGTTGACTAAGTCAGTCACTTCGATGAAGAAATTCATGAAGAAAATGTTCTCGAAGATGGGATACAGTGTTTCGGATGAGACCGACTCAGATGATAGATTATTTTGTGCCTCACGTTCTTTCTTTCTTATCTTTTTATGCAGGATTTTAATTTTTTGTGCAGAATTTCAGTTTTTAGGTTTTAATGTTCTGTTTTTACTTTGCTTTAGTTTTAGTTCTTAGGTTTTTCTTGATTTTGAACTTCTTAACTCTCCTTAAATTTCAAATTTTTGGCTTAGTTTGTGACAAAAAGGGGGAGAGAGTTTAGAGTGACCTTTTGGTGAGAACTTTTGGTGAGAACTTATTACAAACTTTGACTTTGGTGAAATGTAAGTATCACAACTTCTGGTTTTATCTTGTGATTTGTTGCATGTCCCTACTAACTATTCGACTAACTATTTGGACATGTATTATTACTAACAAGTTGTTTGATTACTAACAAAGCAAAGTTATGACATTTGGAATCTTATTGCTTAGAAGATATGTCAATGTTTGATTGTGATCTTATTGAATATCTGAATTACTCAATGTCATGGTGAGCATAAACTCTACCTCTGTTAGGTTTTGAATGCTAAATATTCTTGAGGTATCTAACGATCTCGTTTTGTCAAGAATGACTTCTTTTTGCAGAGAGTGCAGATGTCTAAGTCTAGAGTCTGTTTTAGGAGTTTATCTCATGTATTGGATCTCCATTGTAAATTTTTGTTGTATGGTGATAGCAACAAAAATATCTTTTTGAATTTTCTTTAGTGGATCTGTGTTTTGTCACGAAACCGCCAAAGGGGGAGATTGTTACGGATTTTGTTTTGGCGCATTTCGTGAAAGTGTTAAGTCTTGAAGATTGAAGATGAATGAAGTTTGGATCATATACCTCAATCTCAAGAAAGAAGAATTCAAAAGGATCAGGTAAGTTTAACTAAATATTTTTGGTGATCCGAATACTTCTTGTAGTGTAGAAACACTTGGAAGAATTTTTTATTGCATAAAAATCAAGAACTGAACATGGGACATGTTCAGGATCCGGATCAGACAGTCCAATCCGGATCCCGAAGGGTGCTTGTTCATTGGCAAATCCGATCCGGATCAAAGTCCATTTCGATCCGGATCCCGAACATGGGAATTTGCTGGAATACATGAACGATCCGGATCGTGCATTACAATCCGAATCCCGAACCCTGTTTTACTGGAATTGCCTGACTCGTTACGACGATCCGGATCACAGTTAATCCGATCCGGATCGCCGTCGTGAAAATTTCCAGAAACGGACAGTTTTTGATCCTTATCTTCTTCCTAGGGTTTCTAACCTATATATAGGCCCTATTATTCTTTTTCTAGGGTCAATCCACATAGAGCCGTCATAATCAAATATCATCTTATACGACCCTAGATCCACATATAGAGAAGAAAGGAAATCATTAGATATTACTCTATGTTTCTTCATCTATATTGATTAGTTTGATTCTAGGTTTTCATACTCACATCTTGAGTTGAATCAAACTAATGAATACTTAGATGGTATTTCCTATCTATCTTTGATCTAAGTATTCGGCGGATCATCACCACCCAAAAACAACGATTTACCCCAAAATCGGCGCGTGGACTCGCGTGGCCTTGTGGATTCAATGTGCAACCGCTCTCGTGGATTCGGAGCGAGGTACGTTCGTGGATTCGAAGCGTGCTACTGGGTGAAGACTGTGGATTCGGTCAGACGTCGTGGACTCGACGTTGGACGCCGTGGATTCGGCGTTGGAAGCAGATCGTGGATTCGAGACACGTTGCGGAGCGAGCGGAGAAGATCAACTAGGAGTGTGTGGAAAAGGTTGAGTCGTCTGTGAGTACGGTATATCACCTTGTACGTGTTTAATTCTAGTGGATTTCACCGTGTTATCGGTCCCGTGGTTTTTTACTCCGGTTTGGAGTTTTCCACGTAAAAATCTTGCGTGTTCATTTATATTTCCGCATTGGGTTTTTATTGCGCAATGATTTTTTGAGTGTTTATTGTTTACACCTATTCACCCCCCTCTAGGTGTTTTTTCCCCTATTTAGATCCATTATTACATATAACCCAACATACTTTCCCGACAGTGCAAAGAAGAAACTAGAAGGGGACTTTCGACGGCTGCAACAGGGGGATCGGCCCCTTGGGAAGTATGTTCTTGAGTTCCAGCGGCTTTTGGGTAGCATGCCACACGTTGCCGGGGATGAGGCCCAAAGGGTTGAGCTGTTCGAGAGAGGTTTGCACCAGGATATTTATCCCCTTGTACACTCATATAGAGCCCAGACTTTGGATGCAGCTATTGAGCACGCGTAGTGGGTCGACAGAGGATCCGTGGTGATGTCTGAGCGGGGGCTGGCGCCTGGGACTAGTTCTGGAGAGAAGCATCCGGCGCCATCAGATTTTGGGCAGTCGAGCAGATCGAGGCCCCCGAGACCGCCGCAGTTTCAGCCTCGAGGTCGTGGGACTCAGAGGAGGCAGAGATCGGGGGGCTCTCGGCCCCCTAGACCGCAGCAGCAGCAGCAGCAGAGGCGCACCGATAGTTGTGTGATTTGCGGCGGACCCCACACACCTCCGCAGTGTGATCAGCGGCAGGGTAGGTGCTACCGATGTGGGCAGGCAGGGCACAGATCATGGTCTTGTCCTAGAGCGGGGTCAGCAGTGGCATCGACAGCTTCGGCTCCTCCTCCGCCCTTCCTGACGGGCGGGGCTTCGACAGGTTATGGCCAGGGGGATAGGGCCGCTTCTTTGCGGCAGTCAGACAGGCGACCACCCCCGAGCGGGAGAATTTATGCCGCACAGGTCGAGGATTCGGGGGCAGCTAGTCACGTGGTGGCAGGTATTATCCTTATCTCCTTTACCCGCACTAGAGCTTTATTTGATACCGGAGCATCGCATTCATTCATTAGTAGGACATTTGCATCTATGCATGGGCTAGAGATAGCACCGTTAGCTTGTGCTCGTGAGGTACAGATACCTGATCACGTGTTACACGTGGATGACTGTTGTTGGTCCTGCCCAGTGCAGTTAGGACCTTGGATTTTGCCTGTTGATCTTTTGGTCCTTCGTCAGCTCCGGAATTTCGATGTAGTGTTGGGTATGGACTGGTTGACTCAGTATTATGCTACCATCGATTGTAGAGAGAGGACTGTGACCCTTCGTGAGCCGGGTCAGCAGGAGTTTGTTTTTAGGGGCTGTCAGAGTACTCTGTTTGCAGCGACGATCTCTTCGTCTAGAGCACGACAGATGATGAGCCGTGGATGTGTCTCTTTCTTGGTTACTGTTATAGAGGTGCCTACGGCGATGCCTAGGCTCAAGGACATTCCTATCGTCCGAGAGTATCCAGATGTGTTCCCTCCTGAGCTATCGTCCATGCCGCCGGATCGAGAGATTGAGTTTGTGATTGATGTAGTTCCCGGAACTACACCAATCTCTAAGGCACCCTACAGGATGGCCCCTGCAGAATTGAGGGAGTTAAAGACTCAACTTCAGGATCTCTTGGATCGCGGGTTTGTTCGACCTAGTGTTTCTCCTTGGGGAGCCCCGATTCTCTTTGTAAAGAAGAAAGACGGGTCACTTAGGCTTTGTGTGGACTACAGAGAGTTGAATAAAGTGACCGTCAGGAACAAGTATCCACTTCCTCGGATTGATGATTTATTTGATCAGCTTCAGGGGGCTATGGTCTTCTCCAAGATAGATATTCAATCCGGTCACCACCAGCTGAGGGTGAGGGCCGAGGATGTTTCCAAGACGGCGTTTAGGACTCGGTACGGGCATTATGAGTGTTACGGAATTTGAGTTGGCGTAGTTTCGTGAAAGTCTCAAGTCTTGAAGATTGAAGGTGAAGAAAGTTGGATCATTTAACTCAATCTCAATAAAGAAGAATTCAAAAGGATCAGGTATGTTTAACCTAAGATTTTGTGTGATCCGAATACTTCTTGTAGTGTAGAAACACTTGGAAGAATCTTTCATTGCATAAAAATCAAAAACTGGACTTGGGACATGTTCAGGATCCGGATCAGGTTGTTTGATCCGGATCCCGAAGGTGGTTTGTTCATACACCATTTCAATCCGGATCGTAGCCTCTCTTGATCCGGATCCCGAACACTGAGTTTACCATCTTCCTTGAACGATCCGGATCAGGCTTCGCAATCCGGATCCCGAACGTTGATGTTTGGTGAACTGTATGAACGATCCGGATCAAGCACTTCGATCCGGATCCCGATTCGTTTTTCTGGAATTACCTGACTCGTTACGACGATCTGGATCACAGCTAATCCGATCCGGATCGCCATCCGTAAAATTTCCAGAAATGTTAGGTTTTTGATTCTTATCTCCTTCCTAGGGTTTCTAACCTATAAATAGACCCTATGATTCATTTCCTAGGGTAAGCCGAAAAAAGGAAAATAGCCGTCATTTTCATATATCATCTTTTACGGCTCTAGATCCACATATAGAGAAGAAAGGAAATCATTAGAGAACACTCTATGTTTCTTCATCTATATTGATTAGTTTGATTCTACGTTTTCATACTCACATCTTGAGTTGAATCAAACTAATGAATACTTAGATGGTATTTCCGATCTATCTTTGATCTAAGTATTCGGCGGATCATCACCACCCAAAAACAACGATTTACCCCAAAAATCGGCGCGTGGATTCGCGTGTCCTTGTGGATTCAAGGTTCAACCGCTCTCGTGGATTCGGAGCAAGTCACGTTCGTGGATTCGAAGGGTGCTATTGGGTGAAGACCGTGGATTCGGTCGGACGTCGTGGATTCGACGTTGGACGCCGTGGATTCGGCGTTGGGCGCAGATCGTGGATTCGAGAAGCGTCGCGGAGCGAGCGAAGAAGATCCTCTAGGAGCGTATGGAAAAGGTTGAGTCCTAAGTGTGTACGGTAAATCACCTTGTACGTGTTTTAATTCTAGTGGATTTCTGCCGTGTTATCGGTCCCGTGGTTTTTTACTCCGGTGATGGAGTTTTCCACGTAAAAATCTTGCGTATTATTTTTTATTTCCGCATTGGGTTTTTATCGCAACGATTTTTGAGTGTTTATATGTTTACACCTATTCACCCCCCTCTAGGTGTTTTTTCCCCTATTTAGATCCTTATTACATATAACCCAACAAGTGGTATCAGAGCAGGAATAGGGTTGTAAACAATGGTTGAAGGTGGAAACATCAACCGACCCCCGTTCTTCGATGGAACAAATTATGCGTACTGGAAAGTACGGATGAAAGCCTTTTTAATTTCCATCGACGAACGGGTGTGGCAATCAATTGAATTAGGATGGTCTAATCCAACTGAATTTATTGGTGATGTTCGCACCTTAAAACCTAGGTCGAAATGGACCAAGGAAGAGTTAGATTCATCTTCTTACAATGGCAAGGGAATTAATGCTATCTTTAATGCCTTATCTCAAACTGAATTCTCTCGCGTCTCGGCATGTGAGACTGCGAAAGAAATCTGGGATGTTCTTCAGGTTACACATGAGGGAACTAACCTCGTGAAGATTCAGAAACTGCAAATGCTTACGAGCAAGTTTGACTCTATCTTAATGGCAGAAAATGAATCTTTCACGGACTACTATACACGATTGCAAGACATCGTAAACTCATGTGCTAATCTGGGAGAGAAGATTCCAGAATTTAAGATTGTAAGAAAGATCTTAAGAACTCTTCCTGAACGATTTCGCCCAAAGGTTACTGCCATTGAAACTATTAAACACCCGGACGAAATACGTGTAGAAGAATTAGTTGGTTCATTACAAACTTATGAAATGACATTTACTACTAACAATTCTTCTGGAAAGGCATCCACTTCTAAGTCTTCAGGTTATGCGTTGAAAACAACTAAGGAAGAAGACGCGGATACATCCTCCTCAGACGATGACGAGAACCTTTCTATGAAGGAATTTGAGAAGCAGCTCGCTCTCTTGACAAGGAAGTTTCGCCGCAACTTTCGAAGGGGTAATTCAAGTAAATCTCCATTCTTCGGAAAGTCGAACAAAGGCAAGGGTACTGCAAGTTACAAGTCAAGAAAGCAAGAGAACTTCTCAAAGGATAAGAAAAGTTCAGAGGGACAACTACAATGCTTCAAATGTCGAGGCTACGGCCACATTGCAACGGAGTGTCCTAACAAGTATCCGGCAAAGAAGAAGGCGATGCAAGTCGTCACTTGGGATGACAACTCAACGTCAAATGAGTCGTCTTCGAGTGATGAAGAAAAGAGCTCCACCGCATTCCACGCGTCCGTATCTTCACCCTTCATGTGCTTTATGGCAAGTACATCCGAGTCGTTGTCCAACTCCACTGTTGAAAAGAATGCAACGGACAACAAATCGGATGATTCGGAAGGTGAAGATTTTGCTCTAACCTACCACAGACTTTTGAGGGATTCAAAGAAAGTGGCTAAGCAAAACAAGAGTTTGAGAGGGAGAGTGCATGATCTCGAAGAAGAAGCAAAAAGAGCGACTTCTCTCTCAAACGCTCTTGAAGTGGAAAGGGAAAACCTGATAAAGGCAAATGTTTCCCTTCAAGAGTCCAATGAGCAACTTGAGAAGGAACATACAAATCTGGTGGATAACGCGAATCACTTCTCAAAGCTCTACAACGAGGCTCGACAGGATAACCTGGAAATGACAAAGACCATTTTCCAACTCAAGAATGACTTACAGCGATTCTCTTCAGGAAGGAGTAAGTTGGATAGACTTCTTGGTCTTGGTCAATCAAATCGGTTCGGCCTCGGATACACTCAAACTGGAAACAGTCCAAGTTCGAGTGAGACAGTTTTTGTGCCTCAGTCGGTATCTCCTCCTCCGACACCGGAATTCAAGACAAACAACGACAACAAACCTACTTCATCCTCTTTGGGATCGTCAAGATCTAAGGTATGTTTTCGTTGTGGTGTTTCAGGGCACATAAGAAGATATTGCAAGACGGGAGTCGAACGCTCATCTCAAGGACCTCTTGCAACAACTACCAAAAAGGCTCCTCCCCGAAAATCAAAGCAAAACTTTTCAAATGAAAAGAGACTTGGTAGTTCATCGCGCAAGACGATTTCATCAAGGAACAACAATCGCTATAACAAGACGCCTTCACCTAGGCATATAACTTCACGACCATTACCGACGCACTCCAAAAGGGTTTGGGTGCGCAAAGGTGAAATTTTCCCTTGTCTTGTTTCCAATGTTTCCTTGCATGCATATGATAGTTCGTCTTGGTATCTGGATAGCGGGTGTTCCCGTCACATGACCGGTGACAAGGATAGTTTTCAAAATCTTGAGAAAATCTCCGGAGGACACGTTGTTTTCGGAGACGGTCGATCTTCCAAAATTGTTGGAAAAGGGACGGTAGCTATTCCAGATGGCCCGATTTTGAAAAACGTCTTATTTGTTGATGGTCTTAAGACTAACCTCATAAGCATAAGTCAACTTTGCGACAATGGTTTTTCAGTTAACTTTTCATCTGTTGAATGCGTTGTAACTGATAAGGACCATGTCTTCTTTTTAAAAGGGGTTAGATCTGAAAACAATTATTATGTTGTTCCTAATAAATTTTCTGAAAATTGTAACTTAGCCACTTTGAATAATGAAACTCTTTGGCATGAAAGGCTAGGTCACTTAAATTTTAAGGAACTTACTAGAATTTCAAACAAGGACGTGGTCAAGGGGGTTCCCAAACTTTTATTTAAACAAAACGTTGTGTGTGGTGGTTGCCAAAAGGGAAAACAGTCTAGGACTGCACACAAGAACTTGAACCACGTTGGTACAAAACGGCCCTTGGAACTTTTGCACATGGACTTAATGGGGCCGACCCGTCAACCATCTTTGGGAGGTAAATGGTATATTTTTTTATTGGTTGATGATTTCTCTCGGTATTCTTGGGTAGCATTTTTAAAAGAGAAAGCTGATACTTTTGATTCTTTTCACGAGATTTGCCTTCGTATTATGATTGAAAAGAATGAAAAGATCATTCGTGTTAGAAGTGATAGAGGTGGAGAATTCATTAATTCAAAATTCATTGACTTTTGTACTTCAAACGGTATTAAGCATGAATTCTCTGCACCCCATACACCTCGACAGAATGGTGTTGTCGAGCGCAAGAACAGGGTTGTTCAAGAGATGGCGCGTGTGATGCTTCACAGCCGGAATTTACCGCTACATTTTTGGGCTGAAGCTGTGAACACCGCTGTCTATGTCATTAATCGAGTGTTCTTGCGCCCGGGAACGTTAAATACACCATATGAACTATGGTGTGGTAGAAAACCCAACATCAAATATTTTCGCATCTTCGGGAGTCGGTGTTACATTTTACGTGACCGTGAAAATCTTGGAAAGTTTGACTCACGAAGTGACGAAGGGATTTTCTTGGGGTATTCTACTAATAGTAGAGCATATCGAGTATTTAACTTGGAATCTAAGACGATCGTAGAATCCATAAATGTTAAAGTAGATGAAGCTTTTCACTTTGCATCTGAAAAATCTACCCTCGATATTTCTCTAGATGATGATACTCCTGCTGTTGCATCTTCTCATAATAATACTTCCAATATTAATGATGCATCTAATGGTTCTTCAAGTTTATCTAATGTGCAGGAATCATCTCATATATCTCCGAGTACTCCGTTTCAACAAACATTACGAATCTCCAAGGATCATCCGGAATCAAACATCATTGGAGATCCACAAGAAGGAGTTAGAACTCGGAGGCAGTTGGTTTGTGGATTCGCTTGCTACGTATCTTTAATCGAACCAAAGAACATAGATGAAGCTCTTCAGGATGACTACTGGATTAAAGCAATGCAGGAAGAGCTCCATCAATTTGAGCGAAACAAAGTCTGGGAATTAACGAAGCCTCCAAAGCAACACAATGTGATAGGTACCAAATGGATCTTCAAGAACAAGAAAAATGAGGATGGTACTATCATCAGGAACAAGGCACGATTAGTTGCTCAAGGCTACTCTCAAGTAGAAGGTATAGACTTTGACGAAACATTCGCCCCTGTAGCTAGACTCGAGTCCATTCGTATATTATTTGCTATTGCTTGTCATTTTAAAATCAAATTATTTCAAATGGACGTTAAGAGCGCTTTTCTAAATGGGTTTTTAAATGAGGAAGTTTATGTGGCTCAACCGAAAGGTTTTGTAGATCATAAACAACCTAACCATGTTTTTCGTTTGAAAAAGGCTCTTTACGGTCTGAAACAAGCACCGCGAGCATGGTACGAAAGGTTAACAAAGCACCTTTTGGAGAAGGGCTATACTCGAGGGGGAGCTGATAGGACTCTCTTTGTGAAGCATTATCAAAGCAATTTCATTATAGCACAAATCTATGTCGATGACATTGTATTTGGCGCAACAAGAGATAATGATGCTTCTAAATTCGCGGAGACCATGGAAAGCGAATTTGAGATGTCCATGATGGGCGAATTGACTTATTTCCTTGGATTGCAAATTAAACAAAATGATGAAGGTATTCACTTGAGTCAATCCAAGTATGCAATGGAGTTGGTCAAAAAGTTCGATCTAGAAAATTGTAAAGATTTTCCAACTCCAATGGGAACTAGCCACAAGGGACTTGGAAGTGAATCACATAGTGAGAATGTAGACGAGAAACTGTATAGAAGTATGATTGGAAGTCTACTTTACCTCACGACTAGTCGCCCGGATATATCTTTTGGTGTTGGGATTTGCGCGAGATATCAATCAGCACCAAAGGAGGTTCACCTGAAAGCGGTGAAAAGGATCATCCGGTATATCAAAGGATCAATTAATTTCGGAATTTGGTATCCTATGGGAACAAGTTTGGATATTGTTGGATACTCAGATGCCGATTGGGCAGGATCAGTGGATGATCGGAAAAGCACGAGTGGTGCATGCTTCTATCTTGGCCATTGCCTTGTTGCATGGCACAGTAAAAAGCAGAACTGCATAGCACTCTCGACTGCCGAAGCGGAATACATTTCAGCTGGAAGTTGCTCAACTCAACTCATTTGGATGAAAAGCGTATTGAGCGACTTCCGCATTTCAGCATCTTCGGTAACAATTCTTTGTGACAACACAAGTGCAATTAACATTTCTAAAAACCCTGTGTTGCACTCTAGAACAAAACATATTGAACTTAGATATCATTTTCTTAGAGAGCTAGTTGAATCAAATACTCTTCAACTTTCATATATTTCAACTGAGGATCAATTGGCTGACTTTTTAACAAAACCTTTGGATCAAAAACGTTTTATTCATTTACGAAAAGCAATTGGAATGCTTTCCTTGAAATAAACTTCTTTTTGAAACCTTTGCTTAGGATAGGTTTTGTATTTGTTTTGTTTTTGTTCATTATCTATGTTTGTACATAGGACATTAATTGAGCATAGATCATAATTGACTTTAATTGCATCTTTTTCGCACATTTAGAAATTTATTATGCTTTTGCCATCATAATATTTCACTGTTGCAATGATCATTTATGTTAATTAAATCATCTTCTAAGTGATCAAAGTCAATTTCTCTCTCTCAATGATCTCTTGGTATAGTCATTATCTTATTTGACTGCTTAGTCGAGTATGAAATCGAGATCAATATTTGGTTGAATACTTTATATCTTAAATAATTGATAGCCAATTGAGGGGGAGTCATAGAAAAAGTAAAATGCTCAAAAGATGTGGAAAGAGTTACATCCCAATGAGGAGTGTGAAAACTACCACCACATGGAGGAAAGAGCTACCACCTCGGTCGTCCGAGTATTGTGTGCAGCTACCACATGTATACCAAGCATGGTTGTTCAAATTTTGATTAAGTATAATGCATGTTGAAATACTTGACTCCGTCAAATTTCAAGGTTGGTATAAGGTGGGTTTTTAAAGAAAGATGCTCAAAGAGCCACTCTCTTCAACAGATTGTCTAGATACATTATCTATTATATTTGGGATTTCAAACATCTATTGATCTTTGTATTTCATTTTCTTTACTGAATTGATGATTTGATAAAGGCATTACTCATAAGATCAAGTTAGATGTAATTGAAGGTGTTCAACTTTAAGGGATTTAATTTTTGTAAATTTTCGTTTCATTTTTGGATATTATTGATAGATTTGGCATAATCTAATTCTTGTTGTATGAAACGATGATTTTTGTTTAAAGTTGATACACATTTGTGCTTACAATCTTTTTCTGGTTTTTCTTGAATTTCTCTGAAATTTCTAAAGAAAAAGTTGGAGCCGATCCGGATCGGGCAAGATGATCCGGATCCCGAACGCAGGTTTTCTTCTGCGGGCTGACGATCCGGATTGGACCTGCCGATCCGGATCCCGAACACAGTTTCTCACTGCGGGTAGCCGATCCGGATCGCAAGCATGGGATGATCCGGATCGCGGCTAGGGTTTTATAAAGAACAAAAGGGTTTTGATTTCTTTTACTCCAATCTTTTGTTCCAAAGTTTCCAGAGCCTTTCTCTCTAGATTTCATCCTTCTTGGAAGCTTTCAAACTCAAGTTCTTCAACTCCAAGTAAGTTTTATTGATCAAAATCTCGGTTTTTCACCGTTTTTTCTCTATTCCTCCTCAAACGTGTGAATTTCTTGGATCGACTTTGTTTGTGGATGGTTTTTGATCAAATTTCTTTTGAAATAAGAACTCTGGGTAGATTAGTTTTGATTAGATGCTAGGTACTCTCCTGATTAACGGATTTTTAGGCTTCGATTTCTAAAATTTCGGTTTTAGGGCATATAATAAGGATTTTCGAAAATCATGCAATTGATCTATTTTTAAAAAGTCCTTTTGCAAAACTAATTTGATTCTTAGTCTCTCTACATGATTATGATTGTTTGGGTACAATTTTTCAAATCTTTAAAAATTAACAATTTTCTCATGTGTTCTTGAGTTGTTGCTCACAGGATTTTAATCTTCTTAAAGCACTTGGATCAATGGGATTCTCATGGATCATTCTTTTATTGGTCACCATGGTGCACACTCGGGCCACAAACAAGTTAAAAAGAGCTAAGAAAACACAACAAAAGGGTGAGTTTCATGTGATCAGCGATACAGAAGTAGATTGTCACGAGGTAGATTGGACTGAATTGACAGATGATGATGACACATTGCCTGAACAAAAGGCGTCTGATGGTTCAAAAGGAAAAGCGTCCGATGCATCGAAAGAAAAAGCACCCATGGACAAAGGTAAAGCACCTATGACTGCACCAACAATCTCGGTGAAAAGGAAATGACTCGCTCGACGGTTTGGACGAGCACGTGGTTTCATGTCTAACGAACCGATTATTCCGGATTCACCACCTCGTGAGGAACAAGTGTCGTTAATGCGGATCGCCTATGGGCATTTGAGAATCGTGAATGCATTGGTGAGAGGCATGTCAATATTGAGGCTCTACGAGATCACTCTCCTGAGTTTGGCGTTGTGATTGAACAAGCAAACCTTATTCAAGTTTGTCGATTTCCAGAAGTGCTTGGATACTGTCTGCATCTTGTAAGGGCCTTATATACAAATGCACGGCACCTTCGTGAAATTGAAAACGGTCCAATGGAATTTTACACGAACATCCAAGGCACAAGATTCAAAATTACTCCACAATTGATTGGTGAGGTTTTGGGAATGCCTGCCAACAAGACAGGAGTTAATTACTTGAAGGGAAAGGTATTGACGAACACTGTGTGGCAAATGGTTATAAAGGGAATTTGTTTGGAAGGAACGCAATCAACGAAGAAATCGATCAGATCCAAGGAACTTCGTCTTGAGTACCGATTTCTAAACTTCATCACTTGTTACAATATCCTTCCAAATTTGCAGACGAAAGTCTTGAGATGGGATCGAATGCTATTTTTGTATCTCTTAGGACATCCGTCTGAGGCAATGGGATTGAATATCAACATTCCATACATTATTTGGAATAGAATGACAAGATATGTTGAGCACCCTCATCCCACAGAAAGAATTGCATTTCCACTGATTATAATGAGGATTTGAAGAAATTTCAGGTTGACATTACCTCACCGACTTATCATCAATGTTTGGGTATGATCAATGAGTCCACCGTTGTGAAGTCACTTCACAAATTGCCCCATGTCACTCCAGTCCCAACGTGCGGAACGAAACCTAGTAGCGGCACTTCCGCGTCACCATCACAACCAGCACCCACACTAGCGGATGAAGCATCAGTCTCATCCATCTACAAAGAACAACAACGATTGTCTGTTGAGCAGGAACAGATCTCGAAGGCACAGACGAGAATCTCCAATGAGCTCGAGCTCATCACGGCAGCTCACATTACCATAACTAAGAAGATCAATTCTATGAACAAGCTGGTGAAAAAGATGTTCTCAAAGATGGGCTGCACGAGCTCTGAAGACTCCGAATCTGATGACTGATTCCTTCTTTTTATTCTTTTGTAGATTTTTTAATCTTTTTGTGCAGGTTTTTCAGTTTTTAGGACTTATTTTTAGTTCTAGTTCTTAAATTTCGGAACATTTTCGTTGATATTTTTTAACTCTCCTTCAATTTTTTTTTTGGTAATTTTGGCTTTGTTTGTGACAAAAAGGGGGAGAGAGTTTAGAGAACTTGAACAATGATTGTGAATGAAAATTGTGATCTTGTATACATCAAGTACAATGATGAACAATGATGACTGATGACTGCATCAAGGTACAATGATGAACAATGCTGATGAAGATTTTGTATACATCAAGGTAAGTATCACTTCAACTTCAACTTTGGTTTTTATCTTGTGATTGTTTGCATGTCTCGACTAACTATTCGACTAACTATTTGGGCATGTAATATGACTAACAAGTTGATGTTCACTAACATGACATTTGGTTTTTGATTGCATAGAAGATATGTTGGTTTTTGACTATGATTCTCTTACATATCTGACTTCTCAAATGTCATGATGATCAGATAAACTCTATCTCTGTACTAGGTTTTGAATGCTAAATATTCTTGAGGTATCTAACGATCTCTTTTGTCAAGAATGATTTCTTTGTGCAGAGAGTACAGATGTCTAAGTCTAGAGTCTGTGTTAGGAGTTTATCTCATGTTTTTAAATTTTCGGATCTCCATTGTAAATTTTTGTTGTATGGTGATAGCAACAAAAATATCTTTTTGAATTTTCTTTAGTGGATCTGTGTTTTGTCACGAAACCGCCAAAGGGGGAGATTGTTACGGAATTTGAGTTGGCGTAGTTTCGTGAAAGTCTCAAGTCTTGAAGATTGAAGGTGAAGAAAGTTGGATCATTTAACTCAATCTCAAGAAAGAAGAATTCAAAAGGATCAGGTATGTTTACCTAAGATTTTGTGTGATCCGAATACTTCTTGTAGTGTAGAAACACTTGGAAGAATCTTTCATTGCATAAAAATCAAAAACTGGACTTGGGACATGTTCAGGATCCGGATCAGGTTGTTCGATCCGGATCCCGAAGGTGGTTTGTTCATACACCAGTTCAATCCGGATCGTAGCCTCTCTTGATCCGGATCCCGAACACTGAGTTTACCATCTTCCTTGAACGATCCGGATCAGGCTTCGCAATCCGGATCCCGAACGTTGATGTTTTGGTGAACTGTATGAACGATCCGGATCAAGCACTTCGATCCGGATCCCGAACCTTCGTTTTTTCTGGAATTACCTGACTCGTTACGATGATCCGGATCACAGCTAATCCGATCCGGATCGCCGTCCGTAAAATTTCTAGAAATGTTAGGTTTTTGATTCTTATCTCCTTCCTAGGGTTTCTAACCTATAAATAGACCCTATGATTCATTTCCTAGGGTAAGCCGAAAAAAGGAAAAATATCCGTCATTTTCATATATCATCTTTTACGGCTCTAGATCCACATATAGAGAAGAAAGGAAATCATTAGAGAACACTCTATGTTTCTTCATCTATATTGATTAGTTTGATTCTAGGTTTTCATACTCACATCTTGAGTTGAATCAAACTAATGAATACTTAGATGGTATTTCCGATCTATCTTTGATCTAAGTATTCGGCGGATCATCACCACCCAAAAACAACGATTTACCCCAAAAATCGGCGCGTGGATTCGCGTGTCCTTGTGGATTCAAGGTTCAACCGCTCTCGTGGATTCGGAGCGAGGCACGTTCGTGGATTCGAAGGGTGCTATTGGGTGAAGACCGTGGATTCGGTCGGACGTCGTGGATTCGACGTTGGACGCCGTGGATTCGGCGTTGGGCGCAGATCGTGGATTCGAGAAGCGTCGCGGAGCGAGTGGAGAAGATCCTCTAGGAGCGTAGGAAAAGGTTGAGTCGTAAGTGTGTACGGTAAATCACCTTGTACGTGTTTAATTCTAGTGGATTCTGCCGTGTTATCGGTCCCGTGGTTTTTTTACTCCGGTGATGGAGTTTTCCACGTAAAAATCTTGCGTATTATTTTTTATTTCCGCATTGGGTTTTTATCGCAACGATTTTTGAGTGTTTATACGTTTACACCTATTCACCCCCCTCTAGGTGTTTTTTCCCCTATTTAGATCCTTATTACATATAACCCAACAATGAGTTCACATGTTACCTTTTCGTTGACGATGCCCGGCTGCGTTTATGGACCAGATGAACCGATCTTTCAACCGTACTTGGACCGTTTTGTGGTGGTTTTCATCGATGACTTTTGATTTATTCCCGTAGCGACGTTGAGCACGAGGAGCACTTGAGGTTAGTGCTGCAGCTTCTGAGAGAGAAGAAGTTGTATGCCAAGTTGAAGAAGTGCGCTTTCTGGCTTCGGGAGGTTTCTTTCTAGGCCACGTAGTTTCAGCCGCAGGAGTGGTAGTGGACCCGACGAAGATTGATGCAGTTCGGGATTGGCCTAGACCGACGACGGTGACTGAGATTCGAAGTTTCTTGGGCCTTGCAGCTACTACCGTCATTTTGTAGAGGGCTTTGCGAGCTCTCTACCCCCCTCACTAGTTTGACCAGGAAGGGGGTAAGATATGTTTGGACAGAGCAATGCCAACAGAGCTTCGAGGAGTTGAAGCAAAGGTTGATTACAGCACCAGTCCTTTCATTACCAGTCAAGGGGGAGGATTCGTGATTTACAGTGATGCCTCCCACAGCGGCCTAGGATGTGTGTTGATGCAGCATGGTAGGGTAATTGCCTATGCTTCGCGCCAGCTAAAGGATATGAGAGGAATTACCCTACGCATGACTTAGAGCTAGCTGTCGTGTGTTATGCTTTGAAGCTCTGGCGACATTATTGTACTGCGAGCGTTGTGAGATCTTCACCGATCATCAGAGTTTGAAATACCCGTTCACTCAGAAGGAGCTCAACTTAAGGCAACGCCGGTGGCTTGAGCTGCTAAAGGACTATGACGTGAGCATTCTATATCATCCGGCAAGGCCAACATGGTCGCCGACGCTTTGAGCAGGCGAGCAGGGCAGACCTTGAGCATGCTTATTACCCAGCAGAGGCCACTGAGAGAGCAGCTGAGGAGATTGGATTTGGAGGTTTGTCCCCTGGGGTTTCTGCAAGACTGATGTCTATGGTCTTGCAGCCTACTCTGCTGGATAGGATTAGAGAAAAGCAGAGTGGAGACCCCTATCTTGAGAGGATCAGAGACCAGGTGCAGCGTGGTCAGGGCGGGGACTTTTCTATGGATGCAGCGGGAGTACTTAGGTACAGGGACCACTACTGTGTGCCCGTGGACTCAGAGATTAGAGAGCTGATCCTTAGGGAGGCTCACTATACACCTTACACCCTCCACCCAGGGGGGATGAAGATGTATAGAGATTTGAGGGCACAGTTTTGTGGCAGGGCATGAAGAGAGATGTTGGAAGGTTTGTGGCTCGCTGTCTAACTTGCCAGCAAGTTAAAGCTGAACACCATGTTCCAGATGGCAAGTTATAGAGCCTTCCAATACCCGAGTGGAAGTGGAATTGTGTCACCATGGACTTCATTGTTGGACTGCCGAGGACTCAGAGTGAAGCTGACGCCATATGGGTGATTGTGGATCGATTGACCAAATCAGCCAACTTTCTGCCGATACAGTCGAGTTGGACCTTGGAGAGGTTAGCACAGTTTATTGGACGAGATTGTGAGGCTACACGGGGTGCCAGCATCGATTGTGTCTGATCGGGATCCCAGGTTCACTTCACAGTTTTGGAGGAGCTTGCAGACCCCTTGGGGACCCAGCTGCAGTTTAGTACTCCTTTCACCCACAGACCGACGGACAGTCCGAGCGGACTATTCAGACTCTGGAGGACATGTTGAGAGCTTGTGTTCTGAGCTCTAGCGGCAGTTGGGATCGACATTTGAGATTGCAGAGTTTGCCTACAACAATAGCTTCCAGGCGACTATCCAGATGGCGCCCTATGAAGCATTGTATGGTAGGAAATGTCGATCGCCTTTATGTGGAGTGACGTGGGTGAAGGAAACTTTGGGGCCCATTTGCTTTTGGAAGCCGAGGAAAGGTAAAGATTATTCGGCGTAATCTAGTGACTGCACAGAGCCGACAGAGGAGCTACGCCGATAGGAGGCGGCGAGACTTGGAGTTTCAGGTGGGAGATCATGTGTTTCTGAAAGTCTCGCCCTCTCGAGGGATTCGACGCTTGGAGTGCGCGGGAAGCTGAGCCCGCATTTTATTGGACCATTGAGATTTTAGAGCGCGTGGACCTATTGCCTATCGCGTTGCTCTACCGCCGCGGTTAGCTGGTACCCATGACGTTTTCCATGTATCAGTTTTGAGGAGGTATTTGTATGATCCCTCGCACTTATTGGACTTCACATCCTTAAAGATGGACGAGGAGATGCACTTTCAGGAGCGCCCGATACGGATTCTGCTCGTGAGACGATAGAGGATTGCGCAATGGGTTATACCCTTATGAAGGTACTTTGGAGCCACCATGATGAGAGAGAGGCCACTTGGAGCCTGAGGATGGCTTGAGGACTACCTATCCTGATTTGTTTTGAGACCACCTTCCTGAGTTTGGAGCTTTTTGTTTTTGATGACGAACCTTTTGAAGAGGGGAGAGTGTGTTATGCCCGATTTTTTAGTTTGAGCTACGCTCTGCAAGGCTTTTTTGGGTGAGAAAAGCCGTGAACATGTGTATTTTTTCAGCATTAACAGCGATTTGTTCGAGAGGTTCCGGATGGCGGGCGGAAGTCGCCGAGGTTGAAAAGTGAGTTAGCGTGGCCTTTTCGAATTTTTTCATTCACTTAATTAATTAAGTGTGGGCTTACATTAATGGTTTGTGTAGCTTTTTTCCTTTAGGTATGCTGTGAGGGTGCTTGGCAGAGGACTATGGTGGGGTAATTAATTTATTGGGTTGGTAGGTGGAATTATTAATCCCTTTAATTTATCCCCTTATAATTTCCTTTTGCCTTTGCATTATTTATGCGCTCCTTCTCCTCGCCACCTCACTTGCCCTTCTCCAAGGAAAGGTAAGAGGCTTCTGTTGGCCTTGGTGTGAAGCAGAGTTTGAGGAAGGAAGGAGAAGGGTCGTTGCTCATCGTGCTTTGCTCTCATGCTACGGGAGCGTTGGAGCCGAGCGAGGGCGCGGCGAGCTCGGGTAAGAGTTAGTCTTTTATTTTATTTATTTTTGGTAGAGCATGGGTTTTTTTCTTCTTGGTTCTAATCCTTCTTTTTTTTTCTTTCTCTTCTTTTTCCTGTTGGTGGTGGCCTTTGCGGACGTAATTTGCCTGTCCGAGGTGGGTAGCTGCGGGGACGCCGCGCGAGCAAATAGGCGACGCGCGGCTGGTGGGGCGGTGCTCTGCGCGGGCGCGCATGGCGCCACTCACAGTAGCGCCCTTGCGTTGATGTGCACATGGCTCCAGGCCGCCGCCAGGCAGCAGCTCAGGGCCGCCGCGCCATGGCAAGGTCGCGGGCGGGCGGGGTGCAGCGCCGGCGGCACCCGCGAGGTTTTGCGCGAGCGGCGCGTGCGGGCGCGCGCAGGGCGCGCGACTCCGCAGGTGCGCGCTGGCGGCACTGCGGTGTGCCAAGGCAGTTGCCACGGGCCCCTGGCGGCACCTCGTGGCGCCCGGTTCCGTCGGGCCCCCGCGCAGGGGCCGCGCGCAGTGCCAGCGGGCCCCGCGCGGGCCGCGC
>CM055068.1:28846454-28937015 GCA_029204045.2 Tillandsia leiboldiana
AGGTTCTCTAATGATTTCCTTTCTCTCTATAGTGGATCTAGAGCCGTAATAAAAGATGCTATATGAAAATGACGGCTATTTCCTTTTTCGGCTTCCCTAGGAAACTGAATCATACGGGTCTATTTATGGTTAGAAACATAGGAAGGAGATAAGAATCAAAAACCTAACATTTTGGAAATTTACGGATGGCGATCCGGATCGATTAGCTGTGATCAGATCGTGTAACCGAGTAAGGTAATTCCAGAGAAAAACGGAATCGGGATCAGGATTCGAAGTGCTTGATCAGGATCGTTTCCTACAGTTCAAAAACATCAAAGGTCGGGATCCTGATTGCGAAGCCTGATCCGGATCGTTAAGGAAGATGGATTAAACTCAGTGTCGGGATCGGATAAGAGAGGCTACGATCCGGATTGAAATGGTGTATGAACAACCACCTTCGGGATCCGGATCAAACAACCTGATCCGGATCCTGAACATGTCCCAAGTCCAGTTTTGATTTTTATGCAATGAAAGATTCTTCCAAGTGTTTCTAAATACAAGAAGTATTCGGATCACACAAAATCTTAGGTTTAAACATACATGATCCTTTGTGAATTCTTCTTTATTGAGATGAGTTAAATGATCCAACTTTCTTCACCTTCAATCTTCAAGACTTGAGACTTTCACGAAACTACGCCAACTCAAATTCCGTAAACACTCATAATGCCCGTACGAGTTACTAAACGCCGTCTTGGAAACTTCCTCGGCCCTCACCCTCAGTGGTGGTGACCGGATTGAATTCTATCTTGGAGAAGACCATAGCCCCTGAAGCTGATCAAATAAATCATCAATCCGAGGAAGTGGATACTTGTTCCTGACGGTCACTTTATTCAACTCTCTGTAGTCACACACAAAGCCTAAGTGACCCGTCTTTCTTCTTTACAAAGAGAATCGGGGCTCCAAGGAGAAACACTAGGTCGAACAAACCCGCGATCCAAGAGATCCTGAAGTTGAGTCTTTAACTCCCTCAATTCTGCAGGGGCCATCCTGTAGGGTGCCTTAGAGATTGGTGTAGTTCGGGAACTACATCAATCACAAAACTCAATCTCTCGATCCGGCGGCATGGACGATAGCTCAGGAGGGAACACATCTGGATACTCTCGGACGATAGGAATGTCCTTGAGCCTAGGCATCGCCGTAGGCACCTCTATAACAGTAACCAAGAAAGAGACACATCCACGGCTCATCATCTGTCGTGCTCTAGACGAGAGATCGTCGCTGCAAACAGAGTACTCTGACAGCCCCTAAAAACAAACTCCTGCTGACCCGGCTCACGAAGGGTCACAGTCCTCTCTCTACAATCGATGGTAGCATAATACTGAGTCAACCAGTCCATACCCAACACTACATCGAAATTCCGGAGCTGACGAAAGGACCAAAAGATCAACAGGCAAAATCCAAGGTCCTAACTGCACTGGGCAGGACCAACAACAGTCATCCACGTGTAACACGTGATCAGGTATCTGTACCTCACGAGCACAAGCTAACGGTGCTATCTCTAGCCCATGCATAGATGCAAATGTCCTACTAATGAATGAATGCGATGCTCCGGTATCAAATAAAGCTCTAGTGCGGGTAAAGGAGATAAGGATAATACCTGCCACCACGTGACTAGCTGCCCCCGAATCCTCGACCTGTGCGGCATAAATTCTCCGCTCGGGGGTGGTCGCCTGTCTGACTGCCGCAAAGAAGCGGCCCTATCCCCCTGGCCATAACCTGTCGAAGCCCGCCCGTCAGGAAGGGCGGAGGAGGAGCCGAAGCTGTCGATGCCACTGCTGACCCCGCTCTAGGACAAGACCATGATCTGTGCCCTGCCTGCCCACATCGGTAGCACCTACCCTGCCGCTGATCACACTGCGGAGGTGTGTGGGGTCCGCCGCAAATCACACAACTATCGGTGCGCCTCTGCTGCTGCTGCTGCTGCGGTCTAGGGGGCCGAGAGCCCCCCGATCTCTGCCTCCTCTGAGTCCCACGACCTCGAGGGCTGAAACTGCGGCGGTCTCTCGGGGGCCTCGATCTGCTCGACTGCCAAACATCTGATGGCGCCGGATGCTTCTCTCCAGAACTAAGTCCCCAGGCGCCAGCCCCCGCTCGACATCACCACGGATCCTCTGTCGACCCACTACGCTCTGGGCTCAATAGCTTGCATCCAAAGTCTGGGCTCTATATGAGTGTACAATGGGATAAATATCCTGGTGCAAACCTCTCTCGAACAGCTCAACCCTGTTGGGCCTCGATTCCCCCGGCACCGTGTGGCATGCTACCCCAAAGCCGCTGGAACTCAAGAACATACTTCCCCAAGGGGCCGATCCCCCTGTTGCAGCCGTTTCGAAAGTCCCCTTCTAGTTTCTCTCTCTTTGCACTGTCGGGAAAGTATGTTGGGTTATATGTAATAATGGATCTAAATAGGGGAAACAAACACCTAGAGGGGGGTGAATAGGTTGTAAACAATAAAACACTCACAAAATCATTGCGCAATAAAAACCCAATGCGGAATATAAATGAACACGCAAGATTTTTTACGTGGAAAACTCCAAACCGGAGTAGTAAAAACCACGGGACCGATAACACGGTGAAATCCACTAGAATTAAACCGTACAAGGTGATATACCGTACTCACAGACGGACTCAACCTTTTTCCACACACTCCTAGTTGATCTTCTCCGCTCGCTCCGCAACGCTGTCTCGAATCCACGATCTGCTTCCAACGCCGAATCCACGGCGTCCAACGTCGAGTCCACGACGTCTGACCGAATCCACAGTCTTCACCCAGTAGCACGCTTCGAATCCACGAACGTACCTCGCTCCGAATCCACGAGAGCGGTTGCACATTGAATCCACAAGGCCACGCGAGTCCACGCGCCGATTTTGGGGTAAATCGTTGTTTTTGGGTGGTGATGATCCGCCGAATACTTAGATCAAGATAGATAGGAAATACCATCTAAGTATTCATTAGTTTGATTCAACTAAGATGTGAGTATGAAAACCTAGAATCAAACTAATCAATATAGATGAAGAAAATAGAGTAATATCTAATGATTCCTTTCTTCTCTATATGTGGATCTAGGGTCGTATAAGCTGATATTTGATTATGACGGCTCTATGTGGATTGACCCTAGAAAAAGAATAATAGGGCCTATATAAGGTTAGAAACCCTAGGAAGAAGATAAGGATCAAAAACTGTCCGTTTTCTGGAAATTACTTCACGACGGCGATCCGGATCGGATTAACTGTGATCCGGATCGTCGTAACGAGTCAGGCAATTCCAGTAAAACAGGGTTCGGGATTCGGATTGTAATGCACGATCCGGAATCGTTCATGTATTCCAGCAAATTCCCATGTTCGGGATCCGGATCGAAATGGACTTTGATCCGGATCGGATTTGCCAATGAACAAGCACCCTTCGGGATCCGGATTGGACTGTCTGATCCGGATCCTGAACATGTCCCATGTTTCAGTTCTTGATTTTTATGCAATAAAAAATTCTTCCAAGTGTTTCTACACTACAAGAAGTATTCGGATCACCAAAAATAATTTAGTTAAACTTACCTGATCCTTTTGAATTCTTCTTTCTTGAGATTGAGGTATATGATCCAAACTTCATTCATCTTCAATCTTCAAGACTTAACACTTTCACGAAATGCGCCAAAACCAAAATCCGTAACAATCTCCCCCTTTGGCGGTTTCGTTGACAAAACACAGATCCACTAAAGAAAATTTCAAAAAGATATTTTGTTGCTATCCCATACAACAAAAATTTACAATGGAGATCCAATACATGAGATAACTCCTAAAACAGACTCTAGACTTAGACATCTGCACTCTCTGCAAAAAGAAGTCATTCTTGACAAAACGAGATCGTTAGATACCTCAAGAATATTTAGCATTCAAAACCTAACAGAGGTAGAGTTTATGCTCACCATGACATTGAGTAATTCAGATATTCATAAGATTCACAATCAAACATTGACATATCTTCTAAGCAATAAGATTCCAAATGTCATAACTTTGCTTTGTTAGTAATCAAACAACTTGTTAGTAATATACATGTCCAAATAGTTAGTCGAATAGTGTAGTAGGGACATGCAACAAATCACAAGATAAAACCAGAAGTTGTGATACTTACATTTCACCAAAGTCAAAGTTTGTAATAAGTTCTCACCAAAAGTTCTCACCAAAAGGTCACTCTAAACTCTCTCCCCTTTTGTCACAAACTAAGCCAAAAATTTGAAATTTAAGGAGAGTTAAGAAGTTCAAAATCAAGAAAAACCTAAGAACTAAAACTAAAGCAAAGTAAAAACAGAACATTAAAACCTAAAAAACTGAAATTCTGCACAAAAAATTAAAATCCTGCATAAAAAGATAAGAAAGAAAGAACGTGAGGCACAAAATAATCTATCATCTGAGTCGGTCCTCATCCGAAACACTGTAATCCCATCTTCGAGAACATTTTCTTCATGAATTTCTTCATCGAAGTGACTGACTTAGTCAACGTGATCTGGGAGGCCGTAATGATCTCAAGCTCCTCTGAAATACGCCGCTGTTCCTTGGTGATTTGTTCTGTTCAAGAAATAGGCGCTGTTGTTGCTTAAAAATTGAAGTTACCGATGCCTCATCATGTGTGCCGGGAGTTTGTTGAGATGGAGAGGCAGAGGTGCCCACACATGTTTCTTCTCAGTCGAAGGCGTCGGATGCTACATATGGCAATTTGTGAAGTGACTTCACAATCGTTGACTCATCTATCATCCCCCAACAGTATTGATATGATGTCGAGCTTATATCAATTTCAAACTTTTGCAAGATCCTCATGATGATTAATGGAAATGGAAGTCGCTCAGAAGGATGAGGATGCACAACATATCTTGACATTCTATTCCAAATTATGTAGGGGGTGTTCATGTTCAATCCTACAGCCTCAGAAGGATGACCTATGAGATATAAGAACAGCATTCTATCCCATCTCACTAACTTGGTCTGCATGTTAGGAAGAATGTTGTAACATGTGATGAAATTAAGAAATCGGTACTCCAGTCGAAGATGTTTGGATTTTACACTTTTGCCATCAGCTGATTCAGTTCCTTCCAAACAAATTTTTCCTATCACGGTCTGCCACAAGGTATTCGTCAAACTTCTTCCCGTCAAATAGTTAATCCCCGATGTGTTGGATTCCATTCCAAGGACTTCGCCGATTAACTCCGGAGTGATTTTAAGTTTCATCCCTTGGATATTTGTATAGAAATGCATTGAGCCACGTTCATCTTCTTGAAGATGCCTTGCATTCGTGTAAAAAGTTCAAACAATACCCAAGTAATTCGGAGAATCGGCAGACTTGGATGAGATTTGCTTGCTCAATTAAAGTTCCAAACTCTGGTGAGTGATTTCGGAGAGCTTCAATGTTGACATGTCGTTCACCGATACATTCACGATGTTCAAAAGCTCGAAGGCGATCAATGCTGACGAACACTCCTTCCACCCGAGGCGGGGAGTCAGGAACCATTGGCTTGCTAGCATTAGCCTCTCGTGCTTGTCCAAAGCGTCGAGCAAGTCGTTTCCTTTTTACCGAGATGGTCGGTGAAGTCAAAGGTGCTTTTCCTATGTCAATGGGT
The DNA here is from genome assembly GCA_029204045.2 of Tillandsia leiboldiana. Taxonomy (NCBI): domain Eukaryota; kingdom Viridiplantae; phylum Streptophyta; class Magnoliopsida; order Poales; family Bromeliaceae; genus Tillandsia; species Tillandsia leiboldiana. The sequence continues at coordinate 28,852,100 of CM055068.1, forward strand.
GCCTTTCCTTTTGATCCACTGGAAGGCTTTTGTTCAGGTTTAACGGGCATTGATTCATCATCATCCAATAACACGTCCCAGTCTACTTCATCATTATTTGCTTCAGTTTCCGAGTCACTAATCAGATCAAATTCACCTTTTCGTTGAAGTTTCTGGGCTCTTTTCAGTTTATTGGTTGCTCGAGTATGAACCATAGTAGCCAGAAGAAGAATGATCCATGTGATCACCATTGCTATTGGTTTCTTGAGAAAAGAAATCCTGTGAGCAACAACTCAAGAACACATGAAAACTTGTTAATTTTGAAAAATTTGAAAAATTATACCCAAACAATCATAATCATGTAGAGAGACTCAGAATCAAATTAGTTTTGCAAAAAGAATTTTAAAAATAGATCAATTGCATGATTTTCAAAAATTCCCATTATATGCCCTAAAACCGAATTTTCATAAATCGAAGCCCAAAAATTCGTTAATCAAGAGAATACCTAGCATATAATCAAAACTAATCTACCCAGAGTTCTTATTTCAAAAGAGATTTGACCAAAAAACCATTCACAAATAAAAAAGTTTCATGATTTCTACTCACGTTTTGAGCAAACAAGGAAAAACAGTGAAAAACCGAGATTTTGATCAATAAAACTTACTTGGAATCGAAGAACTCGAGTTTGAAAGGCTCCAAGAAGGATGAATTCTAGAGAGAGAAACTCTGGAGTCTTAAGAACAAAAGATTGAAATAAAAGAAATCAAAATCCCTCTTGTTCTAATAAAACCCTAGCCGTGATCCGGATTGGATCGAGATTTCGATCCGGATCGGCTACCCGCAGGAAACATTCATGTCCGATCCGGATCAGCTCCAACTTTTCCTTCAGAATAATTTAGAAAAATTCAATAAAATCCAGAAAAAGTATGTAAGCATTTTAGCACATCAACTTTAAACAAAAATCATCGTTTCATGCCAAGAGAAATAAATTATGTTAAATCTATCAATAACATTCAAATAATGACATGAAAATTTACAGAAATCAAAACCTTTAAAGTTGATCAAGTTCAAACACATCCATCATGATCTTATGAGTACGGCGTTTATCAAATCATTAAAATGGTAAAGAAAATGAATTAACAAGATCAATAGATGTTTGAAATCCCAAATAAATTATATAATATATCTAGTCAATCAGTTGAAGAGAGTGGCTCTTTGAGCATCTTTCATTAAAAAACCACCTTATACCAACCTTAAAATTTGACAGAGTCAAGTATTTCAATCATGCATTTTATTTAATCAAAAATTACAAACCCATGCTTGGTATACATGTGGTAGCTGCACACAGTACTCGGACGACCGAGGTGGTAGCTCTTTCCTCCATGTGGTGGTAGTTTTCACACTCCTCATTGGGATGTAACTCTTTCCAAATCTTTTGAGCATGTTACTTTTCTTTGACTCCCCCTCAATTGGATATCAATTAATTTAAGATATAAAGTATTCAACCAAGGATTGATCTCGAATTCATACTCAACCAAATAGTCAAATAAGATAAAAACAATACCAAGAGATCATTGAGAGAGAAATTGACTTTGATCAATTAAAAATGATTTAATTTAAATAAATGATCAATGCATCAACTGAATTATTATGATATCCAAAGCATAATAAATTTCTAATTATATGAAAGGATGCAAGTAAAGTCAATAATACACATGCTCAATTAATGTACTATGTATAAACATAGATAAAGAACAAAAACACAAAAACAAAACCTAACCTAAGCAAAAGTTTCAAAAAGAAGTTTATTTCAAGGAAAGCATTCCAATTGCTTTACGCAAATGAATAAAACGTTTTTGATCCAAAGGTTTTGTTAAAATGTCAGCTAATTGATCTTCAGTTGAAATATATGACAGTTGAAGAGTATTTGATTCAACTAGCTATCTAAGAAAATGATATCTAGGTTCAATGTGTTTTGTTCTAGAGTGCAACACAAGGTTTTTGGAAATGTTTATAGCACTAGTGTTGTCACAAAGAATTGTTACCGAAGTTGCTGAAATCCGGAAGTCGCTCAACACGCTTTTCATCCAAATGAGTTGGGTTGAACAACTACCCGCTGAAATATATTCTGCTTCGGCAGTCGAGAGTGCAATGCAGTTTTGCTTTTTACTATGCCATGCAACAAGGCAATGACCAAGACTAAAAACATGCACCACTCGTACTTTTCCGATCATCCGCAAATCCTGCCCAATCGGCATCTGAGTATCCAATAATATCTAAACTTGTTCCCATAGGATACCAAATTCCGAAATTTATGGTTCCTTTAATGTATCGGATGATCCGTTTCACCGCTTTCAGGTGAACCTCCTTTGGTGCAGATTGATATCTCGCGCAGATCCCAACACCAAAAGATATATCCGGGCGACTAGCCGTGAGGTAAAGTAGACTTCTAATCATACTCCGATAAAGTTTCTCGTCTACATTCTCACTAAAAGATTCACTTCCTAATCCTTTATTGCTAGTTCCCATTGGAGTTGGAAAATCTTTACAATTTTCTAGATCAAACTTTTTGACCAACTCCAAAGCATACTTGGATTGACACAAATGAATGCCTTCGTCACTCTGTTTCACTTGCAATCCAAGGAAATAAGTCAATTCGCCCATCATTGACATCTCAAATTCGCTTTCCATGGTTTCAGCGAATTTAGAAGCATCATTATCTCTTGTCGCACCAAATACAATGTCATCGACATAGATTTGTGCTACAATGAAGTTATTCTGATAATGCTTCACAAAGAGAGTCCTGTCAGCTCCCCCTCGAGTATAGCCCTTATCCAATAGGTGCTTTGTCAACCTTTCGTACCATGCTCGCGGTGCTTGTTTTAAACCGTAAAGAGCCTTTTTCAAACGAAAAACATGGTTAGGTAGTTTACAGTCTACAAAACCTTTCGGTTGAGCCACATAAACTTCCTCATTTAAAAACTCATTTAAAAACGCGCTCTTAACGTCCATTTGAAACAATTTTATGTTAAAATGACAAGCTACCGCGAATAATATACGAATGGACTCGAGTCTAGCTACAGGGGCGAAAGTTTCATCAAAGTCTATACCTTCTACTTGAGAGTAGCCTTGAGCAACTAAACGTGCTTTATTCCTGATGATGGTACCATCTTCATTTTTCTTATTCTTGAAAATCCATTTGGTACCTATCACATTGTGTTGCTTTGGAGGCTTTGTTAATTCCCAGACTTTGTTTCGCTCAAACTGATGGAGCTCTTCTTGCATTGCTTTAATCCAGTAGTCATCCTGAAGAGCTTCATCGATGTTCTTTTGTTCGATCAAGGAAACGTAGCAAGCGAATCCACAAACCAACTGTCTCCGAGTTTTGACTCATTCTTGTGGGTCTCCAATGATGTTTGATTCAGGATGATCCTTGGAGATGCGTAACGTTTGTTGTAACGGAGTACTCGGAGGTACATGAGATGATTCCTGCACATCAGATAAACTTGAAGAGCCATTAGATGCATCATTAATATTGGAAGTATTATCATAAGAAGATGCACTTATAGGAGTATCATCATCAAGAGAGATATCGAGGGTAGATTTTTCAGATGCAAAGTGAAAAACTTCATCTACTTTAACATTTATAGATTCTACAATCGTTTTAGATTCCATGTTAAATACCCTATATGCTCTGCTATTTGTAGAATAACCCAAAAAGATCCCTTCGTCACTTCGAGAATCGAACTTACCAAGATTTTCGCGATCACGCAAAATAAAACATCGACTCCCAAAGATACGAAAGTATTTGATATCCGGTTTTCTACTAAACCACAGCTCATATGGTGTATTTAAAGTTCCTGGGCGCAAATACACTCGATTAATGACATAGACAGCGGTGTTCACAGCTTCAGCCCAAAAATGTAGCGGTAGATTCCGGCTATGAAGCATCACACGCGCCATCTCTTGAACAACCCTGTTTTTGCGCTCAACAACACCATTCTGCTAAGGTGTATAGGGTGCCGAGAATTCATGTTTTATGCCGTTGGAAGTGCAAAAATCAATGAATTTGGAATTAATGAATTCTCCACCTCTATCACTTCTAACACGAATGATCTTTTCATTCTTTTCAATCATAATACGATGGCAAATCTCATGAAAAGAATCAAACGTATCAGCTTTCTCTTTTAGAAATGCTACCCATGAAAACCTAGAGAAATCATCAACCAATAAGAAAATATACCATTTACCTCCCAAAGATGGTTGACGGGTCGGCCCAAAGAAAGAAAAATAGTCTACATAAACTACACAACATTTTATCGTGGAAAGATTAAAGACAAGGAAAGATTTCACCTTTGCATACCCAAACCTTTTGAGTTTTAGAGTATGTTGGCAATAGTTGAGAAATTTTCCTTGATGAAGACGTCTTGTATGATTGATCTTTTTCTTTTGTCATCGTCTTGTTTGAAGTACTACCAAAGTTCTTTTCTTTTGACAAATCCTTCTTTGATTTCCGGGGAGTGAACTCATTGGTAGCAGTCGCAAGATGTGATTGATTTGATCTTTGAGCTCCAATCTTGCAATTTCTTTCAATGTGCCCTGCAAAATTACAACGAAAACATACCTTAGTGCTTAACGATTGCGAAGAGAAAAGAGTAGGCTTGTTGTCGTTGTTTGTCGTGAATTCCGGTGTCGGAGGAGGAGATACCGACTGAGGCACAAAAACTGTCCCAACCGAACTAAAGTTGTCTTCAGTTCGATTGTATCCGAGGCCGAACTTGTTTGTTTGACCGAGACCAAGAAGCTTATCCAACTTACTCCTTCCTGATGAAAATCGCTGTAAGTCATCCTTGAGTTGGAGAATGGTCTCTATCATTTCCAGTTTTTCCTGTCGAGCCTCGCCATTGAGCTTCAAGAAGTAATTCGCTTTGTTCACCATATCTATATAATTCTTCTCGAATTGCTCATTGGACTCTTGAAGGGAAACATTTGCTTTTATCAGATTATCCCTTTCCACTTCAAGATCGGTCGAGAGAGAAGTTACCCTTTTTACTTCTTCTTCGAGATCCTGTAATCTCCCTCTCAACCCCTTGTTTTGTTTAGCCAGTTTCTTTGAATCCCGTAAAAGTCTATGGTAGGCTAAAACAAAATCTTCACCTTCAGAGTTACTTGATTCATCATCCGTTGCAGTTTTTTCAACCCGGGAGGAGTTGGACAATGAATCTGAAGTACTTGCCATTAAGCACATGAAGGGTGAAGATGTGGACGCGTGGAATGCCGTTGCGCTTTCTTCTTCATCACTTGAGGATGACTCATTTGACGTTGAGTTGTCATCCCAGGTGATGACTTGCATCGCTTTCTTCTTCGACGGATTCTTAGTTGGACACTCCGTTGAGATATGGCCGTATCCTCGGCACTTGAAGCATTGGACTTGTCCTTCTGAACTTTTCTTATCCTTTGAAAGGTTCTCTTGCTTTCTTGACTTGTAACTTGAAATACCCTTGCCTTTCTTCGACTTTCCGAAGGATGGAGTTTTACTTGAATTACCCCTTCGAAAGTTGCGGCGAAACTTCCTTGTCAAGAGAGCGAGCTGCTTCTCAAATTCCTCCATAGATAGGTTTTCGTCATCGTCTGAGGAGGATGAATCCGTGTCTTCTTCCTTTGTTGTTTTCAAAGCATAACCTGAAGACTTAGAAGAGGATGCCTTTCCCGAAGAATAGTTAGTAGGAAATGTCATTTCATAAGTTTGTAATGAACCAACTAGTTCTTCTACACGCATTTCGTCCGGGTGTTTAATAGTTTCAACGGCTGTAACCTTTGGGCGAAATCGTTAAGGAAGAGTTCTTAAGATCTTTCTTACAACCTTAAATTCTGGAATCTTCTCTCCCAGGTTAGCACATGAGTTTACGATGTCTTGCAATCGTGTATAGTAGTCCGTGAAAGATTCATTTTCTGCCATGAAAATAGAGTCAAATCTGCTCGTAAGCATTTGCAGCTTTTGAATCTTCACGAGGTTAGTTCCCTCATGTGTAACCTGAAGAACATCCCAGATTTCTTTCGCAGTCTCACATGCCGAGACGCGAGAGAATTCAGTTTGAGATAAGGCATCAAAAATAGCATTAATTCCCTTGCCATTGTAAGAAGATGAATCTAACTCTTCCTTGGTCCATTTCGACCTAGGTTTGATGGTGCGAACATCAGCAATAATTTCAGTTGGATTAGTCCATCCTAATTCAATTGATTGCCACACCCATTCGTCGATGGAAATTAAAAGGGCTTTCATCCGTACTCTCCAGTACGCATAATTTGTTCCATCAAAGAATGGGGGTCTGTTGATGTTTCCACCTTCAACCATTGTTTACAACCCTATTCCCGCTCTGATACCACTTGTTGGGTTATATGTAATAATGGATCTAAATAGGGGAAAAAACACCTAGAGGGGGGTGAATAGGTGTAAACAATAAACACTCAAAAAATCATTGCGCAATAAAAACCCAATGCGGAAATATAAATGAACACGCAAGATTTTTACGTGGAAAACTCCAAACCGGAGTAAAAAAACACGGGACCGATAACACGGTGAAATCCACTAGAATTAAACATGTACAAGGTGATATACCATACTCACAGACGACTCAACCTTTTCCATACGCTCCTAGTTGATCTTCTCCGCTCGCTCCGCAACGCGTCTCGAATCCACGATCTGCGTCCAACGCCGAATCCACGGCGTCCAACGTCGAGTCCATGACGTCTGACCGAATCCACAGTCTTCACCCAGTAGCACGCTTCGAATCCACGAACGTACCTCGCTCCGAATCCACGAAAGCGGTTGCACCTTGAATCCACAAGGCCACGCGAGTCCACGCGCCGATTTTGGGGTAAATCGTTGTTTTTGGGTGGTGATGATCCGCCGAATACTTATATCAAAGATAGATAGGAAATACCATCTAAGTATTCATTAGTTTGATTCAACTCAAGATGTGAGTATGAAAACCTAGAATCAAACTAATCAATATAGATGAAGAAACATAGAGTAATATCTAATGATTTCCTTTCTTCTCTATATGTGGATCTAGGGCCGTATAAGATGATATTTGATTATGACGGCTCTATGTGGATTGACCCTAGAAAAAGAATCATAGGGTCTATATATAGGTTAGAAACCCTAGGAAGAAGATAAGGATCAAAAACTGTCCGTTTCTGGAAATTTTCACGACGGCGATCCGGATCGTATTAACTGTGATCCGGATCGTCGTAACGAGTCAGGCAATTCCAGTAAAACAGGGTTCGGGATCCGGATTGTAATGCACGATCCGGATCGTTCATGTATTCCAGCAAATTCCCATGTTCGTGATCCGGATCGAAATGGACTTTGATCCGGATCGGATTTGCCAATGAACAAGCACCCTTCGGGATCCGGATTGGACTGTCTGATCTGGATCCTGAACATGTCCCATGTTCAGTTCTTAATTTTTATGCAATAAAAAATTCTTCCAAGTGTTTCTACACTACAAGAAGTATTCGGATCACCAAAAATATTTAGTTAAACATACCTGATCCTTTTGAATTCTTCTTTCTTGAGATTGAGGTATATGATCCAAACTTCATTCATCTTCAATCTTCAAGACTTAACACTTTCACGAAATGCGCCAAAACAAAATCCGTAACAAAGTAGACCCCGAGCAGCAAAGCGCGAAACTCAGCCCAAGTCAATAAAGGTACACCCGGCGGTTCCACTGGCCGAACACGACGCCACCAGGTCTCGGCGTCCTTATCCAAGAAGTGTGTGGCTAGGTAAACCTGATGCTTTTCCTTGATAAACAGGTTTTCAAACAACTTCTCCATCGCCGAAATCCAGTTTTCGGCCTCCCATGGCTCCGAACTTTGTCCTACAAATCGCGGAGGACGGAACTAGGTGATGTAGGATAGTCGATCTGTGAGCTCCCTCTGCTCCGCCTCTGTCAACGGGGCGATCTGAGACGAGGTCGACGAAGTCGCTACTGGAGGAGCTGCTGAAGAAGTCCTCTGCTCAAGTAACCTCATCATACGCTCCATATTTTCCTCCTGGCGCTTGGCCGCCTCCTCCTGGCATCGCAACGCCTCTGACATCTGGGCCACCTGGGCCCGGAGCTCCTGGACCTCGCCCTGTGCGGCCTCCTGCTGCTCGGGCTCGTCATCAGACGCGGAATGCGCCCTCGTCGTCGCACGGCGTCTCGGAGGCATCTCAGGCAACTGCAATAAGGAATCAGAGTGTCAGAAAAAGAAGTCTCACGACCCACTCAAGCAAAAGTCTAACGTGTTACTCATTCTAAAGCATTATGCTGTCTGCAGCCAACATAACCACTTTTAGAGGATAACATGTAAAGTCACCCGCCCCAATCTCCTAGGGGAGTTACAAACTCGATCAGGACTCTCGCTACAGTCGTCTCTCACGACAGTCATCCTACTGTCCAACCAAAAGCCTAGGGTCTCTAAGTCCCCAACGACCTATACACCTAGGCTCTGATACCACCTAAATCTGTCACGCCCCGGGGTCGAACTGCGACCCGGCTCGCCAACAGATCCGCCGTCTGTACGGAAACTGCCGTACAGACGAAGCGTCTAACCTGCAAAAGAGATCTATAGCTATGCAAGTATCAGAGCTGAAAGAAAACTGAACAACTGATATACTGAGTAATAAGAGTCCAAGTACAATGATCCACTATCTCATGAGACATAAGTACAACATCACTATCTAGTATAAAAGTGGAAACCAAAAAGTACAGGTCACTCTACCTCTGACTCGACAGACTCGGGTAGGAACTAGTCGGCTATGCCCTTACCTCGGTCTGAAGACTCCGCACGAGCCTAACCTGGAATAGACGCCTCAGGAACACCTGTCACACATAGCGGGTGTGAGATCTACTTCAAGGGCAGATCTCAGTGGGTACCGGTGCTAAAACTCGCGGGATGCCCACTAAGTCCGCTGGAGGCAAAAACAGATAGATAGATAGATAGATAGATAGATAGTGTATGAATGTTGGAAATGAATCTATCACTATATGCCTCAATGCTATGCTCGAAGGAAACATCATCTAAGAACATATGCTACAATCACCCGCTCATGTTACCCAATCTCAACGACTGCCACATAGGGTCCAGTCAAGCCAGTGTCCGTCGACTAGGAACGCCCCTGCCCACTACCACACATCCAAAAGAGGACGGGAATTACGTGGGGCGTCCTGTCAGACTACCTCAAACTCACTCAAGTAACCACTGGTAACTCGGCCAGGGCATGTGCCCACCTGGTAACTCGGCCAGGGGTCTGCGCTTACCTGGTAACTCGGCCAGGGCATGTGCCCACCTGGTAACTCGGCCAGGGGCATGTACTCACCTGGTAACTCGGCCAGGGGCATCAGAACAACAACGCCTCCGGAGCGTGACCGGAGGGGAGCGACCCCACCGGGTATCAATCATGTCTCATCTATCTCAACAAGTAGTATATGCCGGCTAAAGTCTACGATCAACTAGATCGGAACCACTCGAATGCTCAAAGGACACCACTCACACTCGTGTCCAAGTCGGAACAACATCCCTCGAATAAAATCTGATAATCCCGCAAAAATTCCGAACCCTCTACAAGCCTAGATATATCATATACTAAAACATAGGTTCCGGACCGGTTCTAGAATAATAGGGTTCTCTCAATTTCATAAAATGACCTGGGAGCAATAACAGTGCTAATTAATAGAAGAGTGCACCAAAACGAAGTCCGGGTTCCTCCAAACCTGTCACGACTGTCCGGCAGTCATCAGATAAAACAATAATGGCAAAAGGGTCTGAATATCTTTGCATACGGAAGCATTATGAGCATTCTGTGATTTGGAAGAAAACCAACCCACCTGCGATCAACCAGCAAAACCCGTGCGCCAAATGAAGGTCCCAATGATATCCCACAGCTCCACGCGGCCAAACACACACCACCGGCCACGTAGTAAACTAACACCAAGCCACAACTGCGAGAAAAAGGAGATAAACTGGGATCAGATAACACGCGGCCAAAAATCGAGCCCTCACGGCGGAAAGAGACCAATCGACGGAGGAAAAACACCGCGCGACGCGCGAAAACCGGCCGCACGAGCCGCGGCGCGACGCCCAGCAGCAACGTGCGCGGCGACGGCGCGGAGTGCTGCCGCACGGCTCCAAAACCCCAGTCCCGTGGCACAAGGGCCGGCCGCGCGGCGCCCTGCAGTGCCGCGCGGCACAAGGGCTGCCCGCGCGGCGCCCTGCAGTGCCGCGCGCATGGTCGCACGGCCTGTAGCGCCGCGCGGCACAAGTGCCGCCCGCGCGCCGCTCGCGCACCGCAGTGCCGCGCGCGGCCCGCGCAGGGCCCGCGGCACCGCGCGCGCACCGCAGCGTGTGCGCGCGGCCCGCACAGGGCCCACGGCATTGCGTGTGGCCCGCGCGGGGCCCGCGGCACCGCGCGCGCACCGCTGTGCCGCGCGCGGCCTGCGCAGGGCCCGCGGCACTGCGCGCGGCCCGCCCGGGGCCCGCGGCCCGCGCAGGGCCCGCGGCACTGCGCGCACACCGCAGTGCTGCAGCGCGCACCTGCGGCGCCGCGCGCCCTGCGCGCAGCCCACAATGCCGCTCGCGCAACCCCTGCGGGTGCCGCGGCGCTGCGCGCGCGCCTGCCATGGCGCGGCGCCCTGAGCGCCTGCTGCTGGCGGCCTATTTCCGCGCGCAGCAGCCCGCCCCACCAGCCGCGCGTCGCCCTATTTTCGCGCGCGCGGCCCCGTAGCTACCACGCCTCGGATAGCAAGTCCGTACGGCCACCACCAATAGGAAAAAGAAGAGAAAAGAAAAGAAAAGAAGGAAAAGAACCAAGGAAGAAAAACCCAAGCTCTCAACCAAAAAATAAATAAAATAAACGACTAACCTCTTCCCTCGAGCTCGTCGCGCCCTCGCTTGGCTCCACGTCCCGTAGCAGAGAACAAAGCACGAGAGCACGACCCTTCTTCCCTTCCTTCCTCAAACCTCTGCTTCACACCAAGCCAACAGAAGCTCTCTACCTTTTCCTTGGAGAAGGGACAAGTGAGGTGGCAAGAGAAGGAGCAGCATAAATAAGCAAAAGCAAAAGGAAATTAATTAAGGGGATAAATTAAAGGGATTAATTAATTCCACCTACCAACCCACTTAAATTAATTACCCCACCAAGTCCTCTGCCAAGCACCCTCACAGCAGTCTAAAGGAAAAAGCAACACAACCATTAATTAAGCCCACACTTAATTACTTAAGTGAATAAAAAAATTCCAAAAAGGCCAACTCTAACTTACTTTTCAACCTCGGGCCTTCCGCCGCCATCCGGAACCTCCCGAACTCCGCTGTAATCTGAAAATGCACATGCTCACGGCTTTTCTCACCCAAAAAGCCCATCTGCAGAGTCGGTAAGCTCAAACTGAAAACCGGCATACCACAGGTCAAGTATGAGTTTTGGCTAGTATGGCACCTTGGTAACGACATAGTGTCAAATTATGGCAAAGGATAGAGTTTATTTGAGCATATTAGATAGAAATTTACAGCTTTAAATATTGTATCGTCATCTATTATATTGCTTCCACTGGACCAAGCGGTGTAGGACATTCTTTCTCGGTGGTTGTACCCACTGGGAACTTTAAGTAGTTCTCACACCCTTGGGTGACATCATTACAGGTTCAGGTACATCGAGTGAGGCACGCGGCAGGGGCAAGGGCCCAGCAACTTAGCGACCTAGCAATCTAGAGTCGCCCGTTTATTTTTGTATTATTTTGACCGAACTTGTATGTGAGGAAAATGTTGTAAATTTTAAATGTTAAGCTTTCATTTTGGGAGTGTTGAATGAAAGATGTAATTTCTTTACGTATAAAGTTTCATATTAAAGAGAGTTGTAATTCAACTAGAGTTTAAAGTTTCACTCATATGTGCTCTTTCATTTCCTTCTAACTGCTTGTTTGAATGAATGGAAGTTTTATTTACATAGTTTAGTACTCTGATTGTTACTCTTCCGCTTACACTAAATAGTGTTTGTATTGGAATGAACCGTTACATTCGGGTATTGAAAGGTCATGCCCGATTGGCGGGTCTGTTGACGCGCCTGAACTGTCCAAATTGGCACTCTCGGGGCGTGACAAAAAGGATCTCAAAAACTCCTCAAAAGAAGCCCAAGAGGGGCTATTTATAGCTGAAATCCAAGAAGACCACTATTTCGGGTCAAATGGCAAGTTTTGGGCGCCAGCCAATGGGAGCACGCCACGTGTCCCACGTGGTCCACGCGCCGGGTCTTTCGGATCCTGTCGGCCAATCAGGAGGCGACACGTGGCGCCGCCCCGCCAGTCACGCCTCGATTGGCACGGCCCGGCCAATACTGTGCTGCCACGTGGCACGTGCACACTTTCCCTGGTCCCGGTGTGATAGGTTTATGAATAATATGGATCTAAATAGGGAAAAAAACACCTAGAGGGGGGTGAATAGGTGTAAACAATAAACACTCAAAAATCTTTGCGTAATAAAACCCAATGCGGAAATGAAAAATAACACGCAAGATTTTTACAAGGAAAACTCCAAAACCATGGGTAAAAAACCACGGGACCGATAACACGGTGAAATCCACTAGAATTATAACACGTACAAAGGTGATATAACGTACTCACAGACGACTCAACAATTTTCCATACGCTCCTAGTTGATCTTCTCCGCTCGCTCCGCAACGCGCCTCGAATCCACGATTTGCGTCCAACGCCGAATCCACGACGTCTGGCCGAATCCACGGTCTTCACCCAGTAGCACGTCTCGAATCCACGAACGTACCTCGCTCCGAATCCACGAGAGCGGTAGCACCTTGAATCCACAAGGCCACGCGAGTCCACGCGCCGATTTTGGGAGAAATCGTTGTTTTTGGGTGGTGATGATCCGCCGAATACTTAGATCAAAGATAAATCGGAAATACCATCTAAGTATTCATTAATTTGATTCTACTCAAAATCTGAGTATGAAAACCTAGAATCAAATTAATTAATATAGATGAAGAAACATAGAATTAAATCTAGTTATTTCCTTTCTTCTCTATAGGCGGATTTCTCTTTTTCGACCGTATTTTTGGATTACCCTAAAACATGAATCGTAGGGTTTATTTATAGGTTAGAAACCATTGGAAGAGGATAAAAATAAAAAACTAACCTTATCTGGAATTTTTCAGGACGACGGTCCGGACTGGAATACTGCGGTCCGGACTGTCGTAGCAAGACAGACTATTTCCAGAAAAACATACGTTCGGGGTCTGGACTGAAGAGATGTGTTCCGAACTGGATTTGCGCATGAACTACCCTATGTTCGGGGTCCGGACTGATGATCCACAGTCCGGATCCTGAACATATAACATGTCCAGTTTTTGATTTTTATGCGATTAAAAATCCATCCAAGTGTTTCTACACTATAAGAAGTATTCGGATCACCAAAATTATTTAGTTAAATGTACCTGATCCTTTTGAATTCTTCTTACTTGAGATTGAGGTATATGATTCAAACTTCTTCATCTTCAATCTTCAGGACTTAACCACTTACACGAAATACGCCAAAACAAATTCCTTAACAATCTCCCCCATTGGCGGTTTCGTGACAAAACAAAAATCCACTCAAGAAAATTCAAAAAGATATTTTTGTTGCTATCACCATACAACAAAAATTTACATTTGAGAACCAAGAAATAAGTACATGAGATAAACTCCTAAAACAGACTCTAGACTTAGACATCTGTACTCTCTGCAAAAGAAATCATTCTTGACAAGAAAGATCGTTAGATACCTCAAAAATATTTAGCATTCAAAACCAAACAGAAATAGAGTTTATACTCACCATGACATTTATGAACTCAGATATGTATTATGATCATAATCAGAAATAGACATATCATCTAAGCAATCAAATCCAAATGTCATAAACATGTTAGTAATCAAACAACTTGTTAGTAATAATACATGCCCAAATAGTTAGTCAAATAGTTAGTCGAGGCATGCATGCAATCACAATACAAAACCAAAAGTTGCTTTGATACTTACCTTCCAGAGTTCAAAGTTCAAAGTTCTCACAAACCATTGTAACCATTGTTCCAACCATTGTTCCAATTGTTCATATCTCTCTCCCCCTTTTTGTCACTAAAGTAGCCAAAATTACAAAATAAAAGGGAAAGTTATAAGTTCAAAACAGGAAAATGTAAGAACTAAACTAAAAACCTGCAAAAGAAAAGAATTGAAAAGAATCAATCATCGGACTCTGAGTCCTCAGAGCTACTACAACCCATTTTCGAAAACATCTTCTTGACTAACTTAGTCATTGACGTGAACTTCTTTGTCAAGGTGATCTGGGCTGCTGTAATGAGATCAAGTTCATCAGAAATTCGCTTCTGCTCTTTAGTTATTTGCTCTTGCTTAAAGAATAAGCGTTGCTGCTCCTTATAAATCGATGTGACAGATGCTTCATCATCTGGCATAGGAGCTTGCCTTGAAGGTGATGCAGAAGTGTCGACGGAGGGTTTTGTTCCGTACGGAGGAGTTGGGGTGACATGAGGCAGCTTACGGAAGGACTTAACAACAATGGACTCATTGATCATCCCTAAACAGTGTTGATAAGTTGTCGAACTGATATCAACCAGAAATTTCTTTAAAATCCTCATTATGATCAATGGAAATGGGAGTCTTTCCGTGGGATGAGTGTCACGCCCTGGGGTCGATACTGCAACCCGGGCTCGCCAACAGATCCGCCGCCCATACGGGAAGCCCCGTATAGACGTAGCGACTAACCTGCAAAAGAATCATCTACACTAGCAGATATCAGAGTTGAAATAGTAAAAGCTGAAATAAAAGATATTAAATACAACTACAGCTCTAAAAATAATACAGACCAACCTCACCCCAAATACAGAAGTCTCTCTCAACTGCAGTAAAAGAAAGTTACACCTCGATACCTCACTACAAGAGTCACTCAACATATAAACTCTCAGCAACAGGTAAGGGGTACATCTACTCTCTCTCAGAGGGTGACTGGAAGGGATCTATCTCACGACTCCCTCACCTCGGTCAGATGGAGCAGAATCAATAACTGGAGCAGCAGGAACCGGAGCAGAACTCCCTGGGGAAAAAGACACCACGACGGGTGTGAGAACTACCTCCCACAGTAGTTCTCAATGGGTGCCGCCAACAAGCCCGACGGTCTGCCCACTAAGTCCATTAGAGGCATAAAGTAACATATGCAATGCTGTAATGAAAAGCTGGAAAGGTAAAGTCTACAGCTACTATGCCTCTATCTAGATGCTCAAGGAGTGGAACAGAAAGAACAGTATGCCAGGGGAACAAATGCGTCGACAAGTCGCGATAGAAGAACTCAATCTCACGCCGGTTACACAACCCGGTCTAAAGCTCAATCTCAACGCCGGTTACAGCAACCCGGTCTAAAGCTCAATCTCGATGCCGCTTACAACAGCCCGGTCTCGCCTACTCCGGAGGGGCACTCGAGGGGAGCGACCCGCTCGAGTCAAAAAGTAACCCATGTCCAACTGCTTTGCCAAGTATCTCAGTCAATCAGGTAAAAGTCGACGCTATGCTCAAAGTGGAGACTCACTCAATCCACAATGCAAAACCCAGCCCCAACTGATGCATAACACTAATCGGTCTAACCGCCCACAGTTCGCGGTTTGCCGAAACAATAACCCGAGTCAACAAATCACTGTCTCACTCACTGGCTGGAATCTACACAGTTGAGACTCACTGTCACTCAGACAGTACCCAAGAACCCAGATCTCCAGACTACTATCAACTCCACTCGGTCCCCATACACGAGTGCAAATGCATCCCACAACCACCCGACCTCCCAGCCCGCAACCCGAGCGAGAAAAGCTAAGTCCAGAATGACGAGTATACTATAGTGATGTGGGAATGTCTAGAGCAATAAAGAAACCTAGCCCAAGTTGAAGTTTTCTACAGTCTCGCTGAACATGATACATATGACAGGGGTGCTAGGTCAAGTTCCAAGATTTCAATATTTAACATGTTGTAGGAATCGCAATAAGATCACAAGATTTATCAACTAATATACAAGAGTACTAACATTCAGTTCTCACATGATAATAAGTCCAATCACTAACATGCATGATCGTACAAACATAGAATTTGAAAGCTAGGTCACCCACCTGAACGTGCTAACTGTCCGGGGTCGTACAGCTAAGAAAGCCCAGAAACAACTGTATTAGTACCTCCACCAAACCAATAACACGGTAGAAGTGCTCAAAATATCCTGGGTACAAACATATTCCAAAATTACACTTAATTCCACACAAATTCCAAGTTCTAAAAATATGTGATGAACAATCCCTTTAATGTGAAAATTTCACGTGTAAATCAATTTCCAAAAATTCAAATAAAAATATGATGGTGATCCTCGCGAAGACTAGATGTCGATAGAGCCCTGAAATGTCGAATTCCGATGTCCGGATGCGGAGATAAAAATCTGACAAGAAGGTGCTGTTCAAAATGTCCACCAGTCACAAAGGGGGTTAAATATGTACCTAAAACCCCTTGAAAAGCTCGGATTCAAGGAAGGTGATCCAAACGAAAAACATAGGCCTACCTCTCAAGGATCCAACGCCGTGAAAACCGTCCAAAAATATCGTCAGGCTAGCTCTGTAGACCTCCTAGACTGAAGTGCGACGGAAATGGGCCTCCAACAAAAAATCGTCGCACTGCGCTACGCTGCCGAAACCGTCAATGCCGCGGCCTCCAAAAATTCTGGTCTTCCACCAAAAGATGGACAAGAGGAAGAGGAAGAATTTTCGTGATGGGCACCAGAGCTGAAACCCTCGGGAAAAGCCTCAAAAGTGAGGTACTAGAAGCATATTTATAGGCCAAATCTGGAAAAAGCCAAAAAAATCAGCTTTCGGGCCAAATGGGCCCAATTCCAGGCGCCCGATGGGTTTCGGGCGTCTACAGTGTTGGGCCGGCCCAACACTGCTCACGCCCGAAACCACGGGATGATGCCACGTGTCCTGCCAAATAGGGAACAGCGGTGCGGGGCCACCCGATGGCTGCCACGTGTCCATCCCCCGCGCTCCCCGCGCCCGGCGCACATGCGCCCACCAATAATGGCGCGCCACGTGGCAGCGCGGTCCATGGCGGGGACCACGGGCCGTGGTTCACGGCGGCCCACCCGGGTCGCTGCGCCCGCCAATCAGCGGGCGACACGTGGCCCGGCGGGTCCACCGTGCGCCGCGCCCGGCGCGGTCCACGCGCTGTCGCGCGTGCGCTGACCCGCCAATCGGCACCTGCCACGTGGCACTTTACCGCGTCGCGTACGCCAGGTGCGCATGTACCGACCAACCAGGAGCCGCCACGTGGCCCTCCTCGGTCCACTGCACCAACCGCGCGCCCCCGTGGACAGAGCTGCGTGAGCCCGCCAATGGGTAGCCGCCACGTGTCCAGGCGCCGGTCCATGCACCCGCGCCCAAGCTCTGTGGACCGGTCGGCATGCGCCGGCCCAATCAGATGCTGCCACGTGGCAGAGGCTGGTCCACGGCTGTCCCCATGCACCGTAACACGTGAAAAACTTCCGGGGGTCCCTTTTTGGGCATCCGGACTCAGAATCAAACAAGCAAATAGCCGTTTTCAAGCGTTTTTCCGTGCTGAATCCATTTCCGACCTCTGTTTGGCCTAATTCTTTTCCGAAATTTCGGCAAACCCAGCCGAAGGCAAACACAGCAAGTGATATCACACAGGGTCCATCTGTGGCATCCTATTGTTGCACCATGGGCCAGATATACCAATGCTAGGTGTTCTGACAGTGGATTCATCGGAAGAACGTTGCATGGGAACCAGGGCCACTACATCCTCCCCCACGAAAAGGAAGTTTTGTCCTCGAAACAAAGCAGAGTAAGACAAGCGTACCTCAACCAGAAGTCTCGAATAGAAAAGGGTAGGCAGCTCTCATCTCTGTCTCCAGCTCCCAAGTAGCCTCTTGCTCCTCGTGATTGCTCCACAAGATCTTCACATAGGGAATGACCCGGTTGCGCAATTCCCTCACCTCACGAGCAAGAATCCGCAACGACCGCTCCTCGTAAACCAAGTCCTCGCCGATCTCCAGAGAAGTGAAGTCAATCACGTGCGATGGATCGAACACATATCTCCTCAGAGCTGAGACGTTAAAAACATCGTGCACACCGGCCAAACGTGGAGGAAGAGAAACTCTACAAGCCACAGGGCCTACCACCCTCAAATACCTCAAAGGGTCCAACAAAGCGGGGACTGAGCTTCCCACGCACTCCAAATCTCCGGACCCCTTTCGAAGGCGAGACCTTCAAGAAGACATGGTCACCAACCTGAAACTCCAGGTCTCGCCGTCGAGTATCAGCATAGCTCCTCTGTCGACTCTGGGCTGTCTCAAGGTGTCGGCGAACAACTCTGACTTTCTCCTCAGCCTCCAACAGTAATTCTGGTCCCAAAGTCCTCCTCTCACCCACGTCACTCCGATACAAGGGTGACCGACACTTGCGTCCATACAACGCTTCAAACGGAGCCATCTGAATGCTCGCATGATAGCTGTTGTTATACGCAAACTCAACCAATGGTAAGTGTCAGTACCACCCTCCTCCACAATCCATAACGCACGCCCTCAACATATCCTCTAGGATCTGAATGGTGCGCTCTGACTAACCATCAGTCTTTGGGTGGAATGCAGTGCTGAATCTGAGCTGGTTCCCTAAGGCTGACTGTAGACTCCCCCAAAAGCGTGACACAAACCTCGGGTCCCAATCTGAAATAATCGACGCTGGTACACCGTGCAGCCTCATTACCTCATCCAAATACAACTGTGCAATACTCTCCAATGACCAAGTCATCTGAACAGGCAAGAAAAGTGCAAATTTGGTGAGTCTATCAACAATCACCCAAACCGCGTCGGTTCCACTCTGTGCTCTCGGCAGCCCAGTAACAAAGTCCATGGTGATGTGGTCCCACTTCCACTCGGGAATTGGAAGACTCTGTAACTTGCCAGCAGGAACCCGGTGCTCTGCTTTCACTTGCTGGCAAGTTAAACAATGAGCCACAAATCTTCCAATGTCCCGCTTCATTCCGGACCACCAAAAATGTGCCTTGAGGTCGTTATACATCTTAGTACCACCAGGATGAATGGTATAAGGTGTATAATGGGCCTCCCTCAAAATCTGGTCTCTGATCTCTGGATCTGAAGGCACACATACTCGGTCCATGTACCGCAGTACTCCCGAGCTATCTACTGTAAAATCCTCTATCTGATCTGCCTGAATCTGGGATCTGATCCTCTCCGAGTGTGGGTCCTCACTCTGTGTCTCCCTGATCCTGTCCAACAGAGTGGGCTGCAAGACCATAGACATAAGTCTAGCAGAGACCCCAGGGGATACCACCTCAATCTGAAGTCGCCTCATCTGCTCAATCAGCGGTGCCTGCTATGTGATCAACATGCTCAAACTCTGCACTGACCTCCGACTCAAAGCATCTGCTACAACATTGGCCTTGCCGGGATGATAAAGGATACTCACATCGTAATCCTTTAGTAACTCCAACCACCGGCGTTGCCTCAGGTTCAGCTCCTTTTGTAAACAGATACTTTAAGCTCTTATGATCCGTATAGATCTCACAATGCTCACCGTAGAGGTAATGCCGCCACAGCTTCAATGCAAACACCACAGCTGCCAACTCCAAATCATGAGTAGGGTAATTCTTCTCATAATCCTTTAATTTCCGTGAAGCATAAGCAATTACCCTACCATGCTGCATCAACACACATCCTAAACCGCTGTGCGAGGCGTCACTGTAAATCACGAAACCAACACCCATCACTGGCAGTGCAAGAACTGGTGCTGAGATCAATCTCCTCAAAACTCTGCTGACACTGCTCAGTCCAAACAAACCTCGTCCCCTTCCTAGTCAAACTGGTCAGGGGAGTAGAGAGCTTCGCAAAGCCCTCTACAAACCGACGGTAGTAGCCTGCCAAGCCCAGAAAGCTCTGAACCTCTGTAACCGTCGTCGGTCTCGGCCAATCCCGAACTGTGTCAATCTTCGTCGGGTCAACTGCCACTCCTGCGGCTGATACTATGTGGCCCAAGAATGCAACCTCCCGAAGCCAGAATTCGCACTTCTTAAGCTTGGCATACAACTTCTTCTCGAGTAGAAGCTGCAGCACTATCCTCAAGTGCTCCTCATGCTCCACATCGCTCCGGGAGTAGATCAAAATGTCATTAATAAATACAACCACAAACAGGTCCAAATACGGCTGGAATACCCGGTTCATCAAGTCCATAAATGCAGCAGGGGCATTGGTCAAACCAAACGGCATAACTATGAACTCATAATGCCCATACCGGGATCTAAAAGCCGTCTTGGGGATGTCCTCGGCCCTCACCCTCAACTGGTGGTAACCTGACTGAAGATCGATCTTCGAAAACACTGAGGCTCCCTGTAACTGATCGAATAAATCATCTATCCACGGTAGGGGATACTTGTTCCGGATGGTCACTTTATTCAACTCCCGGTAATCCACACACAAACGAAGTGACCCATCCTTCTTCTTCACAAATAACACAGGCGCTCCCCACGGAGAAACACTGGGCCTAACAAAGCCCCTATCCATCAAATCCTGAAGCTGGGCCTTCAACTCCCTCAACTCAGCAGGTGCCGTCATATAAGGTGCCTTCGAGATTGGTGCGGTTTCGGGTACCACATCAATCACAAACTCTATCTCCCTCTCCGACGGCATAGTCGTCAACTCAGGGGGAAATACATCTGGAAACTCGCGGACAACAGGAATATCCTCGAGTCCCAGTGCCGTCGTAGGCACCTCCACAATCGTCGCCAGGAATGCGGTGCAGCCTCTACTCATCATCCGCCTAGCACTCGCCGAAAGAATCGTCACAGCAAACAAGGAGCTCTGACAGCCTCTAAAAACAAACTCCTCCTGCCCCGGCTCGCGGAGGGTAACCATCCTCCCTCTGCAGTCTATGGTAGCAAAATACCACGACGACATGAACAGCTGCTGTAGCATCCTCAACCTGAGCGGCATAGACCCGCCCGCTCGGCGCTGGGGGAAAACGTCGCTCTGGCTGTCATGAAGACGATGAAGCAAAATCTGGCCTGCCATAGGCCGCAGAAGATGCCAGCTGGATGGTGAGGAACAGTAGGTCCCGAAGCTGAGGAAGGAGCTGGATGACCGGCTCTGGGGCATGCATACGCAAAGTGACCGGTCTGCTCGCAATGGAAACAACGGCCCTGCCCCTGCGGGAACTGGGTCGGTGGGTGCGGTCCTCCACAAATGATACAACGGTCAGGGCGCGGCTGCCGTGAAGTCTGCTGCTGCTGCGAAGGCTGCTGCTGTCGAGGTGGTCGACGCTGCTGCTGCTGAGACTGACAAGATGCCCCTGATCTCTGCCGCCCCTGATACCCACGACCCTGAGAGTGGAACCGTGGAGGTCTCGGGGGTCCCTGCCTACTAGACTGCCCCGCCTCCATCGGTGCCGGGCGCTTCGCCCCAGGAGTCTCTACGAGGGCTAGAACCACCTCTGCCATCACTGCCTCTCCACTCTCCACATATAAAGCCTGCTCCATCAAGGCCTCCAAGGTCTGTAGTCTGCGGGAGCGAACAAACTGATAGATGTCTCTACGCAACCCTCTCTCAACCATGTAGATCCGGTGGCTCTCATCTCTGGCCACAAGGGGCAAACACGCTAACAGCTGATTGAATTCAGCTATATACATGTGCACTGGCCTATCTCCCTGGCGGAGATTCTTTAACTGCTCCTCAAGACTCTGTCGAACACTCTCAGGAAAGAAGGCTCCAAGAAGCATACTACGAAACTCTGCCCAAGAGAGGAGTTGCGTCCCTGGCGGACCAGCTGGTCGCACATGCCGCCACCATGCCTCGGCGTTGCTCTCCAAAAAGTGAGTGGCCAATAGAACTCGAAACCTCTCCTCAATAAAAAGGCTCTCGAAATGACGCTCCATGGCCATGATCCAAGACTCGGCCTCCCACGGCTCAGCACTCATACCCGAAAAGCGGGCTGGATCAAACTGGCGGAACCTCATAAATAGATCCACCACCTCCTGCTGCTCTGCTGAAGTCAACGATCCCGTCGTCCCAGACGGTGGCCTACTAGAAACCGGCTCAACCGGAACTGCCGGCGCAGGCTGCACAACAGGGGGCGCCACAACAGGCGAAGAAAGCACCGGCAAACTCTCAGGGGGTGCTACAGCCGGCTGCGCCCTCTGCTCCATCATGCGCAACAACCGACCCAACGCCTCCTCCTGGCACTGTGATGTCTCCTCTTGGCGCCGAACAACCTGAAACAATTGTGCCATCTAGGCACGAAGCTCCTGAACCTCTCTCTGCTATCCCTGCCCCGAGTCCTCCTGCTCGGGCTCAGAGGAAGAAGGCTGCGAACGCGTCGACATCGTGCGTCACGGAGGCATCACTCACCAGAGGAACAAAACGAACAATCAGAACCCAAAACAACTCTCAACCCAATCTAGCAAAAGTCAAAAGCATGTTCCCCTTCCCGAAGTACTATGTTGTCTGCAGCCAACATAGTTACCACCGAAGGAAAACATGTCAATCACTCATCCCAAATCGCTGGGGAGAGTTAGAAACCCAATCGGGACTCTCGCTAAAATCACGGCTCTCACGTGAGTCATCCTTGGGTCCAACCACAAGCCTAGGGTTGCTAAGTCCTCCAAGACCTATATCCTAGGCTCAGATACCACTCTAATCGGTCACGCCCCGGGGTCGATACTGCAACCCGGGCTCGCCAACAGATCCGCCGCCCATACGGGAAGCCCGTATAGACGTAGCGACTAACCTGCAAAAGAATCATCTACACTAGCAGATATCAGAGTTGAAATAGTAAAAGCTGAAATAAAAGATATAAAATACAACTACAACTCTAAAAATAATACAGACCAACCTCACCCCAAATATAGAAGTCTCTCTCAACTGCAGTAAAAGAAAGGTATAACTCGATACCTCACTACAAGAGTCACTCAACATATAAACTCTCAGCAACAGGTAAGGGGTACATCTACTCTCTCTCAGAGGGTGACTGGAAGGGATCTATCTCGCGACTCCCTCACCTCGGTCAGATGGAGCAGAATCAACAACTAGAGCAGCAGGAACCGGGAAGTCCCTGGGGAAAAAGACACCACGACGGGTGTGAGAACTACCTCCCACAGTAGTTCTCAGTGGGTGCCGCCAACAAGCCGACGGTCTGCCCACTAAGTCCACTAGAGGCATAAAGTAACATATGCAGCGCTGTAAAGAAAAGATGGAAAGGTAAAGTCTACAGCTACTATGCCTCTATCTAGATGCTCAAGGAGTGGAACAGAAAGAACAGTATGCCAGGGGAACAAATGCGTCGACAAGTCGCGATAGAAGAACTCAATCTCACGCCGGTTACACAACCCGGTCTAAAGCTCAATCTCAACGCCGGTTACAACAACCCGGTCTAAAGCTAAATCTCGACGCCGGTTACAACAACCCGGTCTCGCCTACTCCGGAGGGACACTCGAGGGGAGCGACCCGCTCGAGTCAAAAATTAACCCTTGTCCAACTGCTTTGCCAAGTATCTCAGTCAATCAGGTAAAAGTAGACGCTATGCTCAAAGTGGAGACTCACTCAATCCACATTGCAAAACCCAGCCCCAACTGATGCATAACACTAATCGGTCTAACCGCCCACAGTTCGCGGTTTGCCGAAACAATAACCCGAGTCAACAAATCACTGTCTCACTCACTGGCTGGAATCTACACAGATGAGACTCACTGTCACTCAGACAGTACCCAAGAACCCAGATCTACCATCACTATCACTTTCCCAAAGAAAACGGATCTACAGACTGCTATCAACTCCACTCGGTCCCTAGACACGAGTGCAAATGCATCCCACTACCACCCGACCTCCCAGCCCGCAACCCGAGCGAGAAAAGCTAAGTCCAGAATGACAAGTATACTATAGTGATGTGGGAATGTCTAGAGCAATAAAGAAACCTAGCCCAAGTTGAAGTTTTCTACAGTCTGGCTGAACATGATACATATGACAGGGGTGCTAGGTCAAGTTCCGAGATTTCAATATTTAACATGTTGTAGGAATCACAATAAGATCACAAGATTTATCAACTAATATACAAGAGTACTAACATTCAGTTCTCACATGATAATAAGTCCAATTACTAACATGCATGATCCTACAAACATAGAATTAGCACGCAGTCCATAGATTTTGAAAGCCAGGTCACCCACCTGAACGTGCTAACTGTCCGGGGTTGTACAGCTAAGAAAGCCCAGAAATAGCTGTATTAGTACCTCGACCAAACCAATAACACGTTAGGAGTGCTCAAAATATCCTGGGTACAAACATATTCCAAAATTACACTTAATTCCACACAAATTCCAAGTTCTAAAAATCTGTGATGAACAGTCACTTTAATGCGAAAATTTCACCTATAAATCAATTTTCAAAAATTCGAATAAAAATATGATGGCTATCCTCGCAAAGATTAGATGTCGATAGAGCCCTGAAACGTCGAATTCCAATGTCCGAATGCAGAGATAAAAATCCGACAAAAAGGTGCTGTCCAAAATGTCCACCAGTCACAAAGGGGGTTAAAAATGTACCAAAAACCATAGAAAATCTCGGATTCAAGTAAGGTGATCCAAACGAAAAACATAGGCCTACCTCTCAAGGATCCAACGCCGCAAAAATCGTCCAAAAATATTGTCGGGGTAGCTCTGTAGACCTCCTAGACTGAAGTGCGACGGAAATGGGCCTCCAACAGAAAATCGTCGCACTGCGCTACGCTGCCGAAACCGTCGACGCCACGGCCTCCAAAAATTCTGGACTTCCACCAAAAGATGGACAAGAGGAAGAGGAAGAATTTTCGTGAAGGGCACCAGAGCTGAAACCCTCGGGAAAAGCCTCAAAAGTGAGGTACAAGAAGCATATTTATAGGCCAAATCCGGAAAAAGCCAAAAAAATCAGCTTTTGGGCCAAAGGGCCCAATTCCGGCCGTCCGATGGGTTTCGGGCATCTACAGTGTTGGGCCAGCCCAACACTGTTCATGCCCGAAACCACGGGATGATGCCACGTGTCCCGCAAAATAGGGAACAGCGGTGCGGGGCCACCCGATGGCTGCCACGTGTCCATCCCCCGCGCTCCCCGCGCCCGGCGCACATGCGCCCACCAATCATGGCGCGCCACGTGGCAGCGCAGTTCACGGCCGGGACCACGGGCCGCGGTTCACGGCGGCCCACCCGGGTCGCTGCGCCCGCCAATCAGCGGGCGACACGTGGCCCGGCGGGTCCACCGTGCGCCGCGCCCGGCGCGGTCCACGTGGTGTCGCGCGTGCGCTGACCCACCAACCGGCGCCTACCACGTGGCACTTTACCGCGTCGCGTACGCCAGGTGCGCATGGACCGACCAACCAGGAGCCGCCACGTGGCCTTCCCCGGTCCACTGCACCAACCGCACGCCCCCGTGGACCGAGCTGCGTGAGCCCGCCAATGGGTAGCCGCCACGTGTCCAGGCGTCGGTCCATGCACCCGCGCCCATGCTCTGCGGACCGCGCGGCATACGCCGGCCCAATCAGATGCTGCCACGTGGCAGAGGCTGGTCCACGGCTGTCCCCATGCACCGTAACGCGCGAAAAACTTCCGGGGGTCCTTTTTTGGGCATCCAGACTCAGAATCAAACAAGCAAATAGCCGTTTTTAAGCGTTTTTCCGTGCTGAATCCATTTCCGACCTCTGTTTGGCCTAATTCTTTTCCGAAATTTCGGCAAACCCAGCCGAAGGCCAACACAGCAAGTGATATCACACAGGGTCCATCTGTGGCATCCTATTGATGCACCATGGGCCAGATACACCAATGCTAGGTTTCTAACAGTGGATTCATCGGAAGAACGTTGCATGGGAACCAGGGCCACTACAATGAGGATGCTCAACATATCTTGTCATCCTATTCCAAATAATGTATGGAATGTTGATATTTAATCCCATTGTCTCTCACGGATGTCCTAAGAGATACAAGAACAGCATTCGATCCCATCTCAAGACTTTCGTCTGCATGTTTGGAAGAATATTGTAACATGTGATGAAGTTTTGGAACCGGTACTCAAGACGAAGTTCTTTGGACATGACAGATTTCTCCGTTGACTGAGTTCCCTCCAAACATATTCCCCTTATAACCGTTTGCCATATCGTGTTCGTCAAACTCCTTCCTTTCAAGTAGTTAATTCCTGACCTGCTAGCTTGCATTCCTAAGACCTCGCCAATCAATTGTGGAGTTATTTTAAGTCTCGTCCCTTGGACATTCGTGTAAAACTCCATCGGACCGTCTTCATTTTCTTGAAGGTGCCGTGCATTTGTGTAGAAGGTTCTTACGCGATGCAAACAATATCCAAGCATTTCTGGGAATCGGCATACTTGAAGAAGATTGGCTTGTTCAATCAAATTACCAAACTCCGGCGAGTGGTCTCGAAGAGTCCCAATGTTAACATGTCTTTCGCCAATGCATTCTCGATTCTCAAACGCCCTTAGACGATCTGCATTAACGAACACTTGTTCCTCACGGGGTGGAGAATCAGGAGCTATTGGTTTGTCAATTTCAACTCCACGTGCTCGTCCTAACCGTCGAGCTAATCTCTTTCTTTTTATCGAGATAGATGATGATGGCATTGGTGCTTTGCCTTTGTCCACAACACAAGGTGCTGTCTTTCCCTTTGGTGAACCAGGTGACTTTCCTTTTGACTTGATAGGCGTTGTTTCGTCATCCATCAATTCGTCCCAGTTCACGTCTTCCTTATCTGATTCCGTCTCTGAGTCCTTAACGAGGACAAACTCACCCTTTCGTTGAGTTTTCTTTGCTCTTTTCAATTTGTTCGTTGCTCTAGTGTGAACCATAGCAGTTAGATGAACGATTATCCAAGTGAACACCATCTCTGCTATTGCAATAGTTGAGAACAACCTGCGAGCAAGAACTCAAGAACACGAAAAATTGTATATTTTCAAAAATTTGAAAAATTGTACCTAAACAATCATTATCATGTAGAGAGACTAGGAATCAAATTAGTTTTGCAAAAAGAATTTTAAAAATAGATCAATCCTATGATTTTCAAAAATTCCTATTATATGCCCTAAAACCGAATTTTCAGAAATCGAAGCCTAAAAATCCGTTAATCAAGAGAGTAACAAGCATACAAACAAAACTAATATACTCAGAGTTTTTATTTCGAAAGAAATTTGATCAAAAACCAATCTCAAACGAAAAAGATACATGAATTCATCCACGTTTTGAGCAAAATGGAGAAAAACAGTGAAATACCGAAGTTTTGATCATGAAAACTCACTTTGATTCGAAGAACTCTGGTTGGAAAGGCTCCAAAATGAATGATTTCTAGAGAGAGAAGCTCTGGAGACTTGGAAACAAAAGATTGTTGTAAAAAGAAATCAAAACCCTTTTGTTTCATATAAAACCCTAGCCGCGGTCCGGACTACCTCATGAATCCAGTCCGGATCGGCTACCCGTAAGAATTTCTTGCGTTCGGGATCCGGATCGGATTTTCCAGTCCGGATCGGCTCCAACTTTTTCTTCAGAAAAATTTTGAAAAAATTCCAGAAAAGCCAGAAAAAGATTGTAAGCAGTTTTACATGTCAACTTTAAACATAAGTCATCATTTCATATCCAAGGAAATAGATTATGCTAAATCTATCAATAATGTCCAAGAAATGAAATGAAAATTTATAAAAATTAAAACCTTTAAAGTTGATCAAGTTCAAAAACATCCACTATGATCTTATGAGTAATGCGTTTATCAAATCATTAATCTTGCAAAGAAAATGAAACACCAAGATCAATAGATGTTTGAAAATCCAAATATGTTAGATAATGTATCTAATCAATTTGTTGTAAGGAGTGGCTCTTTGAGCATCTTTCAATAAAATCCCCACCTTATACCAACCTTGGAATTTGACAGGGTCAAGTATTCCAAAAAATATTTTATCTAATCAACTCAAAAAACCATGCTTGGTATACATGTGGTAGATGCACACAGTACTCGGACGACCGAGGTGGTAGCTCTTTCCTCCATGTGGTGGTAATTTTCACACTCCTCATTGGGATGTAACTCTTTCCACATCTTATGAGCATAAATATTTTAACAAACTCCCCCTCAATTGGTTATCAATTATTTAAGATATAAGGTATTCAACCAAAAATTGATCTCAAGTTTCATACTTAACTCAATTTTCAAATATGATAAAAACTATACCAAGAGATCATTTGAGAGAGAAATTGACTTTGATCAAAATAAAGATGACTTAATTGACATAAATGATCATTGCATCAAATGAATTATTATGATATCCAAAGCATAATAAATTTCAAAATATATGAAAGGATGCAATTAAAGTCAATAATACTAATGCTCAATTAAAGTTCTATGTCTAAGCATAGATAAGGAACAAAAACACAAAACAAAACATAACCTAAGCAATGTTTCAAAAGGTGTTATTTCAAGGAAAACATTCCAATTGCTTTACACAAGTGAATAAACCGTTTTTGATCCAAAGGTTTTGTTAAAATGTCAACTAATTGATCTTCAGTTGAAATGTAAGAAATTTGAAGAATATTTGACTCAACTAGCTTTCTTAGAAAATGATATCTAAGTTCAATGTGTTTTGTTCTTGAGTGCAACACAGGATTTTTAGAAATATTTATAGCACTTGTGTTGTCACAAAGAATTGTTACCGAAGTTGCTGAAATTCGGAAGTCGCTCAACATGCTTTTCATCCAAATGAGTTGAGTTGAACAACTACCCGCTGAGATATATTCCGCTTCGGCAGTCGAGAGTGCAATGCAGTTTTGTTTTTTACTATGCCATGCAACAAGGTAGTGGCCAAGATAAAAACATGCACCACTCGTACTCTTTCGATCATCCACAGATTCTGCCCAATCGGCATCTGAATATCCTATAATGTCAAGCGTTATTCCCATAGGATACCAAATTCCAAAATTCAGTGTTCCTTTGATGTACCGGATGATCCTTTTCACCGCTTTCAGGTGAACTTCCTTTGGTGCTGACTGATATCTCGCGCAAATCCCAACACTAAAGGATATATCCGGGCGACTAGCCGTGAGGTAGTGTAGACTTCCAATCATGCTACGATAAAGCTTCTCGTCTACACTTTCACTGAGAGATTCACTTCCTAATCCCTTATTGCTAGTTCCCATTGGAGTCGGAAAATCTTTAGAATTTTCTAAATCGAATTTCTTCACCAACTCCCTTGCATACTTGGATTGACACAAATGGATGCCTTCTTCATTTTGTTTCACTTGCAATCAAAGAAAGTATGTCAGTTCGCCCATCATAGACATCTCAAATTCACTTTCCATGGTTTCTGCGAATTTAGAAGCATCATTGTCTCTAGTTGCACCAAATACAATGTCATCGACATAGATTTGTGCTACAATGAAATTATCCTGATAATGCTTCACAAAGAGAGTCCGGTCTGCTCCCCCTCGAGTATAGCCCTTTTCCAATAGGTGCTTTGTTAACCTTTCGTACCACGCTCGCAGTGCTTGCTTTAGACCGTAAAGAGCCTTTTTCAAACGAAAAACATGGTTATGTTGTTTATAGTCTACAAAACCTTTCGGTTGAGCCACATAAACTTCCTCGTTTAAAAACCCATTTAAAAATGCGCTCTTAACGTCCATTTGAAAGAGTTTGATTTTAAAATGACAAGCAATCGCTAACAGTATACGAATCGACTCGAGTCGAGCAACCGGGGCGAATGTCTCATCAAAATCTATTCCTTCTATTTGTGAATAGCCCTGAGCAACTAGGCGTGCTTTGTTCCTGATGATGGTACCATCCTTGTTTTTCTTATTCTTGAAAATCCATTTAGTACCAATCACATTGTGTTGCTTCGGTGGCTTCGTTAGTTCCCAGACTTTGTTTCTTTCGAACTGATGGAGCTCTTCCTGCATTGCTTCAATCCAGTACTCATCCAGAAGAGCTTCATCGACGTTCTTTGGTTCTACCATGGAGACGTAACATGCGACTCCACAAACCAACTGTCTCCGAGTCCTGACTCATTCTTGTGGGTCTCCAATAATGTTCGATTCCGGATGATCCTTGGAGATGCGTAGAGTTTGAGGTAACGAAGTACTCGGAGGTGCGTGTGATGATTCCTGCACATCAGATAAACTAGAAGAACCATTGGATGCATCAACCTTATCGAAAGAGTTATTACGAGAAGATGCATTTACAGGAGTATCATCATCTAGAGACATATCAGGGGTAGATTTATCAGATGCAAAGTGAAAAGCTTCATCTACTTTAACATTTATGGATTCTACCATCGTTTTAGATTTCAAGTTAAATACCCGATATGCTCTGCTATTTGTAGAATAACCCATGAAAATCCCTTCGTCACTTCGAGAGTCGAATTTTCCAAGATTCTCGCGGTCACGTAAAATGTAACAACGACTCCCAAAGATACGAAAATATTTGATATTCGGTTTTCTACAAAATCACAGCTCATATGGTGTATTTAATGTTCCCGGGCGCAAATACACTCGATTAATTACATAGAGAGCGGTGTTCACAGCTTCAGCCCAAAAATATAACGGTAAATTCCGGCTATGAAGCATAACACGAGCCATCTCTTGTACAACCCTGTTTTTGCGCTCGACTACACCATTCTGCTGAGGTGTATAGGGTGCTGAGAATTCATGTTTTATGCCGTTGGAAGTGCAAAAATCAATGAATTTAGAAATTATGAATTCTCCACCTCTATCACTTCGAACACGAACAATCTTTTCATTTCTTTCAATCATAATACGATGATAAACCTCATGAAAAGAGATAAACCTCATGAAAAGAGTCGGAAGTATCCGCTTTCTCTTTTAAAAATGTTACCCATGAATATCTAGAGAAATCATCAACCAAAAGAAAAATATACCATTTACCTCCCAAAGATGGTTGACGAGTCGCCCCCATTAAGTCCATGTGCAGTAATTACAAGGGTCGATTGGTACCAACGTGGTTTAAGTTCTTGTGTGCAACCCTTGATTGTTTTCCCTTTTGACAACCTCCACACACAATGTTATCTTTAAAAGAAAGTTTAGGGACCCCCTTAACCACGTCTTTATTTGAAATCCTTGCGAGTTCTTTAAAATTTAAGTGACCTAGTCTTTCGTGCCAAAGAGTTTCATTATCTAAAGAAACTAGGTTACACTTTTCAGAAATTTTGTTTGAAACAACATAGCAATTATTTTCCGATCTAACCCCTTTCAAAAAGAATACCTGGTCCTTATCAGTTACAATACATTCTACAGAAGAAAAATTAACTGAGAAACTATTGTCACAAAGTTGACTTATACTAATGAGGTTAGTCTTAAGGCCTTCAACAAATAAGACATTGTTCAAAACTGGGCCTTCTGGAATAGTGATTGTTCCTTTTCCAACAATTTTAGAAGAACGGCCGTCTCCGAAAACAACATGTCCTCCGGAGATTGTCTCTAAAGTTTGAAAACTGTTTTTGTCACCGGTCATGTGACGGGAACATCCACTATCCAGATACCAAGACGAGTTGTAATAAGCATGCAAAGAAGTATGAACAACAAGACAAGGGAAGATTTCACCTTTGCGCACCCAAACCTTTTTGGACTGCGTCGGCAATGAATGTGAAGTTATTCTCCTTGCTGAAAGCGTCTTGATTGATTCATCGCTTTTTCTTGACATCGTCGTCTTGTTTGATGTACTACCAATGTTCTTTTCTTTTGAAAAATCCTTCTTTGATTTCCGGGGAGTGAACTTATTGGTAGTAGTTGCAAGAGGTGCTTGATGTGATCTTTTCGCTCCAATCTTGCAATTTCTTCTTATGTGCCCTGCATAACCACAACAAAAACATACCTTTGTACTTGACAATCCCGAAGTAGGTGAAGTGAGGTTGTTGCCGTTGTTTGCAGTGAATTCCGTTGTCGGAGAAGGAGTTACCGACTGGGGCACAAAAACTGTCCCAACCAAACTAGAATTGTCTTCAGTTCGATTGTATCCAAGGCCGAAACGGTTTGTTTGACCAAGACCAAGCATCTTATCCAACTTGCTCCTTCCAGAAGAAAATCTCTTTAAATCATCTTTAAGTTGGAAAATGGTCTTCGTCATCTTCATTTTTTCCTGTCGGGCCTCGGAGTAGAGCTTCAAGAAGTAACCAGCTTTATCAACCATTTTTACATGTTCCTTCTCGAAATGCTCATTTTTCTCTTGAAGTGAAACATTTGCTTTTATCAGGTTATCCCTTTCCACTTCAAGACCGGTCGAGAGTGAAGTTGCTCTTTTTACTTCTTCTTCGAGATCCTGCAATCTCCCTCTCAACCCCTTGTTTTGCTTAGCCAATTTCTTGGAATCCCTCAAAAGTTTATGGTAGGCTAAAACAAAGTCTTCACCTTCGGAGTTGCTCGATTCGTTGTCCGTTGCATTCTTTTCAACTTGGGAGGAGTTGGACAATGAATCGGATGTACTTGCCATTAAGCACACGAAAGGTGAAGTTGTGGACGCGTGAAATGCCGTTGCGTTATTCTCTTCATCACTGGAAGATGACTCATTTGACGTTGAGGTCTCATCCCAAGTGACGGCTTGCATCACTTTCTTCTTTGACGGATTCTTATTGGGACACTCCGTTGAGATATGGCCGTACCCTCGGCACTTGAAGCATTGGACTTGTCCCTCTGAGCTTTTCTTATCCTTTGAAAAACTCTCTTGCTTTCTTGACTTGTGGCTTGAAAAACCTTTGCCTTTCTTCGACTTTACGAATGATGAAGTTTTACTTGAATTACCCCTTCGAAAGTTTCGGCGAAATTTTCTTGTCAAGAGAGCAAGCTGCTTCTCAAAATCCTCCGTAGATAGGTTCTCGTCATTGTCTGAGGAGGAAGAATCCGCGTCTTCTTCTTTTGTTGTTTTCAACGCAAAACCTGAAGACTTAGAAGTAGATGCTTTTCCAGAAGAATAGTTAGTAGAAAATGTCATTTCATATGTTTGTAATGAACCAACTAATTCTTCTACACAGATTTCGTCCGGGTGTTTAATAGTTTCAATGGCCGTAACCTTGGAACGAAATCTTTCAGGAAGAGTCCTTAAAATCTTTCTTACAATTTTAAATTCTAGAATTTTCTCTCCTAAGTTAGCACATGAATTCATGATGTCTTGCAATCGTGTATAGTATTCTGTGAAAGATTCATTTTCTGCCATAAAAATAGAGTCAAACTTGCTCGTAAGCATTTGCAGTTTCTGAATCTTCACAAGGTTAGTTCCCTCATGTGTAACTTGAAGAACATCCCAGATTTCTTTCCCTGTCTCACATGCCGAGACACGAGAGAATTCAGTTTGAGACAAAGCATTAAATAAGGCGTTAATTCCTTTGCCATTGTAAGAAGATGAGTCAATCTCTTCCTTGGTCCATTTCGACCTAGGTTTGATGGTGCGAACATCAGCAATAATTTCAGTTGGATTTGACCATCCTAACTCGATTGATTGCCACACCCGTTCGTCGATGGAAATTAAAAATGCTTTCATCCGTACTTTCCAGTAGGCATAGTTTGTTCCATCGAAGAACGGGGGTCTGTTGATGTTTCCACCTTCAACCGTTGTTTACAACCCTATTCCCGCTCCGATACCAATTGATGGGTTATGAATAATATGGATCTAAGTAGGGGAAAAAACACCTAGAGGGGGGTGAATAGGTGTAAACAATAAACACTCAAAAATCTTTGCGTAATAAAACCCAATGCGGAAATGAAAAATAACACGCAAGATTTTTACGTGGAAAACTCCAAAACCAGGAGTAAAAAACCACGGGACCGATAACACGGTGAAATCCACTAGAATTATAACACGTACAAAGTTGATATAACGTACTCACAGACGATTCAACCTTTTTCCATATGCTCCTAGTTGATCTTCTCTGCTCGCTCCGCAACGCGCCTCGAATCCACGATTTGCGTCTAACGCCGAATCCACGACGTCTGACCGAATCCACGGTCTTCACCCAGTAGCACGTCTCGAATCCACGAACGTACCTCGCTCCGAATCCACGAGAGCGGTAACACCTTGAATCCACAAGGCCATGCGAGTCCACGCGCCGATTTTGGGAGAAATCGTTGTTTTTGGGTGGTGATGATCCGCCGAATACTTAGATCAAAGATAGATCGGAAATACCATCTAAGTATTCATTAATTTGATTCTACTCAAAATCTGAGTATGAAAACCTAGAATCAAATTAATTAATATAGATGAAGAAACATAGAATTAAATCTAGTTATTTCCTTTCTTCTCTATAGGTGGATTTCTCTTTTTCGACCTTATTTTTGAATTACCCTAAAACATGAATCGTAGGATTTATTTATAGGTTAGAAACCATTGGAAGGGGATCAGAATCAAAAACTAACCTTATCTGAAATTTTTCAGGACGACGGTCCGGACTGGAATACTGCGGTCCGGACTATCGTAGCAAGACAGACTATTTCCAGAAAAACATACGTTCGGGGTCCGGACTGAAGATCCACGGTCTGGACTGTTCATGCAGTTTCTGCAAAATCCACGTTCGGGGTCCGAACTGAAGATCCACGGTCCGGACTGTTCATGCAGTTTCTGCAAAATCCACGTTCGGGGTCCGGACTGGATTTGCGCATGAACTACCCTATGTTCGGGGTCCGGACTGAAGATACACAGTCCGGATCCTGAACATATAACATGTCCAGTTTTTTATTTTTATGCGATTAAAAATCCATCTAAGTGTTTCTACACTATAAGAAGTATTCGGATCACCAAAATTATTTAGTTAAATGTACCTGATCCTTTTGAATTCTTCTTACTTGAGATTGAGGTATATGATTCAAACTTCTTCATCTTCAATCTTCAGGACTTAACCACTTTCACGAAATACGCCAAAACAAATTCCTTAACACGGTGCACGCGCCTAGGCCGTGGACTGGCCTGCCGGTGGCCGCTCCCGCGCCTGCCCGCCGCCACCAGCGACTGCCCAGCCTACCCGGAACAGTAAATAGTTGCCCGAAGTCCATTTTTGGGCGTCCGGATCCTAAAAAATACATCCAAATAGTCGATTTTCATCGTTTTCGTGCGCTGAATCCAAATCCGATGTCCGTTTTGCCAAAATCCACTTCTAAAATTTGACAAAGGCATCCAGATAGGCAAATTTGATCCAATTTTCGCGCTGGGTCCAATCCTGAGGTATAATTTGCGCGCAACCATCTCCAACACACAAAATAAGCCTTCATAAGTCACTGATCACACCGCAAAACCTCCGCGGAGATCCGGATCATCACAGTTAGAGCTTGAGGTTGTGTCCCTTGGGGATCGTAGTAGATCGTAGCCTTCATTTGTGCAGCCACAGCAGGAACAGCTTCAATACTTCTCTCCCTTTTCCACGTCTTTACGTCGAGGCTCGCAAACGGGACGAAAACTTCGAAAGGCTACTCCAGAAATGGAGACGGTGCCGGAGCCTGTTCTTATTTGATTGGGGTGAAGGCACTGGCCATTCGAGATTTTTGGACTTTTCGCTGTTTTTGGCTATTTTCTAAACTGAGAGATGGGATCGATGATGTTCCTGATGTTGGGCTCTATCCTTTTTGGCAGGTTGTGGGTGAGTTGGTTTGGTAGTTGTGGTGTGTTTTAGTTTTGTGGACGAAACTTTTTTTAGTGGGGGAGGATGTGGTGTCCCGAATTTCTGTGAGATTTAACTACGGGGTCGGCGGTGAGAAAATACCTATTATTGGTGCATCGAATGTGTTGTGTATCAAACAGACGCCAAAAACGGACTCAGCGCGCGAAAACGGTCAAAATCAGCTATTTCCGGACTAAACGGGCCTACCGGGCCCATTTTGGAGGTGGGCCAGTCCACGGCCCACTTGGCATGCGCCGGGACCAGCGAAGAGGCGCGG
Organism: Tillandsia leiboldiana; assembly: GCA_029204045.2. Lineage (NCBI taxonomy): Eukaryota > Viridiplantae > Streptophyta > Magnoliopsida > Poales > Bromeliaceae > Tillandsia > Tillandsia leiboldiana. The sequence continues at coordinate 28,888,108 of CM055068.1, forward strand.
TGGGACAGGTGACGGCCTCTGATTGATCGGGCGGTGGCGCGGGAGTCGAGGCACCAATCGCGCCGGGCGCGGTGCACCGTGGACCGCATCTGGCCACGTGGCATGTGCCCATTGGCTGGCGCATGGACCCGGCTACCCCAGTGCGCCCCGCCGTAGACCCCGCCGGAGACATGGCAATTCTGGGCGCAACACAGAGAGGGCGCAGATGGCCGCCATGTGGATTTGGGCGTGGCTACTATAGCTAGCAGGTGCCCGAATTCCCCCCTGGATCCGAAAAGTTGATTTTTGGGTTTCTCCTCTATAAATAGGCCATTCAAGCTTCTCTTTTGGGTTTTTTTCAAAGTATTCTTGAAGCCCCCTTTGGTAGAGAGCTAGATCTAGAAGTCTTCTTCACTTCTTGGGGTTTTGGAGGATTTTTGAAGATCGTTTCATATTTTTCTTCCCCGACTTCGCGAGCTTTGACGTTCCTCCAATTGCGGTTTTCTTCGTCGACGTTTCTTATGCGGACTCCCCTAGGCTTACCCTTTGTAATTTTAAGCTGAAATTTCAGGTGGATCATCACGAGAGGTAGGTATTCGACTTTGGTATGCATCTCCCCTATACGTTTTGAGTTTTTATGGGGTTTCTTGCAGCATCTTTAGACCCCCTTGTTGTTGTTGCATATTCTGGACAGCAGAGGAGTAATCTTGGATTTTCTCGGTCGTTTGATGGCGGAATTGGGCATTTAAGGACTCGTTTCACATATACACTTTGTGAGGATCGCAACCAAATTTTTCTTGGAATTTTTGGAGGGCATCCCGCAGGAGTTAATTTACTGTTCTGTGGACAGATTTGCGGTGAGGGTAATGTTTTGGGTGATTTGGGCTTACCGCGGTGTTTGGCTTGTATCTTAGTGACCAAGATGAGTTTTCAAGTGATTTTTGGTTCGTTGGAACCGTGGGAACCTAAGGATCGTACCCGTCCAGTTTCAGCTCTTTTGGACATCGAACCAATTCGCACATCTAGATGGGTTGGATTTTTCTCCAAAACTAGCGGGCGGCGTACTAATTCTATGTCGTAGTATGCATGCATGATAAGTAGAGTACTCCTTTTGTGGACTGAGATGTAAGCATGCATGATAGAATTAGTAAATTGACTATTTCTTGCGATAATAAAATATTAGAACCTTGACTAGCACCCCGTCATATGTTTGCATGTATTTAACCATACCAGTAGAAAACCCCCCACTTGGCCTAGTTTCCTTTATGTTTTAGACTTCCTACACTCTGTATTCTTTTTCCTGGACTTAGAGTTTCTCCTCGCCCGGATAGTGTGCCGAGTGGTCGGAATATTGTGGGATGCATTGGCACTCGTGTCTGGGGGCCGAGTGGAGTCTGGTAGCTGAGGCTAGATCAAGGATAGTGACGAGAGCCACTCGGACAACGGTGGTCCCGGGTTGTCGTGTATTCCCAGACCAGTGTTGTTGGCACTGTGTTCGTGCTAGTGTTTAGTTGGTGATAGCAGGACCCTGAACCCAGACTATTTTGGACACACACGTGATTTCAGTAAATCAATGTTTTCCTTCCAAATTTCTAAGGATCGCCAGAGTCTGTTCTTATTTGATTGGGTGAAGGAATTAGCCCTTCGGGGTTTGAAAAATAAAACTTGTTTTAACTGGTTTTCTTAAAGAACTAAAATTCATTAAATTGGGTTTCCTATATAAAAATGGTTTTCGATAATAAATAACATCTTTTCTTATAAACCTCCTCACCCGAAAGAGTTCGAGTGATATGGGTTCTAAGGGTTGTTTCCATATTTTGGGACGAGAGCTACCGGGGAGTTGTGCCTAGAACCTGTTCTTGTTTGATTTGGGTTCTAGGTGCTAGTCTCCCGAAACTTTCAGACTCTGATTAGTTCCCTACGGATGTTTTAACCGCTAGAGTGGATTTTTCCCTCGAACTGTAAGGGGTCGAGAACTTCGACTGTATCGGTCGATTCTTTTCATCTGAGAGTTGGGTGTTCTGTTTTGGGAGCCATTTGGGTTGACGGTGATCCCAAGCCGTTGAGTGATTCTAGCTGATGTGGTTAGTGTTGAGTTATTCGTTCCGATCTAATTGATCGTGGATTGGATTATAGCCTGCATGAGCCGTAGAGCTCGACAGAAATGCGCAGATACTTCCTCGGTGGGGTCGCTCCCCTCGAGTGCCGCTTCGGAGCTAGACCTGTTACTTATCTTTCGCAGCTCGTCGGCGCAGTCCGAGTGGGACCGCCTAAATAATTTCTGTCCCTGTAGGGGATGCGTGGTAGTAGGTAGGCTCAGGTTTGACTGGACCCTATGTGGCAGCCAGAGTGATTGGGTTGATCGAGTATTTTGAGTTAGAGTCGATGCATCATTTTCATCTGTATCACCCATTGAGCATTATAGATAGAGGAATCGTAGCAATAGAGTTTATTTCCTGCTTACTTACTTTTCTTGTAGCATTGTTATCTTATGCCTCTAGTAGACTTAGTGGGCAAACCGCTGGTCTTGGAGATGGTACCCACTGAGAACTACATGTTGGTTTAGTTCTCACACCCTCTGTCGGTGATAGATTTTTCAGAGGCATCTACCCTAGTTTCTTCTCCTGTTGTTGCACCTGCTAATCGAGGTAAAGGAGTCGCGAGTAGTTCCTTACCCTTCCTTGGAGTGTAGCTGTACCCCTTTTCGTAGCTTTATAGTACAGTCTGCTGGATTATCTTATGTAGTTACTTTTGAGAGTTTTATTTTGAGAGACTTATGTATTGTGAGGTTCAAACTTGTACTATTTGGAGTTGCATTTTATATTTCAGTAGTTTACTTTCCAGCTCTGATATATGTATAGTTGTAGTATTGTCTTTTGCAGGTTAGACGCATCGTCTATGCGGGGCTTCCCGTATGGGCGGCGGATCTGTTAGCGAGCCCGGGTCGCAGTTTCGACCCCGGGGCGTGACAAGTAGAGTCGGAATGCGCGTGGATCAATACTCGACGTCGGAAAGGCATTCTGCACATTTGAAATCAAAGAAAAAGAGTCGTTGAATATATTAAATTTTAATTTTAAATTCTTATGGGGGCTTTTTTTGAAAATGACCCTCTAAAAATTTGTATTTACGAAAATGCCCCTACAAAATTTGTATTTGCAAAAATGGCCCTATGGGTGCCAACTGTGCGCCACGTGTGCCCGCCACGTGAGCAGGTAAGTCTGAGGTGTAACAAGTTGAACACAGGGATTCAATCCCCGTGTGAATCCCATGTTTAAACCATTATAACCCCCGACCCGACCCCTCTTTCTTTCTTCTTCTCCTTCCTTCGGCCTCTCTCTCTCTGCTCTCTCTCTCTCTATCTCTCTCTCTCTTTGTCTCGGTTCGCAGCCGCCGCCACCACCGCCGCTGCCGCCGCCAAAAGCAGCAGACCTCTCTCTCTCTTCACTGTCCGTACACTCTCTCTCTCTCTCTACAATTTAGCATGATAATTTTTTAGCATAATGATTTTTTGTTTGCTCGTTCTAGTAGATATTTTTTGGCATAATGATTTGCACACTTCTTTTTTATATTGTTTGCTAATTTTTGTCTATTTATTTTATATTTGCAGTAAAACTAGTTAACTAGATAAAATTTGGTTAAAAAAAATAATCATCATTGTCGTATTGGACTCGAGCACATTGAACTACATCATTGTCGTATTGGAGTCGAGAAAATAATCATCATTGTCCTATGTTATTTTCACTTACTATGATCCTCTGTTACAAATGGCTCGCATGTCGGTTGAAGGCCATTAATCTGGCTTCGCATGTAACTCTCACTTGCAATTTCAAGTGAGAGGTACATTATATTGTTTATTAGTATATAACTTAAGTAGAAATCACTGTTGGAATGTTATATAACTTAATTCAACAAAAATCTAACTGACGAATGTTATATTGTTTATTATTATCTTTAGTACATCAATATGTCTGGTGAATGTGTCCTATTTTATAATCATTGGGACGAAAATTTAGTCGTGAACAATAATATACCACAATACATTGGTGGCTATAAAGAACTGATCGGAATTCGCCGCGACATCACATTTCAAAATTTCGAAACAAAAATATATAAAGTCATTAATTATGATCGAGCGGAGTTCCGTCTACGCATAACAGTTAGATGTCCAATGGGACCCAATGTGTCACGCCCCGGGGGATTATTTTTAGCGGAAACGAATTACAAAAGGTAGTAAAAATTTTTTTTTGAAAACCTTCTTCCCCAGCACGTGCCCAGATCCGCCGCATATACAGGATCACTCTACAAACGGACAGAGTCTCCCCTGTATATGCACGGCGTAACGGTTTGTACAATGTTCATAAAGGTAGTAAACGATCAATCACAACAATCCAGAACATACAACCATTCACACTGCATTGAATAAGGCTCACGGCCATTCAGTTTGAAAGGATAAATCCACAAGGTTGAAACGGTGCCCACCCGGCACCCATATTTTAAAAACCCATTTCGAAAGCAACATAAACTCAGGGTTTTGGAAAGTAGTGCCCACACGACACTTAGATTTTTGAAACCTATTTTCGGAAGCATCATAAACTCAGGGTTTTGAAAGCGGTGCCCACACGACACCCGAGTTTTGAAATAGAAGTTTTCGCAATCTTTTCTTTGGTTTACTCTTTTATTTTCCAAAACGGCAAACAAAGAAATAAGGAAAGACAAAGAAATTAAATAGTCACCATACCGACATCCACACCGACCCCACGAGGGTATCGAGAACCGTCCACAATCTACAAATAGCAAATGGAATGCGAAAGAAAGAGATAAAAATACTGTTCAGGTCTCCAGGGACCCAGAATCTCTCGCCGCGGCCTCACCGTCGCCTAACTCTCCCCACGGTAGGACCCTGTCGCAAAGTGGGAAGTCAGCGACTAGATAACAATGATAATAGTAAAGCAGGTAAAGAAAACAACGTCCAACCGTAGCCTATCCGGAGCAACCACCCTCGCAAGGGAAAAGTAAAATCAACCACCAGTGAACCTGCAATACCCGATCCCGCCGGACAACTAAACCGACGGATCGCACCACGCCCAAGTCGGACAACTAAACCGAATGGGTCGCACCGCTCCCCCGCCGGACAACTAAACCGACGGGTCGCACCGCTCCCCCGCCGGACAACTAAACCGACGGGTCGCGCCGCTCACACCTTGGCACATCCAAGCCCCACAACTAAAGGGGTCCCACTCCATCCTGTGGGTATACACGGGTCAACGACCACTTTTCCAGAAAAGCGCACCCTTTGCGGTGGCCAAACCGTGGGTGCGCGTGTTGCAGCCTCGAGCCAAGTAACCATAAGCACCATCATGCCAGCATCATAATATATATAACAAGAGTAAAGCGGCAACATGTATAATCAAAAGTAAAACCGTAGCATATGTGATCGAAGGTAACCCACTATCATGTATAATCAAAGTCAAGGCAATAATACGTGCACTCGAAGGTAGCCCGCCAACATATAAATATCAGAAGGAGGACGGCCGTCGGAGACCGACGCTAAACACTATGAAGAACCCACTAACATGCATAAGCTATCACCCATCAATATTAAACCCCAGTACACTTAGAGTTGACCCCGTCCAACATGATAGAGTTAGATGCTAGGACAAAGAAAATAACAACCCACTACATAATAAACCTGATCATAACGACATTACGCATAAGGGGATTCTAAGGGTGTACCCACCTGAAACGTGAAGAAAGTGTGTGGGAACTTCAGTTAAAATGCTCCCACCTTGAGCCCGAAAAGAACTACAGTAAGAAGTATCGTTAATAACATCGTCGGGGTCAAAAACACTCAAAAACGGGGCGAAACGGGCTAAAAACGGAGCTTCTGGGCTCTTTGGCAGAAGGCTGGTGCACGGTCCAGGCGTGGACCGGGTTTACAGCGTCGGCGGTTGCGCCGCATGCGCCGGGTGCACGCAGGAAGCGTGCACCGCGCATCCTGGGCCGGGCTGGTGTACGACACGAGCGTGCACCGGGCTCACGGCCACAGGGGCCTGCGGTGAGCACCGGGTGCACCCCGTAGCGTGCACCGCACCCGAGCGGGCCGGGCCGGCGCACGAAAGCGTGCGCCGGGTCCGCGGCTCTGGCTGCCGACGCGTCCGCCGGGTGCACGCCTGGAGCGTGCACCGCGCACGGTGTGCAGCCCGGTGCACGGTTTCGTGCGCCGGGTCTACACCTCCGAGGCTGCGGGGCGTGCACCGGGTGCACGCCTGGGCCTGTGGACCGCGGCCGTACGGGCAGCACAGTGAGCCCTAGTTTACACGTTTTCTCTCCGTTTTCGCTCCCGTGCGACTCCGGCGACGACCCCGCGAACACGGTAACGGCGGCGGCGGCCTCCCGTCTAACAACGGCGGCGGCGGCCTCCCGTTCGACACCACGCCTTGCACGCAACACGACAAGAAGGAAAACCCTAAATCGAAAAAGATAACCGGGAAGGCCCGAACCGTTTACCTTGTTTTCGCCGGTGAGGGAGGAAGGAAGAGGATCGTCCCGCTCTCGTTCGCCGAGTTCCGCAGGGCGTGCGATCGTCCTTCCTTCTCCTCGTCTCCGTCTCGGTTCCTCGCGCCCTCGGTTGAAAAGAGAGGAAATATGGATTGGGGTTTTATTTTCCCCTTCCCTTTCTTAACAGGGCCGCCTTAAACCCTAGCCGTCAAGGGAAAAACCCTAAATTAACCGAAATCAAAACCGACGGCTAAGATTGTCCCGAAAAGCGTGTCAATCGCTCGCACGGATCCCGGAGCACCCTGAAAGGGGCCCAAACTTCAAAAATTTATTCTGGGAGATCCGGGAGTCGGAATTCGAATCCGATCGCGTCCCCGTTCACCGTTTTGCGAGCTCTAACACCAAAAATTATCCGCAAGTCCCGACAACCAGCCTAGAATTTCTCAAATTTCAACCCCTCCTTAATCAACTGAAAACATTCGGCTAGGACCCAAGATGGAAAACCGGAAGGTCGAAGTATCCCCACATAAATAAAATAACCCAGTGCCCTAAACCGATGAGAATTCCGATCACAGCAGGTTCCCCGTCCGGTCACCTCGAAGAACGTGCCGGCCACTTAACACGGATTCCGATGCGCCACTCAAAGGCAAACGCTTTGACCCCCATTTCTGGAGATCCGTAAATCGGAATCCGAATCCGTTCGCTTTGCCGCCCTCCGTTCTTCGAGCTCAATCGCAGAAAAATACTGGCGGCCCCGGTCAGTCCATTGCAGAAAACGGTGGAAAGTTTACCTATCAGTCCCGTCAAAACAAAAGGGAGGTACACAAGGGCAAGGGAACGCCAGGACTCTACATCACTCACCACTAAAAAAAAAGTTTCGTCCTCGAAACTTAACCCTGGTCCGCGATGCATAAAACTGAGTAGCACTCCTCCATCTTTAACTCCCGTTCCTAAGTCGCTTCGCGTTCTTCTTGGTTGTTCCACAGCGCCTTCCCATAGGGGATCGCCCGGTTGCGCAATCCTTTTGTCCTCTCGTGCTAAGGTTCGCACCGGTGTTCTGTCGAAGCTCGGGTCCTCTCTAAGCTCAAAGGCAGTGACCATCCGTCACCCAAAATCAAGTAAGTTCAGAGCACCTCTTCGAGAATCCGTCTTATTCGCTCGGGCTGTCCGCCGGTCTGGGGGTGAGACGCCGCGCTGCGGTGTGGTTTGGTCTCTAGAGCTCGTTGTAGACTTGCCAAAGGTTCGACAACAGCAGAGTGTCCCTAGTCCACCAAAATTTCTGCTTGAGGTCCTCGTACATCTTCATGTCGCCTGGATGCGCTGCAGAGGGAGCGCCGTGCGCCTCTGACGGTAACTCCTTCTTCAATATTAGCAGTTCGGGCACGCAAGTCCGCCCTCGAAAACGTATTGCGTTGTTCGCACTCGCCGAAAAGTCGCTTGCGTGGTCCGGGGGTCTTGTTTCGGATAAGCTGTATCCGTACGCCTGTTATTCTGACCCTCCAAGATTTCTCTAACAGGGTTGGCTTGATCATTAAGGACAATAGGTCGCGCGACGGTACCGGTCCTGCTGAGTACTCACGCTCATCGATTTCCTCCCCGATTTGACCCTTCTTGCTCAAAACATCCGCTCATATTCTCTGTGATTCCCGTCGCTGACACGATGTGCCCCGAGAGTCCATTTTGCGAAGTCAGAACTCGCATCTCTTAAACTTAGCGACCAGCTCCTGGTCCCTGAAATTCTTGCAGTTGATTAAAGAGGTCGTCAGTCCTGGGTCGTTCTTCACTGTAACCTTGCTTATCTTCCTGTAGTCGATGCGTAGACGTAGACTTCTGTTCTTCTTTCGCACGAAGTCACGTGTGCGCCCCAAGGCGTCACCCCCGGTCAAAAAAAAAAACCCTTTATCCGGAAACTCCTAGTCGTGCCTGGTAGAACCGTAGGGTGCCGTGGCCTTCCACTGTAAAATCGCCCTCTTGGTCCAGGGAGATCTTGTCTCATACGCGCTGCAGGTGTGAGTCGGTCTGTTGTCCTTCCCGGAGTGGTATTGAATCGTCAAGTCGTAATCCTTCAGTAACTCTAGCTACCACCTCCGCCGCAGGTTTAATTCCTTTTGGGTAAAAATGTACTTAAGACCTTGGTGATCCGAGAAGACGTTACAGTGGACTCCAAAGAGGTAGCGCCTCCACAATTTTAAAACGAAGTCCATTATGGCCAGTTCTAAGTCGCGTATCGGGTAGTTCTTTTCGTAATCCTTTTATCGCCTGGAAGCATGGGCTATTACTTTTCCCCTTTTCTGGTCAACCGGTTCAAAGGGGCAGCAATCTTCGTGAAACCTTCGACGAAGCGTCTGTAACGTCCGGCCAGGCCTAGGGACTACGGACCTCTGTCACCGTCGTCGGCGGCTGCCAGTCGACCACTAATTCCACTTCCTTGGGGTCCACGGCGATTCCCTTCGCCGAGGTCACATGCCCTAGGAAACCCACTCCGCGTAGCCAGATTTCACACTTCTTGAGTTTAGCGGACAACTTCTGCTCTCTAAGAGTCTGGAGAATCATTCGCAAACGGTCCTCGTGCTCCTCGTCGGTGGGTGAATAGATCAGGATGTCGTCGAGGGTCGGGTAACTAAGTCCACCGATGCTATGTAGGCCACACACCCACCCTCTACCAACCTTCTGGCCCGTGCCGCTGAGATGACCGCCGGGAAGGGGATGCTCTTGCCCGCCACATACTCATGCTCAGGAAAGCCCGGTTCTTGTAGTCGCACCTGTCGTTTCTCACAGTCGAACTTGGGCGTACTGTCACTGGGGGCCCGTAACTGGCGCTGGGTTGCAGGGTGCATGGAAGAAACAACTTACCAGCCGAGGCCTGTTTCGGATTGGTCCGAAGAGGACAGCTATGAAGGACCTCGGAGGTAAGGGAGGAAAAAGGAAAGAAGTCGTGGGTAAAGCCGAACAGTCTTCCGTGGGTGTTCCCCCCCCCCCCAAACGCGTGTGGGAGTCGAAACGGTCGAGGAAACCGAAAGGTAAAACAAAAGGCACAAGGTTCGCAAAGGTCCGACAGGGGCGGGTTGCTCCGACCCGAGGGGGTGCTCCTATCTAGGAAGCGGAAAGGAAAAAGTAAAACAAATAAAAAAAAGTACTTGTCATTCCCCGATTTGGGACGTCGCGTCGTCCGCCAGGGCGGCCGGGGAGGTCCGCCCGCAACCCTTGGGCCAGCGACGTATGGCGTGGCGGGGTGGGGATCCCGTGTTGTTGGGGTTCATCGCGCGTGGGCCCTCCGGTCGGTCCCTATGCCGGTCGGGGGCCGCGGCATTCTCTCGTCTCTCCGATTGCGGTGCCGGGGGTCTAGTGGTAGCCGGCTTCAGAGGGCACTCGTAACGCGTGTGGCCCGGCCTGCCACATCGGAAACAGTGTCCGTCCCGCCATGGGCAACTCGTCACGGGGTGCGCGTCGCCACATATGACGCCCTGCTTCGATGGCCTAAGTCCTTCCTTCGTCGTCTGCCCAAGGTTCTGCCCGGTTCTCAGGCGTTTGCTCGCCTGGCCCTTCCGATAGGGGTCCTCTGCCGGACGGGGGTAAGGGTATTCCTGCCGGGCGCACTCTAGCTCGGGATGCCCGGCCAGCTTAACCGCCTCCTGGAAGGTGGGAGGGCCCATCTGTGGCATCCCGCGAGGGGCGACGTCTCTGGTGCCGCATCGGCAGTGATCGACGTCCTCGAGTTCCCGTATCAGTATGCTCAGGTGCTCCGCGAGGGTCAGTAGTTGCCCAGCCACATCGCGCAGCTGGTTGCAGAGCAGGCGATTTGCTTCGTCGGCGATGTCCATTCCCGTCGCCGGTTGCTTGCTAAGTCGGCCCTCTATCTGTATACACATGAAGAAAGTCAGCTCTAGCCTTTGCCAATTAGCGACGGGGCAACGAACCCTCTGTCGAGAGAAGAGGACTCGGACTTATTTTCCCCCCTCGATCACTCACGCCCTACTCTCCTACGACCTATCCATTCCATTCCTTTGTAGTTAAGTGGGTATTCCTGTGGACGTCGGCACCGACTGTTGTGATTGAAGCGACTCTCTGATACCATCTTAATCTGTCACGCCCCGGGGGATTATTTTTAGCGGAAACGAATTACAAAAGGTAGTAAAATTTTTTTTTGAAAACCTTCTTCCCCAGCACGTGCCCAGATCCGCCGCATATACAGGATCACTCTACAAACGGACAGAGTCTCCCCTGTATATGCACGGCGTAACGGTTTGTACAATGTTCATAAAGGTAGTAAACGATCAATCACAACAATCCAGAACATACAACCATTCACACTGCGTTGAATAAGGCTCACGGCCGTTCAGTTTGAAAGGATAAATCCACAAGGTTGAAACGGTGCCCACCCGGCACCCATATTTTGAAAACCCATTTCGAAAGCAACATAAACTCAGGGTTTTGGAAAGTAGTGCCCACACGACACTTAGATTTTTGAAACCTATTTTCGGAAGCATCATAAACTCAGGGTTTTGAAAGCGGTGCCCACACGACACCCGAGTTTTGAAATAGAAGTTTTCGCAATCTTTTCTTTGGTTTACTCTTTTATTTTCCAAAACGGCCAACAGAGAAATAAGGAAAGACAAAGAAATTAAATAGTCACCATACCGACATCCACACCGACCCCACGAGGGTATCGATAACCGTCCACAATCTACAAATAGCAAATGGAATGCGAAAGAAAGAGATAAAAATACTGTTCAGGTCTCCAGGGACCCAGAATCTCTCGCCGCGGCCTCACCGTCGCCTAACTCTCCCCCAGGTAGGACCCTGTCGCAAAGTGGGAAGTCAGCGACTAGATAACAATGATAATAGTAAAGCAGGTAAAGAAAACAACGTCCAACCGTAGCCTATCCGGAGCAACCACCCTCGCAAGGGAAAAATTAAATCAACCACCTGTGAACCTGCAATACCCGATCCCGCCGGACAACTAAACCGACGGATCGCACCACGCCCAAGTCGAACAACTAAACCGAATGGGTCGCACCGCTCCCCCGCCGGACAACTAAACCGACGGGTCGCAACGCTCCCCCGCCGGACAACTAAACCGACGGGTCGTGCCGCTCACACCTTGGCACATCCAAGCCCCACAACTAAAGGGGTCCCACTCCATCCTGTGGGTATACACGTGTCAACGACCACTTTTCCGGAAAAGCGCACCCTTTACGGTGGCCAAACCGTGGGTGCGCGTGTTGCAGCCTCGAGCCAAGTAACCATAAGCACCATCATGTCAGCATCATAATATATATAACAAGAGTAAAGCGGCAACATGTATAATCAAAAGTAAAACCGTAGCATATGTGATCGAAGGTAACCCACTATCATGTATAATCAAAGTCAAGGCAATAATACGTGCACTCGAAGGTAGCCCACCAACATATAAATATCAGAAGGAGGACGGCCGTCGGAGACCGACGCTAAACACTATGAAGAACCCACTAACATGCATAAGCTATCACCCATCAATATTAAACCCCAGTACACTTAGAGTTGACCCCGTCCAACATGATAGAGTTAGATGCTAGGACAAAGAAAATAACAACCCACTACATAATAAACCTGATCATAACGACATTACGCATAAGGGGATTCTAAGGGTGTACCCACCTGAAACGTGAAGAAAGTGTGTGGGAACTTCAGTTAAAATGCTCCCACCTTGAGCCCGAAAAGAACTACAGTAAGAAGTATCGTTAATAACATCGTCGAGGTCAAAAACACTCAAAAATGGGGCGAAACGGGCTAAAAACGGAGCTTCTGGGCTCTTTGGCAGAAGGCTGGTGCACGGTCCAGGCGTGGACCGGGTTTACAGCGTCGGCGGTTGCGCCGCATGCACCGGGTGCACGCAAGAAGCGTGCACCGCGCATCCTGGGCCGGGCCGGTGCACGACACGAGCGTGCACCGGGTTCACGGCCACAGGGGCCTGCGGTGAGCACCGGGTGCACCCTGTAGCGTGCACCGCACCCGAGCGGGCCGGGCCGGCGCACGAAAGCGTGCGCCGGGTCCGCGGCTCTGGCTGCCGACGCGTGCGCCGGGTGCACGCCTGGAGCGTGCACCGCGCACGGTGTGCAGCCCGGTGCACGGTTTCGTGCGCCGGGTCTGCACCTCCGAGGCTGCGGGGCGTGCACCGGGTGCACGCCTGGGCCTGTGGACCGCGGCCGTACGGGCAGCACAGTGAGCCCTAGTTTTCGCGTTTTCTCTCCGTTTTCACTCCCGTGCGACTCCGGCGACGACCCCGCGAACACGGTAACGGCGGCGGCGGCCTCCCGTCTAACAACGGCGGCGGCGGCCTCCCGTTCGACACCACGCCTTGCACGCAACACGACAAGAAGGAAAACCCTAAATCGAAAAAGATAACCGGGAAGGCCCGAACCGTTTACCTTGTTTTCGCCGGTGAGGGAGGAAGGAAGAGGATCGTCCCGCTCTCGTTCGCCGGGTTCCGCAGGGCGTGCGATCGTCCTTCCTTCTCCTCGTCTCCGTCTCGGTTCCTCGCGCCCTCGATTGAAAAGAGAGGTAATATGGATTGGGGTTTTATTTTCCCCTTCCCTTTCTTAACAGGGCCGCCTTAAACCCTAGCCGTCAAGGGAAAAACCCTAAATTAACCGAAATCAAAACCGACGGCTAAGATTGTCCCGAAAAGCGTGTCAATCGCTCGCACGGATCCCGGAGCACCCTGAAAGGGGCCCAAACTTCAAAAATTTATTCTGGGAGATCCGGGAGTCGGAATTCGAATCCGATCGCGTCCTCGTTCACCGTTTTGCGAGCTCTAACACCAAAAATTATCCGCAAGTCCCGACAACCAGCCTAGAATTTCTCGAATTTCAACCCCTCCTTAATCAACTGAAAACATTCGGTTAGGACCCAAGATGGAAAACCGGAAGGTCGAAGTATCCCCACATAAATAAAATAACCCAGTGCCCTAAACCGATGAAAATTCCGATCACAGCAGGTTCCCCGTCCGGTCGCCTCGAAGAACGTGCCGGCCACTTAACACGGATTTCGATGCGCCACTCAAAGGCAAACGCTTTGACCCCCATTTCTGGAGATCCGTAAATCGGAATCCGAATCCGTTCGCTTTGCCGCCCTCCGTTCTTCGAGCTCAATCGCAGAAAAATACTGGCGGCCCCGGTCAGTCCATTGCAGAAAACGGTGGAAAGTTTACCTATCAGTCCCGTCAAAACAAAAGGGAGGTACACAAGGGCAAGGGAACGCCAGGACTCTACACAATGAATGAGAATTACTTGACATATCAAGTGATCATGGGATTGTAGGCATGATGAGTTTTTTCTCATTTCATGATTGCATAAAAGTATACATAAAGAAGCAAGTGTTGACGACACGTGACCGTCCAACCTCTGTTTACTCCACGAGAATGTGCAATAGTGATTACCGAAGAGATTATGTCGATCTTGAACGAATTCGTACTTCAAGGTATGAAAAACTATTGAACTAAATTTTATAATTCAATCTTTGTCCTTTATTAGTATAGGTGCGGAAAATAAATAATTTAGACTTTATAAGTATTACAGAGTGTCTGAAGTCCCATGTGTGCTAGTGAGTACATCATTACCATATACTACTGTGGATCCATCTTTGGTGGAGTTTGTCACGCCCCGGGGTCGAAACTGCGACCTGGGCTCGCCAACAGATCCGCCGCCTATACAAAACCCCGCATAGGCGAAGCGTCCAACCTACAAGAAAAGGGACTACAGCAAAACAAATATCAGAGCTATAAAATAAAACTGCTGTAAAACTAAAAAAATCGATCCTCTGTACAACTAAAAAATAATGATACAATATTCATCTCCCATAAGTGATAATCATACAATATCCTCAAATACAATAACCCAAAACTCAACAGGGAGGTAAACCGAAATAATACATCAGTGTACAGGCTCTCAGTACAAGTCAGATCCTCACAATACAATGATCTCTCAAAAGTGGAAATAAAATAATCTACTGACTGTACTACAAGTCTCCAAAGTGGGGGTACAGCTACTCTCCAAAGATAGATAGGGATCTAGCTCGCGACTCCCGCACCTCGAACAGCAACAGTAGAATCAGCAACACCCGCTATAACTCTGCAAAACAAATAAGAGGAAAGAAAAAGGAGGGGGAAAACCCCCAATGGGTGTGAGAACTACACCAACAGGGAGTTCTCAGTGGGTACCGCCACCAGGCCCGACGATCTGCCCACTAAATCTACTAGAGGCATAAGATAACCAAGTAGTAAAAACTAAACAAGAAAGCTGGAGATACTCTACAACTACCATGCCTCTATCTAAATGCTCAATGGGTGATGTCGATGATAAGATATGCAACCACTCACACACGAGGTGCTCAATCGACCCAATCGAGCTAACTACCACATCTGGTCCAGTCAAGCCTGCGCCTCCCTAGTGTATCAACGTAGGGTGTCCAATCGGACTAACTCGCTATCAAATAGTGGCACATGCAAGCTATAGTCGAAATCCACACACTCTCTCAGAACGGATAGACTCAAGATCCCCAAACATCTCGCACAACGGTCGAAGTACTCTCAACGATCCGGGACCACCGTCAACCCAAACAGTTCCCAACAATACTGGCACTGGTCTAATCACAGCTACTAGACTCCACTCAGCACCCAGGCACGAGTGCAACAATGAAAGTACCAGCCTGAATAAACCCAATCAATGGACCAGTAAAACTAGCACTGCCTGCTCAAACTATCTCAAGTATCTGCTAACAGATCGGCACTCACTGACCGGCACTCATCTGTACGGTACTCACTGGCCGCTGTGTAAATCGCCTACTCCGGAGTGGCACTCGAGGGGAGCGACCCACACGAGTAAAGTAACCATGTCACAAGTATCATGATATAGCAGGACTGGATCACGACTATTATCAAAGTGGGAAAATCCATCCACTAACGAAACCCCGATCCCCAAACATCACAACAGTACAAGGGGTCAAAAGGTACCTCGGGAACACCACCAAAAACTCGAAACGGAGCAAAGTGATCAACACTGAAATCAAAGGCGTACCTCTCGTGAACGTGTTGCCGTGAAAATCGGCACAAAAATCCATCGTGGTAGCTCAAGGGGCCTCACGCACTGAAATGCGACGGTAGAAGCCAAAAACGAAGAAGCGTCGAAGTGCGCCGCGTCGCAGAAAACGTCGATGCCACGGCCTCCAAAAATACCCAAGATCTATCGGAGAGTAGAGGACACAGTGTAGAAGGGCTCTACAAATAGGGGAGCTCCCAGAAAACTCCAAAAACCCGCACAAATAGCCCCTACTGCCTATTTATAGGCTGAAATTCGGAGGAAAATACACATTGGGGGACATCTTCCGGGCGCCCGAAACTTTCGGGCGCCCGAAGCTTTCGGGCGCCAACAGGAACGCCCGATCGCAGCCGTCCATCCAGCGCCCGGATTAACCTCGTTGCACTAAGTGCCCCCGCACAGCAAACAGCGAAACCCCCCTCCCGCGTTGCGCCGCGTGACCAGCACTGTGCGCGCGGTGGTTGGCGTTAGCCAACCACGCTCCGCCACGTGGACACCACGCCCGCCCCGGTCAGCGCCCACGTGCGTGCCTGCTGCGCCTCCTGCCACCCTGCCACGCACTGATCCAGAGGCGCTCCCGGTGCACCTCCGTGGACCGCGACCACTGCACCAACCAACCTAATACCGCCACCTGTCAACTGCGAGCCAACGGGAATCCGCCACGTGGCACACCAGCCTCCACGCGCCGTGCCCTGCCCGCGCGCCTGCCGGTCACACACCTGCTCCCGTGGGCCGAGCCCATTGCGCCGCGCCTCCAGCCCCGACACGTGGCGTACAGCACCAACGGGAAGCCGCCACGTGGCACCCCCTTCGGTCCACCAGTCCATCGTGCACCCGAAAACACTGAAATCTTTCGGGTATCCATTTTTGGGCGTCCGGACTCAGAAAAATACAACCAAGTAGTCAATTTCCATCGTTTTTCCGCGCTGAATCCAAATCCGATGTCCGTTTCGCGCGGAACCACTTCTAAAATTTCACGGGGTATCCGAATACACTCGTGATCCTTTTTACGCACTAAGTCCACTTCTTGGGTGTGGTGACCCGGATCTCTGCGGGGCTTCTACAGTGTGACCAACAGTTTCTGGAGGCCTATGTGGCGTGTCGGCGGTGTTGGTGCACCAATTGGAGGGTTTTCCCTCTCCTCTTTCTTTTCTCTCCTTGGTTTTGCAGAGTCTTAGCAGGTGTTGCTGATTCTGCGGTTGTTGTTCGAGGCGAGGGAGTTTCGAGCTAGATCCCTACCCGTCTGTGGAGAGTAGGGGTAGACTCACAACAGTACAAGGGGTCAAAGATTGCCTCAGGAACTGTGCCAATAACTCAAAATGAGGCAAAGCAATCAACACGGAAATCGAATATGTACCTCTCGTGAACGTGCTACCATAAAAATCAGCTCAAAAGTCCATCAGGGTAGCTCAGGGGGTCTCGCGCACTGAAATGCAACGGTAGAAGCCAAAATCCAAGAAACGTCGCAGTGCGCCGCGTCGCAGAACGCGCGGATGTCGAGGCCTCCAAAAAATCTGAAAGTTCTTCACGAGATGCTCCACAAGATGATGAACAAGTTTGCTCAAGGTCACATAGGGAGAGGAGCTCGGGAAGAAGGCCCAAACGCGCTGCAAAGAGGGCCTTTCATAGTCAAACTGAACAAATCAGAAAATTCCATCCATGTCCCTGGTTTCGGTCGCCCGAAATCTTCAGGTTGCGACAGTAACCCAGAAAGTACCCCAAACTGTCAGCGCCGGAATCCACCCTGAAGCGCCACACGTCCCCCGAACAGGCAACAGCCACCGCGCCCAACCACCTGCCGACATGTGGCCGCACCCCGCGCATCTCCCGCCCGCGTCGGCTCCTCGATCGGCGCGCCGACTGCGCGCACCCGCGCTGCCGCCGACACCGCCGCACACGCCGCCCGAGGTTCCTGCCTCCCTGCTCCGTGAACCGTGCCCGTGCACCAGCCAATCACACTCTGCCACGTGTCCAAACCTCAGCCAACCAGGAAATGCCACGTGGCACGCACCCCCACTGCACCGCGCGTGGCTGCCCGCGTGCCTGCCCGCGCCGCGTGCCTGCCCGCTCCTCTTTCTTTCTTGCAGGTAGGATGCTACGCCTATGCGGGGTTTTGCATAGGCGGCGGATCTGTTGGCGAGCCCGGGTCGCAGTTTCGACTCCGGGGCATGACATTGGGTCCGATATGCGCACAAACACCTCCAATACTCAACATAAGCCTCTAAAAGTTGCTAATCAAACAGTAATCCTATCGCAGGGATCCGGGTCCTCACATCCTCCTCCACTAAAAGAAAGTTTCGTCCTCGAAACTATCACAACTCAAAAGAGAGTCTCAAATACCAAAGGTAGGTACTCATCATCACCGTCTTTAGCTCCCGAGTCACCACTCACTCCCCGTGATTACTCCTCATCAACAACAACAGCCAGTACGGCATGCCCCGATTGCGCAATCCTCTCTTCTCACGAGCCAGAATTCGCAACGACCGTCCCTCGTACTCAATCACTCACAGATCTCAAACAGAGCGAGTCAATCACGGGCGAGCGATCCAAAAGCATAACACTCCTGAGCTGAGACGTGGAAAAATCTCAAGGACTCCAACAAAAAGCTGGGGGGAAAAGGAAAATAACCACCAGTGCTGCACGCACCAACACCGCACCCTGGTGCCTACTCAACCAGGGCGACCCGAGACACACCCACACAATCATCCAAAAAGGAAATGAGCCCTAACCAGGTGGGGTCCTCACTCAGTCACTCCCGGATCCTGACCATCCGAGTGGACTGCTCAACCGCAATCTATCATCAAAAGGGACCCTCAGGGACATAACCACAAGCCTTGTTCACCTCAACAGTTCCACACAACGCCAGCTGTGGAATCATTAAACTCAACCCCAGACAGCTCTCCCGCTGAAGGTATCCGCCGCCGTAGTGGCTTTGTCGGGGTGATACAGAATACTCAACAACAACCCAACGGTAGCTCCACAGCCACTATGGGAGGCATCTGTAGTACACTGAACTTTAGCAAATTGCGAAGTTCGAGTGTGTGAAGGGTTGAATTATACCTTTCGGATGTTTTTGTAAGCTTCCCAAAGATTCTAGAAGGTTTCCGGAGAGTCTGGGCGCAAATCAAAAAATTTCGAAAAAATTGAAAATTTGAGGTTTTTGGCTTCGGGGTCCGGACCGTCCGGGGACAGTCCGGACTGTCCGCGTGAATCTGGGAAATTCCACCTTCGGGGTTCGGACCGTTTTGGGGCAGTCCAGACCATTTTGGTCTGGACAGCCCAGTAAGAAATGTAATTACATTTCTTGTAGGGGGCTTTTGGGATTTTGTTACGTTAGGGTTTTTAACCCTCATCTTCCTCTCTTTTCCTCTCATTTGGAGAGTGCAAGAGAGAGTGTTAGAGAGAGAGAGAGGGAGAGCTCTTCTTGGATTTCCTTCTCCAACACATCTCTCTACTTGGGTTCTTCTTCAACTTTCTCTTCTCCACCATTGGAGCTTGCTTCAAGAGCTTGAAGGAAGGCAAGAGCTTGAAGAAGAAGGAAGTTTGAAGCCCTAATTCCTATCATTTGCACTTCAAGGTGGGATTTGAGCCTAAAAGAGGTTTGGAACATTTCTTTTCCCTTTTCTTTTGGAATTTTTGTAGGAAAACCTAGTTTTTGGGAAAACTAGGGTTTATTTGGGGCTTTTAGATTTCTAGCTTTTGGGGTGGAATTGATGGGTGTAGAACACTCTTGTAGGTTGGTTTTGAAGCATTTCTTGTTTGGATTTCAAGATTTAGCAAGATTTCTCAACCTAAGGTATTTTTCACCTATTTTACTTATGATTTTTAAGGAATTTTGTGATTAGGTTTTTGTGATGTTTTTAACCCTTTGGAAACTTCTCTTAGGACATAAGATGAAGTGTGGGCATCTTGGTTGGGATCCTTCACAAGGATTTGGCAACTATTCGATGGGTTTGACCTCACCGAAATGGGTGAACTCCCCCTATGTCTTCTATAGACTTTTAGGACATCATTATTATATTAAACATGCATCGTTTGATTTATCATGATTTATGATCATGCATTTGAACCCCTTCCTGTGTAGAAAATTTCATACTCTATGTAGTAGAGGTAAACATTGTAGGTGCATGGGCACTTTAAGGGGGGATTGAATAGAAATTTTTGTGAACTTAAACTTTTGGATATGAATAGAGAATAACTATACCTGTTATAGAATTATTGGGACATGTTAAGCGATGATCATGTATAAATGGACATTATGACATTAGTGCCATCTAGTGTAGTGAGATACAAGTAGAAAACTTCTAAACTTGTACAATCAAGATGAAATAGTTAGATTCCATGTTTGAGACTTGAGGAGAACTTGTAAATGTTTTACTCTTTCATTATGCAAGATAATGTTAATATTGTCACTCCCCGTGTGATGACCCGGATCTCCACAGAGCTTTTGTAGTGTGTCTGGCAACTTCTGGAGGCTCTTTGCATGTGTTGGAGGTGTTTGTGCGCGTATCAGACTCAAGAAATGGACTCGGTGCGAAATTTGGGTTAAGAACACTTATTTGGAGGCCTTCGAAAAATTTTAGAAGTGGAATTGGGCAAAACGGACATCGGATTTGGACTCGGCACGCGAAAACGGTGAAAATGGACTATTTACTTGCATTTTTCGGAGCCCGGATGTCCGTGCACGAATTTCGAGGCAGTGTGGTACTTTTCGGCCGTTGGGGCAGCGCCGGCGGTGGCGGGCAGCGACGGAGCGCGGTGGCACGGCAGCGGGCAGCGGCGCGGGTAGAGGCGCGGACTGCGCGGTCCACGGGGTGAGGCTTCCACCGGGGTTGGACGCGTGGCGGCTTCTGGTTGGCCGGCGCAGCAGGCGCGGTCCACGGGGTCGCGCGGAGGGTGCATGGACCGGGGCAGGGCCATGTGGCGGTCGCTGGTTGGCCGGTCCATGTGCGCTCGGTCCACGCAGGGAGCAGAGCAGGTGTCTCGGGCCGCGTGCGCGGCGTGGTCGCCGGCAGCGCCGGTGCGCTCACGTGGGCGTGCTGACCGAGGCGCTGACGCAGGCGCGGGGGCTCGGCAACGTGTCGCGAGTGGGATGGCCAGGCCCGCTGTTTGCTGTTCGGGGCCACGTGTCGCAACCTGGTTGATTCGGGCGCTGATGGATCGGGGTACGTTTTGGAGGACTGTAGCAGCCTGAAATGTTTCGGGCGCTCGAAACCGGGCACATGGATGGAATTTTCTGATTTGTTCAGTTTTGGCTATAAAAGCCTTCTTTCCTGCGCGTTTGGGCCTTCTTCCCGAGCTCCTCTCCCAGTGAGGCCTTTTGCAAACATGTTTATCATCTTGTTGTGCATCTCTTGATGGATTCCCAGAATTTTTGAAGGTCGCGGCATCGACGTTTTCTGCGACGCGGCGCACTGCGACGCTTCTTCGATTTTGGCTTCTACCGTTGCATTTCAGTGCGCGAGACTCCCTGAGCCACCCCGCTAGACTTTTGAGCTAATTTCTGTGGCAGCGCGTTCACGAGATGTACGGCTTCTATTTCTGTATAGATCAGTTCATATCATTTTGAGTTTTTGGCATGGTTCCCGAGGCAAACTTTGACCCCTTGTACTGCTGTGAGTTTTGGGACAGCGATGGAGTATTGTTGGATTTTCTTGGTCTACGGTTATCGGAATGAGGCGTTTAAGGGTTCGATTGATATCTACGCTTCGAGACGAACGTACCCGTATTTTTATCAAAATTTTTGGAGGACTCATCAAAGGTGATAATTGAGCTTCTTTGGGACTGATTTTTTGCAGGCTTGTGTTCATGAAGGTTTTGGCTTTCGGCAATGTTCTAATTGTTTCTTGGCCTACATGTGTTGGAATAAGGTGTATAAGTACTCGATTTGTATCTACTCGTCACGAGGATCACAATGGTGATTTTTCTAGATTTTTCTGAGGACAGAATGTAGGTGAAAATCCCCTTTTTTGTGCTGGTTGGTAAAAACAGCATGTGCTGTTTGGGTGTTATGGGGTATTGATCGTGTTGTTGTTGGTTGAGCAGAGGCTTGCACGACCGTGTACCGAGGGTGCAGTTTCGGCAGATTTTGTTGGCATGTGACTAAGTACTTCACCGACTTCGGTTTTGCCTGCGGAAAGCCTTTCAGGTGGGTTGCCTTGTCCCCGGAACCGGTGGACGGTTCTCTAATTCTATTTAATAGAATGCATGCATGTTTAGGGTACATTGTTTGTGATTGAGAGGTAAGCTTAGTAATGTTGATTGTCACGCCCCGGGGTCGAAACTGCGACCCGGGCTCGCCAACAGATCCGCCACCTATGCCAAACTCCGCATAGGTGAAGCGTCCTACCTTCAAGAAAAGTGCTACAGCTAACAGATATCAGAGCTATAAGAAAAAACTGCTGTAAAAATGAAATCAACCACTGTACAACTGGAAATAATGCAACAATGTCCACCTCCCAAAAATGATAATCGTACAATATCCTCAGATATAGAACTCATAGCTCAACAGGGAGGTATCTCCAATAAATACAATAGTGTACAGGCTCTCAATACATATCATCCTCACTACAACAGTCTCTCAAAAGAGAAAAATAAAATAACTAATCTAATGAAGATCTCCTCTGAAGGGGGTACCGCTACTCTCCAACGACGGGTAGGGATCTAGCTCGCGACTCCCTCTCCTCGAACAACAACCGCAGAATCAGCAACACCCGCTAAGACTCTGCAAAATAAAGGAGAGGAAGGAAAAATGAGGGGGAAAACCCCCAAAGGGTGTGAGAACTACACCAAAAAGGGAGTTCTCAGTAGGTACCACCGCCAGGCCCGACGGTCTGCCCACCAAGTCCTCAAGAGACAAAAACTAACCAAAGCCGTAAAGACTGAAATAAGGAAGCTGGAGCCTCTCAACAGCTATCATGCCTCTATCTAAATGCCCAAACGGGGAGAACCAAAGAATGGTATGCAACCACTAGCACATGAAGTGCACAATCGACCCAATCGATAGACCAGTAATCACTGGCACTGCCTGCTATGCCTGCCATGCCTGCTATGCCTGCTATGCCTGCCGTGCCTGCCGTGCCTGCTATGCCTGCTATGCCTGCCTTGCCTACTATGCCTGTTATGCCTGCTATGGCTACCATGCCTACTATGCCTGTCATGCCTACTATGCCTGCTATGCCTGCTATGCCTGCCATGCCTACTATGCCTGCTATGCCTGCCATGCCTGCTATCAAACTGAAGAACTCATCTGTGGGAATACTGACCGACTACTGACCGGTACGGTTGCATCCCAAAATAGGTGACAGACCGACTACTGACCGGTACGGTCGCACACTAAATAAGTGACAGACCGACTCCTGTCCAGCACGGTCGCACACTAAATGAATGACAGACAGTCTCCTGACCGGCACGGTCGCACACTAAATGAATGACAGACCGGCTCCTGACCGGCACGGTCGCACACTAAATGAATGACAGACCGGCTCCTGACCGGCACGGTCGCACACTAAATGAATGGCAGACCGGCTCCTGACCGGCACGGTCGCTCACTAAATAAGTAGAAAACTCCGCCCACCAGAGAAATCTGATAACCAATCTGGTGCATAAATGAATGTCCGGTCAACCGCCCAATATCCGCAGTTGCCAAAATACCCTGCCGTTTGTAATCCAGCACAACCCGTCCCTGACACCAATGTCCTGGCTACACTACCGCTGACCCCTGCTCGCCCCCGAGCAACATAGACCTCCTGACTAACAAAGGAGGAGAAAAGGGAAAAGCATGGTTTCTCCTAAGTCAAGTTCCAATAAGTAGTGTAGCAGTAAAAGATGGCCTAACTAGATGACCATACAAGCATGCCTTTGTCCTCAAAAGAAATAAAAGAGGGTGAAAGATATAATAGCAAAGCATGCTAAAATATTCCTGCTATGCTGTACCAATCTCACACAAGTAGGCTAATGAATAAACCTGTACAATAACCACATGATCTAGGCCATTCTTCAAGCTTTTCCTCTCGATGCTAAATATGGGTTGTATATTAAACATGCATGCTACCACTCATGGAGGGGTGACATTCCCACAAGTGCACCTACATTCCCCATAATATAAAAAACCTTATACAGTTACCAAATTAAGCCTAACCACCTGAAATGCTCAATCCAAGGCAAACCTGGGGTCGGTGAAGAGCGTGGCCACTCGCAAGCACAATCCGCTGAACCCATATCCACGGTACATGTCGCGCAAACCTCGGCTCCTAACAGTGTTCTAAAAACACTCGCG
This sequence comes from Tillandsia leiboldiana, assembly GCA_029204045.2. Classification (NCBI taxonomy): domain Eukaryota; kingdom Viridiplantae; phylum Streptophyta; class Magnoliopsida; order Poales; family Bromeliaceae; genus Tillandsia; species Tillandsia leiboldiana. Next base: position 28,911,937 of record CM055068.1, read on the forward strand.
AACCCTCCTGGGTACAACAAAAGGTCCAGAGTTACACTTTATGCGAAAATATCCAAGCATACACCATCTGCTGAAACCAGCCCCGAAGATGTGCAATTTTTACCTGCAGAACGGACTCTAAAAAATCCACCAAAAATATGGACGCGATCGTCGCGTCGAGCCCTTCGAAACGAGTACCTGCACGTCAAAATCCGAGTCCCGGAGGCCGAGTTACAAATTCCACAACGCGGTGAGCGCGAAAGTCCACAACATACACAACTGTATCACATTGCACCGAAGAACGGGAAAAGTATACCTTCGGGCAATTCCCGGAAAAATCCCAGAAAAAACGGTGATAATCCTCGCGTCAAGTAGATGAAAAAAGTGTATAGGCTCGCCTCGATCCGACGGTCGTACAACAAGTTGCACGCAAAACGGAGTACACTTTACGAGTTCGCGCGCAAAACAATGTGCGACCACCAAACCTGCACGCAAAACGGTGCACGTCATTAAAAACCCACACGCAAACCGGTGCGTGCCAACACGACCTGCACGCGAAACGGTGCACGTACCTCGAATCTGCATGCAAAACGGAGCATGCTTCCCTTAAGGTTGCACACAAAACGAGGCGCGTCCAAAATGCCAGCAACAGTCCGCGTATTAAAACGGCACAATAAAACACGGTCCCTAACACGCAAGAAGGCGTGGGGTCAAATCCAAAATCCAAAAGGAAAACTCAAAACTGTGCCAAAATACCGCAAAACTACAAACGGGACCTACCTCGACCCGTCGCGCTGTCCAAAGCGTCAATCCGACTCCTTGGAACACCTTGTGCGCTCCACGGGGTCCACGGCGCGCTCGTGCGCCCTCGAAAACCCCGCCCCGAATCGCCCTCTCCCTCTCCTGGTACGCTCGGGCGAAGCCAAAAAGGGAAAAAGGAGGAAAAGGGGGCCTTTCGGGCCCTTATAGGCCGAAAAACAACTTTCGGGCGCACCTTTTGGGCGCCCGAAAACTTCCGGGCGGCTACAGTAACCGCCCAGCCGCAGTCCACGCACTCGCGCCGTGCCAGCGAGGCGCCACCTCACCATCGCTCGGCCAATGGTGAGGCGACACGTGTCCCGGGACCCGTGCACCGCAACCATGGACCAGTGGCAGCCAATCAGGGGCTGCCACGTGGACCGCACCCACGCCTGCTCTGACGCCGACCGCAGCACGCGTCGCGTCAGCGAGTCGCGTCGCGCTGATCGACCAGTGGGAGGTCAACACATGGCCTCCCCGCTGACACCGCGCCAGAGGGCCGGCACGCCTTCCCCGCGCGGGTCTGCGTCTCTGCCCTGCACGCGCCTCGAGGCAAGCCGCACCAGTTCGGTGCACCGAGCGCCCTACACTGCACCTACCGCAGGCCGCCACGTGTCCACCCTCCGGTGCACGCCGGCGCCGTGGTCCGCGCGCCTGCCCGCGCCCCCGCGCCTGCCCGCGGTCGCTCCGCCGCCTGCCCAAGCCCGCGCCGCTGCGCTCCGCCGCTGCCCGCCGCCATCGACGCTGCCCCCGATCGCCGGAACAGTGTCCATTGCCTCAAAAACCGTGCCAAGTCATCCGGACTCCGCAAAAAACAAGTGAATAATCCGTTTTTATCGTTTTCACGCGCTGAATCCAAATCCGAAGTCCGATTTGCCAAAGTCCAACTCTAAAAATTGTCGAAGGCATCTGGAAAGGTGTTCTTTTGTCCAAACTTCGCGGTTAGCCCAATTTTAATATCCATTGCGCGCAAAACCACTTCTAAGCATTCGACGGAGTCATCTGACTACTCTCGTGATCAATTAAACACTCTGAGTCCATCACTAGTGTCCAATTGGTGCACAAACGCCACCGACACGCCACATAGGCCTCGAAGAGCTACTAGTCAACCAGTAATCTCGTCGTGGGGATCCAGGTCCTCACATCCTCCCCCATTAAAGAAAGTTTCGTCCTCGAAACTAGCTCGATTCCACCAGGAGTCACAAACACCAAGGGTAAGTACTCAACATCACTGTCTCTAGCTTCCCAAGTCACCTCTCACTCCCCGTGATTACTCCTCAACAACAACAACAACAGCCAGTACGGCATAGCCCGATTGCGCAACCTCTAATCTCACGAGCAAGGATTCGCAACCGGCGTCCCTCGTACTCCAAACATTCCTAGATCTCAAATGGGGCGAGTCAATCATGGTCGAGGGATCCAAAAACATAACCTTCCTGAGCTGAGACATGAAACACAACAGGGGTTCCATCAAAAGTTGGGGGAAACAAGATAACCGCCAGTGCAACACGCACCAAACCACAACCTGTGTCAACTCAACCAAGGCAACCCGAAGCACACCCACACGATTATCCAATAAGGAAAAGAGCCCTAACAAGGAGGGGTCCTCACTCGGTCACTCCCGAATCTTGACTATCTGAGTGAACTACTCAGCAGCGGTCTATCATCCAAAGGAACCCTCAGGGACACAACCACAAGCCATGTTTGCCTCAACAGTACACACAGCGCCAGATGTGTCATCATCAAACTCCACCCCAAACAGCTCTCCTGCTCCAGGTATCTGCCATCACAGTGGCCTTGTCGGGGTAATCCAGAATGCTCAACCATAACCCAATCGGTAACTCCACAGTCACTATGGGAGGCATCACTAAAACTCGCAGATCTCTCTCCCAACACTGGAAATACTAGCATTGGCGCTGGTAGCAATCTCATCACCCGATTGCCAAGCTTTCCTGGCACTACCCAGTCCAAGAAACTCCTCACCTCGACAATAATTGTCGATCTTGGCCAAATCCCAAGTGATATCCATATTGGCCGGATTTCCACCGCCACTCCTATGGCTCGAACAAAGTGACCCAAGAAGTTATGCTTCTGAAGCTACAACTTGTACCTCAATAACTTGGCATACAGCTTCATCCACACAGGCATGGTAGCACATCCACAAGTGCTCCACGTACTCCAAGTCGCTCTGGGAGTAAATCATAATATCCTTGGGGGAACACCACTCCCAATCCGTCCAAGTACAACTGGGACACACAATTTCTCAAATCTTCAAGACAACGGGGCATTAATTATTCCATTTGGCCTCACTATGAGCTCATAATGCCCCTACCGTGTCCTGAACGCCATCTTGGCAAATTCCTCGGTTGTCTAATTCCAAGTAGGTACTCGTATCATACAATAACTGCCTGCATATAACTCCATCAGAAGGTCCTAGATACCACCCGGACCTATCTACACTCGAACCATAAAAGGACCCTCACAGTCGTGTATCAACGACGTGGCATCACCACCGTGTACCAACGGCGTGGCATCACCACCGTATATCAACGGCGTGGCACTAGGTCAAACAGACCCCTCGATCCATCAGATCCTCTACCGGCGATATCCAATGAAGTGCTGTCGAGGGTGGCGCGGTTCCCCGAACCACGTCAAACGCAATCTCTATCTCCCTAACCGGCGGCATTATCTACAGCTCAGGTGAAATCATACCCGAGATCTCGTGGCAACAGAGATATCCTTGGGTCCAGTGCCGCCGTAAGCACCTCTCACACTGTCGCTATAACCTGTGTGCTCTAACTATCTCAACCATCAAATCTCCTCTCGTCTGCCTCGCAGAAGGTCAAAGTTCGCTCTTTCCGCAGCCCAACATCCTGTGGCACTGTGCCAATCACTCTCAAGCACATGGTCAAGATACCGAACTGCCACAATTACCATTAAGTCTGCCGGTAACTCGCAGTCTCAGCTGCACTGGACATGATCCAAAAGTCTCCTCCACATGCACAACAACAACAGAAACCTGTACCTCTATTGCACGTGGTAATAATTCTGCCTCTAGTCCATGCAGGAATGCAACATGCTCTAACTCCGGCTGCTGTGATAAAATCACACTTGCAACAACTCCATCCACTGCCGTGGTGCCCTCCAACCGGGCGGCACAGATTCATCCATTCGATGCCGGCGGTTGTCGCTCAATCTGCAAGAAAAAATCTAGACCAAACACAAAGGGAGCACGACCTCTGTCTCTGCTCACACTGAGGTGATGAATAAGATCCTCCACAGATAGCAAATCCACGCTACCGCTGCGCCACTCAGATATAGATGCTGATGCTGCCATCGGAGTCCACCCGATCTCTGGCATCTCAGGAACCCGTCATCCTGGAAAAGAAATCAGAGATGCCTCTGCCGGCCGATCTGTCCTCCATCACCCGGCGCCAAGCGCCAATATCCAGAACTCACCTATGGCGGCAGATCCCTATCCAAAGGAACTGTAGTGCCAAGCTCCATACGCAACGCCTACTCTATCGAGGCATCAAAGATCCATAACAGAGGGACCAACTAAACTGAAAGGTATCCTAGCGCAATCCACTCCCAGCCACACATGTCCTATGCGCCTCGTCCCTCGAAACATGGAGCGCGCAGTTCAACGACTGCAAAAACTCTCTAGCACAGGGAGGCTCTCAAGTAGTCACTCTATTATCACCAACCACGACTCTGCCTCCAAATGCTCCAAACTCAATCTTACGAGTCGGGGTGGTTCATCTGCCAAATCCGGCTCAATAGATCGATCGTGTCCCCTCAGCTCACCAGCTGTCAACTATCCACCCTGCCTCGGTGCCTCGGCACTGAACATTGGTACAGAGGGGGCTAATCACTCCATTGGTGCCACAAAATCCCCGCCCCTGGGGATACTGCAACCGGGTGGTCTCAGAAGGAAGCACTGTCGAGCTGCCCGCTGCTCCGACAACTGTGTCACTAAAACCATCTGCTCGCTCATTCTGCCGCTGATAGGCCTCAGACGATCCTGTCATCTAGGTCCGGAACTCTCTGACCTCAATCCGGGTATCCGGCCCAAAACCAACCGCTCAAGCTCAACTGCTATGACAGGAAGCACACGGGTCAAAACCCAGCGTCGGGGAGACACCGCTCGCCACGACGAAACCACAAAACAGCACACAACAACGCTAGACCCAATCCAGCGAAAGTCTAAAGCATGTCACCCGTTCCACAGCATTATGTTGTCTGCAGCCAACATAATCACTTAGGAGAATAAACATGCCAATCACTCTTCCCGTCCCTTGGGAGAGGTAAAAACTCAATCAGGACTCTCGCTATAAATCACGACTCTCACGAAGTCAACCAAGGGTCAAACCATAAGCCAAGGGTTTCTAAGTCCACAATGACCTACAACCTAGGCTCTGATACCAACCTAATGTGTCACGGCCCGGGGTCGAAACTGCGACCTGGGCTCGCCAACATATCCGCCACCTATGCCAAATTCCGCATAGGCGAAGCGTCCTACCTGCAAGAAAAGTGCTACAGCTAACAGATATCAGAGCTATAAAATATAACTGCTGTAAACATGAAATCAACCACTGTACAACCGGAAATAATGCAACAATGTCCACCTCCCAAAAATGATAATCGTACAATATCCTCATATACATAACTCATAGCTCAACAAGGAGGTATCTCCAATAAATACAACAGTGTACAGGCTCTCAATACATATCATCCTCACTACAATAGTCTCTCAAAAGAGGAAAATAAAATAACTAATCTAATGAAGATCTCCTCTGAAGGGGGTACCGCTACTCTCCAACGACGGGTAGGGATCTAGCTCGCGACTCCCTCGCCTCGAACAACAACCGCAGAATCAACAACACCCGCTAAGACTCTGCAAAACAAAGGAGATGAAGGAAAAAGGAGGGGGAAAACCCCCAAAGGGTGTGAGAACTACACCAAAAAGGGAGTTCTCAGTGGGTACCACCGCCAGGCCCGACGGTCTGCCCACCAAGTCCTCAAGAGACAAAAACTAACCAAAGCCGTAAAGACTGAAATAAGGAAGCTGGAGCCTCTCAACAGCTATCATGCCTCAATCTAAATGCCCAAACGGGGAGAACCAAAGAATAGTATGCAACCACTAGCACATGAAGTTCACAATCGACCCAATCGATAGACCAGTAATCACTGGCACTGCCTGCTATGCCTGCTATGCCTGCCATGCCTGCTATGCCTGTTATGCCTACCATGCCTGCTATGCCTGCCATGCCTGCCATACCTGCCATGCCTGCCATGCCTACTGTGCCTGCTATGCCTATTATGCCTGCCATGCCTACTATGCCTGCTATGCCTGCCATGCCTACTATGGCTGCCATGCTTACTATGCCTGCTATGCCTGCTATGCCTGCCATGCCTACTATGCCTGCTATGCCTGCCATGCCTGCTATCGAACTCAAGAACTCATCTGCGGGAATACTGACCGACTACTGACCGGTACGGTCGCATCCCAAAATAGGTGACAGATCGACTACTGACCGGCACGGTCGCACACTAAATAAGTGACAGACCGGCTCCTGACCGGTACGGTCGCACACTAAATGAATGACAGACCGGCTCCTGACCGGTACGGCCGCACACTAAATGAATGACAGACCGGCTCCTGACCGGCACGGTCGCACACTAAATAAATGACAGACCGGCTCCGGACCGGCACGGTCGCACACTAAATGAATGACAGACCGGCTCCTGACCGGCACGGTCGCACAGTAAATAAGTAGGAAACTCCGCCCACTAGAGAAATCTGATAACCAATCTGGTGCATAAATGAATGTCCGGTCAAGCGCCCAATATCCGCGGTTGCCGCAATACCGTGCCGTCTGTAATCCAGCACAACCCGTCCCTGACACCAATGTCCTGGCTACACTACCCCAGACCCCTGCTCGCCCCCGACCAACATAGACCGCCTGACTAACAAAGGAGGAGAAAAAGGAAAAGCATGGTTTCTCCTAAGTCAAGTTCCAATAAGTAGTGTAGCAGTAAAAGATGGCCTAACTAGATGACCACACAAGCATGTTTTTGTCCTCAAAAGCGATAAAAGAGGGTGAAACATATAATAGCAAAGCATGCTAAAATGTTCCTACTATGCTGTACCAATCTCACACAAGTTGGCTAATGAATAAACGTGTACAATAACCACATGATCTAGGCCGTTCTTCAAGCTTTTCCTCTCGATGCTAAATATGGGTTGTACATTAAACATGCATGCTATCAGTCATGGAGGGGTGACATTCCCACAAGTGCACCTACATTCCCCATAATATAAAAAACCTTATACAGTTACCAAATTAAGCCTACCCACCTGAAATGCTCAATCCAAGGCAAACCTGGGGTTGGTGAAGAGCGTGGCCACTTGCACAGCACAATCCGCTGAACCCGTATCCACGGTACATGTCGCGCAAACCTCGGCTCCTAGCAATGTTCCAAAAACACTCGCGAACCCTCCTGGGTACAACAAAAGGTCCAAAGTTACACTTTATGCTAAAATATCCAAGAATACACCATCTGCTGAAACCAGCCCCGAAGATGTGCGATTTTCACCTACAAAACGGACTCTGAAAAATCCACCAAAAATACGGACGCGATCGTCGAGTCGAGCCCTTCGAAACGAGTACCTGCAAGTCAAAATCCGAGTCCCAGAGGCCGAGTTACAAATTCCACAACGCGGTGAGCGCGAAAGTCCACAACATACACAACTGTATCACATTGCACTGAAGAACGAGAAAAGTATACCTTCGGGCAATTTCTGGAAAAATCCTAGAAAAAACGGTGATAATTCTCGCGTCGAGTAGATGAAAAAAGTGTATAGGCTCGCCTCGATCCGACGCTCGTACAACAAATTGCACGCAAAACGGAGCACACTTTACGAGTCCGCGCGCAAAACAATGCGCGGCCACCAAACCTGCATGCAAAACGGTGCATGTCATTAAAAACCCGCAAGCAAACCGGTGCGTGCCAACACGACCTGCAAGCGAAACGGTGCACGTACCTCGAATCTGCACGTAAAACGGAGCATGTTTCCCTTAAAGTTGCACGCAAAACGAGGAGCGTCCAAAATGCCAGCAACAGTCCGCGCAGTAAAATGGCACAGTAAAACACGGTCCCTAACACGCAAGAAGGCATGGGGTAAAATCCAAAATCCAAAAGGAAAACTCAAAACTGTGCCAAAATACCGCAAAACTACAAACGGGACCTACCTCGACCCGTCGCGCCGTCCAAAGCGTCAATCCGACTCCTGGGAACACCTTGTGCGCTCCACGGGATCCACGGCGCGCTCATGCGCCCTCGAAAACCCCGCCCCGAATCGCCCTCTCCCTCTCCTGGTACGCTCGGGCGAAGCCAGAAAGGGAAAAAGGAGGAAAAAGGGGCCTTTCGGGCCCTTATAGGCCGAAAAACAACTTTCGGGCGCACCTTTCGGGCGCCCGAAAAGTTCCGGGCGGCTACAGTAACCGCCCAGCCGCGGTCCACGTGCCCACACCGTGCCAACGAGGCGCCACCTCACCATCGCTCGGCCAATGGTGAGGCGACACGTGTCCTTGGACCCGTGTACCGCAACCACGGACCAGTGGCAGCCAATCAGGGGCTGCAACGTGGACCACACCCACACCTGCTCTGACGCCGGCCGCAGCGACGCGTCGCGTCAATGCGTCGCATCGCGCTGACCGACCAGTGGGAGGCCAACACGTGGCCTCCCCGCTGACACCGCGCCAGAGGGCCAGCGCGCCTTCACCGCGCGGGTCTGCGCCTCTGCCAGGCACGCTCCCCAAGGCGAGCCGCACCAGTTCGGTGCACCGAGCGCGCTACACCACACCTACCGCAGGCCGCCACGTCTCCACCCTCCGGTGCACGCCGGCGCCGTGGACCGTGCACCTGCCTGCGCGCCCGCGCGCCTGCCCGCGCCCCCGCGCCTGCCCGCGGCCGCTCCGCCGCCTGCCCAAGCCCGCGCCGCCGCGCTCCGCCGCTGCCCGCCGCCGCCAACGCTGCCCCCGGCCGTCGGAACAGTGTCCATTGCCTCGAAAACCGTGCTAGGTCAACCGGACTCTAAATAAAACAAGTGAATAGTCTGTTTTTATCGTTTTCGCGCGCTGAATCCAAATCCGAAGTCCGATTTGCCAAAGTCCAACTCTAAAAATTGCCGAAGGCATCCGGAAAGGTGTTCTTTTGTCCAAACTTCGCGCTGAGCCCAATTTTAATATCCATTGCGTGCAAAACCACTTCTAAGCATTCGACGGAGTCATCTGACTACTCTCGTGATCAATTAAACACTCTGAGTCCATCACTAGTGTCCAATTGGTGCACAAACGCCACCGACACGCCACATAGGCCTCCAGGAGCTACTGGTCAACCAGTAATCTCGTCGTGGGGATCCAGGTCCTCACATTGATTGTCTAAGAGAATTGCAATATTAATATTCATGTTATATTATGAGAACTTGCATGATTCGGATATCCAGGTTGGTGATTAGGGAAAGCTTACCTAAGGGATTGTTACCCTCTGTGACTTATAGCATGCATGATTAAGGTACAACTAATAGAATTGAGATGTAAGCGTGGAGAGTGGCCTAGATCATGTGGATTAATGCTTACATGATTATTGTACATGCTTTAGAGGATTTGAGATCTAGTATTCTTGATGGCTATGTTCATGTTATACTAGATGAGATAGAGTTCATGCTCGATTACCTTTTGGCATATGTATGCGGATATTACTCTGAGAAGTTATTATGGATTATGGATCATGGATATTGGACAGGTGTAGTTCATTAGTGATTCTGGCATGTGCTTATACTTATGTGGAGCTGCTATTTGTTATTATCTTGTATCTTCCTTGAGGACAAATGCATGTTTGTATGGACATCTAGAGAGGCCATCTTTTATAGCTACACTATCATGTTGGAACTTGACTTAGGAGAAACCATGTTTGCTTCTTTTCTCCTTATTCTCTAGTCAGGCGATTCTTGTTGCTCGAGTTGAACAGGGGTTTGGGATAGTGTAGTAGAGATTTTGTATCTGGGACAGGTTAGATTAGTTTGTGGACTTGTGGGGTGTTGCGGCAACCGTGGATATTGGGCGGTTGACCGGATATGTCCTTGTGCATCAGATTGGGTATCAGATTTCCTCTAGTGGATGGAGTTTCCCGCTTATTGTTTACTGTTGTTTCAGTTTGGGGATCGGGTTTCCCTTTAGTGGATGAGTTTTCCCACTTTGATCAGAGTCGTGATCCAGTCCTGCTATATCGTGATACGTGTTACAGTGACACTTGTTACAGTGATACTTTACTCGTGTGGGTCGCTCCCCTCGAGTGCCACTCCGGAGGTAGGCCTATAACCGAGCCATGTGTGCCGGTCTGATACTTATTTTGGGATGCGAGCCATGTGTGCCGATCCCGCGGATTCGAGCCATGTGTGCAGATTCCGCTACTGAGTTCTTGAGATACTGAGTTCGTGAGATTGATGACATAGCAGGCAGTACCGGCTTTTATACCGGTTCATTTGATTGGGTTTATTCAGGCAGGTACTCTTATTGTCGCACTCGTGCCTGGGGGCTGAGTGGAGTCTAGTAGCTGTGTTTAGACCAGTGCTAGTGTTGTTGGGAACCGTTTGGGGTTAACGGTGGTCCCGAGGTCGTTGTGAGTTTTTCGACCGTTGTGTGAGAGATTGAGGATCTTGAGTCTATCCGTTCTGAGAGAGAGCGTGGGTTTTGACTATAGCCTGCATGTGCCACTATTTGATAGCGAGTTAGTCCGTATGGACACCCTACGTAATTCCTGCCCGGCAGCAGGAGGTGGTTGTAGGTGGGCGCAGGCTTGACTGGACCAGATGTGGCAGTCAGCTCGATTGGGTCGATTGTGCACTTCATGTGCGAGTGGTTGCATACCTTTCATTGGTTTTCCCCTTTTGAGCATGTAGATAGAGGCTTGGTAGCTGTTGAGTACACCCAGCTTTCTTGTTCAGTTTTATTGTATTATTATCTTATGCCTCTAGTAGACTTCGTGGGCAGATCGTCGGACTTGGCGGTGGTACCCACTGAGAACTCTCTTTTGGTGTAGTTCTCACACCAATTGGGGGTTTTCCCCCCCTTCTCTTTCTTTTCTCTCCTTTGTTTTGCAGAGTCTTAGCGGGTGTTGCTGATTCTGCGGTTACTGTGCGAGGCGAGGGAGTCGCGAGCTAGATCCCTACCCGTCTATGGAGAGTAGCGGTACCCCTACATTGGAGATTCTGAGTACAGTCAGTAGATTATTTATTTTTTCGCTTATGAGAGATTATTGTATTGTGAGGATCTGACTTTTACTGAGAGCCTGTACACTGATGTATTATTTTCAGGTTACCTCCCTATTGAGTTCTGGTTTATTGTATTTGACGATATTGTATGATTATCATTTATGGGAGATGGATATAGTATCATTATTCCAGTTGTACAGATGGTTGGTTTTAGTTTTACAGCACTTTTATTTTATAGCTCTGATATCTGTTTAGCTGTAGCACCTTTCTTGCAGGTAGGACGCTTTGCCTATGCAGGGTTTTGCATAGGCGGCGGATCTGTTGACGAGCCCGGGTCGCAGTTTCGACCCCGGGGCGTGACAGATTAGAGTGGTATCAGAGCCTAGGTTGTAGGTCATGGTGGACTTAGAAACCCTAGGCGTATGGTTTGACCCTTGGATGACTTCGTGAGAGTCGTGACTTGTAGCGAGAGTCCTGATTGAGTTTTATACCTCTCCCAAGGGACGGGATGATTGATTGGCATGTTTATTCTCCTAAGTGATTATGTTGGCTACACACAACAAAATGCTTTGGAATAGGTGACATGCTCTAGTCTTTCGCTAGATTGGGTCGAGTGTTTGTTGTGTGCTGATTTGCGGTTTTGTCGTGGTGAGCGGTGTCTCCCCGATGTTGGGTTTTGACCCGTGTGCATCCTGTCGCAGCAGTGGAGCATGAGCAGTTGGATTTGGGCCGGACACCCAGATTGAGGTCAAAGAGCTCCGGACCCAGATGTCAGGATTGTCAGCGGCGGAGTGAGCAGCTGGTTTAAGTGACATAGTTGTCGGAATAGCGGGCAGCCCGACAGTGCTTTCCTCCTAAGGCCACCCGGTTGCAGTATCCTCAATGGCAGTGATTTCTGTGGCACCGATGGAGTGAGTAGCCCCCTCCGTGCCAATGTTTAGTTGTCACGCCCCGGAGGTTCTAAATGAGCAGAAGAAAACGTGTTTTTTTTTTTTTTTTAAATAACCTCGCCCACCGGTGTGCGCCAGACCCGCCACATATACAAATTCACCCCACAAACGGACGGAGACTACTTTGTATATGCACGACGTCTCGATTACAACACATACTTTAACCATGCGGTCATAATGAAACCAAATGGAGATATCACACTTAATCACAACCACAATTACTACAACAAGATTGAACGGATAAATCCACAGGTTTGGAAAACAGTGTCCACACGACACCCGGTTTTAAAAACGTTTTCGCAAATCTCTTTTAGGCGGCAACATAACTTGAAAGGATAAATCCACGGGTTTGGAAAGCAGTGCCCACACGATACTTAGCTTGAAAACGTTTTCGAAATCCTTTTGCTATTTGAAAATATGCCGCATACCAGTCTAAGATAAACAGAATGAAAGATGTCGCCACTAAGTTAGGATCTCAACCCAACATCCACCAACAATATAATCACTAACCTACTAACCGAAAGCAAAAGAGATAACCGAAAGTAATTAAGACATATGACAGCCTCAAGCGGCTAAGGTCCTCTAAACGCAGTCTCACCATCGTCCCGGTTCCCACCCCTGTTCGGACCTGTCACAGTGTGGGAAGTCAGTGACAAATAAAGTAGATGAAAACAGGTATAATGCTATAAAAACTGTAGTAAACAAACCGATACACCAGAGCATTCCACTTCCCCCTCATGAATCACCATATTCCCTGTCAAAATCATGCTGGGCACCTACCCTAGAGCTACTCCGCTCACGCCTTGGTGCTTTTAATCCCTCCACTGCCCAGGTTGCAGTCGCCTCACCTTGAGGGGTCCTCATCATGACACATTGTGGGGTACACGGGAAAACGTACCATCTTTCCGAAAAAATACACCCTGTGCGGTGGCCTGACCGCCGGTGTGCGTGTAAGCAATCGTGAGCATAAATCCCGAAACCGGCGTGTAATAAGTGTATTATCACGACTTTTTGTATATCAGTTTTACCCTCTTACTAATAAATTACATGTTAGTAAAAATCGAATTATCGAGTTTTCTTAAGTTGACTATCATGCGGTGCCGGCATTTTTCTGTGATAGAGCAAGGAAAACGATGAACGGCGGTGCAATCGGATCTAAAATCTGACTTACGGATCCCCCGGAATGGGGTTTTGAAGGTCGCGGTAACCGTAGTGTGCATCGGAATCCGTGCTAAAGATCTGGCACGCTTTTCGAGGAGTTGTGGAATTATCTCGTGGGAATAGATAATTATTTTTAAATAATAAATACCCGGATGTGGGTTTTATCGTACGTACGAAAGGAGAAATCTGTTTTCCCGAAAGAACAGAGAAAACCCTAGTCGAGAGAAAAGAGAGAAAAGAGGAAAAAGAAAAGAAAACCCTAACCGGAGGAAAATAAAATAGAGAAGAAGAAAGCGGAGGAGTCAGATTGCCCCGATCGATCTGCCGGAGACCGGAGAACGAGACGCCACCATCTACGGGAAGCGGAACCGAATACTCAGCGCCGCGAAGAACGAGATCGGATCATCGTACCCGATAGATCGAGGTTAGCGCCGTTATTCTTACGATTTCATCGTTCTAGGGTTTGGCATTTTTGGGTCTTTCGCCGTTCTTGTTTGCTCTCATCGCCGCCGCCGCCGCCGCGAAGCCCTAGGGCACCACCCTCATCGTCGCCGCCGCCGCACCGCACGCGGGCCGCGAAACCCTAGGGCACCGCGCAGCCGCACCGCGTGCGGTGTCGCGCGGGGCTGGTGCCCGGGCGGCCGCACGGCACGCGGCGCGTACGCCGCGCGGGGCAGGCGCCCACGCGGCCGCACCTTGTGCGGCACCGCACGGGGCAGGGACCCGCGCTGCCGCACAGCACGCAGCGCAGGCGCCGCGCGGGGCAGGTGTGTGATGATCCGGACTCCCGCAGGAACTGTGCAACATTAAACAGTGACTGTAGGGAGCTTATTCGGTGAAACAGAGCTTGTAGAATCAAATTGGACATTTAAAATAGACTCTGCGTGAAAATCGGAGCAAATGGAATTTTCCGGGAGCCTTCGGCAAAATTTTGGATGAGAATTTGGCGAAATGGACAGCGGATTTGGACTCAGCACGCGAAAACGGTCAAAATGGTATATTTACTTGATTTTCGGCGCAAAATTACTGTTCACGCCGGAACAGTAACTCCGACCGCCGGAATTACTGTTCCGGCGACCGGCGAGCGGCGGCGGGCGGCGGCTCACGGCGGCGGGCAGCGGTGCAGCGGCGGCACAGCGGCAGAGGGCGGCGGCGCGCGGCGCGGGCAGCGCGGGCAGGCGCGGGCAGGGGGCGCTGGTGCGCAGTCCACGGCATGGCGTGCACCAGGTGCACCGAAGTCTCCCCTTGACACGTGGCGCTTCGCCATTGGTTGGCCGGCTTCTAGAAGCATGTGGGAAGGTGACACGTGGTAGCACCCGGTTGGCCGACATCTTCCGGAAGACCCGGCGCGGGGACCGGGCCTGTGCACCACGTGGACACGTGGTGAATTCTGATTGGCCCTTGCATCGCTGTTTCTTGTTTTGTGGACACATGGCGCATTTTGGTTGGCCCGTTTCGGTGTTTCCTGTTCGGATCCGATCCTGTGTGGAGCCCCAGCCCATTATAAATAGGGTCCCCCACCCCTCCTCATTCCCACCTCGGTTTGCGTGCTGTAGAGAGAGAAACACAGAAGGTGCCCTATACAAAAATTCTTCCTCTCTATCTTCTCTCTCTCTCCTCAAAATCTCAGAATTTCTGGAGTTACAGTTAGTGAGCTATCTGCGATGCGGCGCACTGCGACGGTTCCCTTTTTCGGCCCATTTCCCGTCGCAGTTCCGTCGGAAATTCCCTGAGTGCTAACCAGGAGGAATTTCTGGACGATTTTTGCGACAGCGCGTTCCTAAGAGGTAAGGCTTCGATTTCTGTGTTGATCACTTTGCTCCATTTCGTACTTTTGGCACGATTCCCGAGGTCTCTTTGACCCCCTTTTTGCTGTGGAAATTTCTGGACAGCATCAACTTCTCCGATTTTTATCTTGGCGTAGGAGCATCAGATCGAGACGTTTAAAGAGTCGATTTTGATCTACTCTTCGCGAGGAACGCAACCGTAATTTTTCTGGATTTTTCTGAGCACTATACAGAGGTGAAAAACTCCTCTCTTTTCGTGCTATTTGAAAAACAGCAAAAGCTGTATTTTTATGAATAATATAGTTACACCCTGTGCAATGTGTGTTGCTGTAGGGCACCGTTTTCGGCAGACAGCAGTTCCAGGGGACTGTGGACAGCCAGGAGACTATCTGGGTGTGATTTGAGCTGTTCGAGGTGGGCGGTTGTTGCTTACCTCATTTTTGACAAGCTCACTAGGATTACTGGAACTCCCCTAAAATTTAATATGACAATTGATGAGAACCACTGGGACAAACTAATATGATAATTGATAAGAAACTAACAGGACAAACTAACAGGACAAACTAACAGGACAATTGATGAGAACTATTGGGACGAATTAATATGACAATTGACGAGAACCGCTGGGACGAACTCTCCTAAAATTTAACCCCTCAGATTATATGATGACTTATATTGGGACACTGTGATTGGGACAAAGGCTATAATCTCGCATGCAATAACTTTTATAACAATCAATCTTTTCCAAATAAATATTTGACACTTTTCTACAGCTTTTAAATAATGGCATGCTTTCTTGCTCATCTAGTTAGCCACTATTTATTGCTACACTATCATCTTGGGATTTGTACATGTTTCATTGTTGTCCTGTGCATCCAGAGGCTTGTTGCTCAAGTGTGAGCAGGGGTTTGGGATAGTGTAGTCGAGATTGCATTAGATTGTGGATTTGTGGGGTATTGCGGTAACCGCGGACAGTAGGCGGTCGACCAGATGTTTACCCTTGCATCAGATTGGGGTTGAGTCTGGTTTATTGCATCAGCTGGGGATTGGGTTTCTGTAGTGGATGGAGTTTCCCACTTTGATCATAAGTTATGGTCCAGTCCTGCTATATTGAGATATGTGCTACAGAGATACTTGAGATACTGATGACAGAGATGATTTACTCGTGTGGGTCGCTCCCCTCGTGTGCCACTCCGGAGGTGGGCTTTTTCAGACCCAGCCGTGTGTGCCGGTCTGATACTTATGTTGGGATGCGAGCCGTGCGAGCCGATCCCGCGGTTTCGAGCCGTGTGTGCAGATTCCGCTGAGCAGGCAGTACTAGTTGTTACTGGTGTCTAGATTGGATTTATTTGGACAGATACCATTTCTGATGCATGCATACAGTTTTGACAGCATAGTAGTGGTAGTTTTCCTGTTTCAGCATCTTATGTATTTTACCACTCCCCCTTTTCCCTTTTGCCTCTAGTAGTCCTAGTGGGTGCGTCAGAGTTGAGGTTTTACCCACTAGGGGAGGCTGCTGGTTTATCTGATAGTTCTCACCCCCCATTGTTATTTTCTGTTTCTTTCTTCTCCTTTATTTTGCAGAGTCATCTGCAGGAGCTGCTAGGCCTTCGGCAGCGGATCGAGGTAAGGGGATCGCCGAATAGATAGATCTCCTGTGAGATTGAGAGCTGTAAATAGACGTTGTACCCTTCACTCAGATTGTGGTATTCTCCTTTTATTTGGGTCTGGCTTCTGCCAGCAGGTTGTACTATTTGGTGAGCTGAGAGATTATTGTACTTATTACTGCTTTATTTGTAGTTCCAGTCTGAGATACTATGTGGTTATTCTACTTCAGCTTTGTATTATGCTCTTTTATTGTTCATATTACATCGGAGCAGGTTACCAGCGCTTCGTGTACTCGGGAAATCCCGTGTACACGGCGGATCTGTTGGCCAGCCCGGGTCCCGGGGCGTGACAGATTTAGTTGGTATCAGAGCTTAGGGATAGGTCAGTTGGGACTTAAGAAACCCTAGGCTTTTGGTAGACCCTAGGATAATAGGGTACGAGAGACGTGATATTTGCGAAAGTCGTTGATTTATTGTTTGACTCTTCCAGTGAGAGAAGAGGGATCGACATGCCCAATTTCTGGTGAACCGTTATGTTGGCTGCAGACAAAATAAAGTCACAGAAATATGGGGATGTCTTTGACTTTCGCTAGATTGGGTCGTGTGGGGATATGATACTGAGTGTGGTTTCTTGTGATAGGATGCCTCCGCGACGTAGGATGTTGACGCGTTCTCAGCCTGATTCCCCTGAGCCCGACCAGGAGGAGTCCGGGCAGGGCCAGCAGAGTGATGTGCCAGAGCTACAAGCTCAGATGGCCCAGATGTCCGAGGCTGTTCGGCGTCAGAAGGAGGCTATGGGTCGGCTGACGCAGATGTTAGAGCAGAGGGCGCAGCCTGTTGTAGCACCCCCGGAGAGTTCTCCCGTACCTTCTTCCCCTGCTGTGAATCCCCCAGCTGTACCGGTGACCCCGGCATCCCCTGTTACTCGGGGTACTAGTGGACAGCCGACTGGGCTGACAGGATCTCTGACCCCGGCAGAACAGCGGGGAGTGGTGGACCTGTTGATGAGGTTCCGCCAGTTTGACCCACCCCATTTTTCGGGGCAAAATACAGAGCCGTGGGAGGCAGAGTCGTAGATCACGGCGATGGAGCGACGTTTTGAGACGTTGTTTATCGAGGAGCGATATCAGGTGGTATTAGCGACAAACTTTTTGGAACACAACGCCGAGGCTTGGTGGCGGCGTGTTCGACCGGCTGGTCCGCCTGGGGCTCAGCTCCTGACCTGGGCGGAGTTCCACAGTCTCATTCTCGGGGCTTTCTTCCCGGAAAGCGTCCGACAGAGATTGGAGGAGCAGATGAGAAACCTTCGCCAGGGGAATCGGCCCGTACACGAATACATTGCCAATTTCAATCAGTTGTTGGCATGTGTACCGAACGTGGCCAGGGATGAGGCGCACCGGATTTACATGTTCGAGCGAGGGTTGCGCCGGGACCTTTTTCAACTTGTTCGCTCACGAAGGTTGCAGACCTTGGAGGCCTCAATGGAGCAGGCACTCTACGTTGAGTGCGGGGGGGTAGTGATGGAGGAGGTAGCTCCAGCTCCCGTGGTGATCCCGGGGGCAAAGCGACCGGCATCGGAGGTTGGGGGACAAGCTAGTTCGTGGAGGCCGCCACGACCGCCTCTGCCACAGTCTTCCGGCCAAGGACGGTCTGAGCAGCGAGGGCCTGGTGGACCCCAGAGGCCCCAGCAGCGGCAGCAGCAATAGCAGAGATCCCAGCCGTCGCAGCGTGGGTCGCAACGACAGCCTCAGCGACAACGGCAGTCTCAACAGCAACAGCAATCACGACAGCCACAGGCTGCCGGCAGTTGTATTTTCTGTGGAGGTCAGCATTTTTCCAACACCTGCGACCAGCGGTGGGGTCGCTGCTATAGATGTGGACAGCCCGGGCACATTCAAGCTTCGTGCCCCTTTTCGGCCCCCGCCACCCCTTCTTCAGCATCTGCTCCATCTTCATCTCAACAGCGGTCGACGGCTCAGCGGCCATATGCTCCAGCAAGCAGGCCATCTTCTTCCCATCCCACGGAGTACCGCCCTCCAGCTCAAAGTGGGCGGGTGTATGCGGCGCAGGTAGAGGACTCTTCAGCCGCAGATTATGTGGTGGCAGGTATCACCTTACTTTCTAACATTAGGACTCGTACTTTATTTGATACGGGAGCATCACATTCTTTTATTAGTAAATCATTTGCATCATTACATGGGTTAGAGGTAGGACCTTTACCACGTGCGCGAGAGGTTCAGATTCCCGATCACACCTTGCACGTAGAGGAGTGTTGTTGGTCCTGCCCGATGCAAATCGAGTCCTGGATTATGCCAGCAGACCTGTTGGTCCTGAGACAATTGAAGGACTTCGATGTGGTCCTCGGGATGGACTGGCTGGCTCGGTATTTTGCGACTATTGATTGTGCCGCAAGGACCGTCACTTTTAGAGAGCCAGGCCAGGAGATGTTGGTATATCGGGGATGTCAGAGTGCTTTCTTTGCCTCTATGGTTTCGACTTCCCGAGCAAAGCAGATGATCTGTCGAGGATGTGTAGCCTTTTTGGCTAGTGTTGTTGAGGGGCCTACGGCGGCGCCGGGACTCAGGGATATCCCTATTGCCCGCGAGTTCCCGGATGTTTTTCCCCCTGAGCTTACTAGCATGCCGCCAGATAGGGAAATTGAGTTCGTGATTGACGTAGTTCTAGGAACTGCGCCAATCTCTAAGGCTCCTTACCGGATGGCACCGGCTGAGTTGCGAGAGCTGAAAGCGCAACTTCAGGATTTAATGGATAAGGGTTTTATTAGGCCGAGTGTATCGCCTTGGGGAGCGCCGGTGCTATTCGTGAAAAAGAAGGATGGGTCACTTCGATTGTGTGTGGACTATAGGGAATTAAATAAACTGACCATCAAGAACAAGTACCCTTTGCCGCGCATCGATGATCTTTTTGATCAGCTGTAAGGGTCTTGTGTCTTCTCTAAGATAGATTTGCAGTCCGGTTACCACCAGTTGAAGGTGAAGGCCGAAGATATTCCGAAAACGGCATTTAGATCACGGTATGGGCATTATGAATTTACAGTTATGCCTTTTGGGCTAACTAAAGCCCCTGCCGCATTCATGGATTTAATGAACCGGATCTTCCGACCGTACTTAGATCGATTCGTGGTAGTGTTCATTGATGATATCTTGGTCTACTCCCCAAGTGATGCGGAGCATGAGGAGCACTTGAGGATTGTGCTGCAACTTCTACGAGAGAAGAAGTTGTTTGCCAAGCTGGCAAAGTGCGAATTTTTGCTTCGGGAGGTAGTCTTCTTGGGCCATGTGATTTCCGCTGCAGGTGTGGCGGTGGACCCAGCGAAGATTGAGGCAGTCCGTGATTGGCCCCGACCGACGACGGTTTCTGAGGTACGTAGCTTTATGGGTTTATGTGATGATCCGGAATTCTACAGGGCTTTTACTGTGTGACCGGCAGCTTCTGGAGGCCTACGGGGCATGTCGGCGGTGTTCGTGCGCCAATTTGGACACAAGTGATTGACTCCGGGCTTAAAGTGGATCACGTGGGTAATCAGGGAACCCCGTCGGATGTTTATAGGTGTTTTCGCGCAAATCGGATATCAGATTTGGACTCGGCACGAAATTCGGATTGAAAATGCCTTTTCGGGAGCCTCCGGCGATTTATTGGATGGGAATTTGGCGAAGCGGACGTCAAATTCGGGTTCAGCGCGCGAAAACGGTCAAGATGGACTATCTGCTGGATTTTTCTGAGCTTCGGGTACTGTTCACCGCCGGAACAGTAACTCCGGCGATCGCCGGCGGCGGCGGCGGCGGCGGGCAGCGTCGGCGGGCGGCGGCGCGGCCTCGGGCAGGCGGAACGGCGGCGGCACAGGGCGCGGGCAGCGCGCGGGCGCGCGGGCAGGCGCGCGGTCCACGCGGCCGTCGTGCACCAAGGCGGGGGCACGTGGCACCACCCCATAGGCCGGCTCACAGCTCACGGTCTACGGAGCATGATGGTTGGGTTTTGGTTCACGGTGCACCGGAGTGGACACGTGGCAGGTTACCATTGGTTCGGCTTACGGAGGCTCGTGCACCGGGTGCAGCGGTCAGTGGCAGGGACACGTGGCGCTTCCCTATTGGCTGGTCAACTGTGCGGGCAGGAGGGGCAGCTGGCGCGGGCAGGCGCGCAGGCGCGGCGGTACTGTTGTCGGGGACGCGTGTCGACTCCCGGGGTTGGCCGCGTGGCGCAGCAGGAGTGGAGGATTTGGGCTGTCGCCTGTTCGGGCGACACGTGGCGGGCACTGAGGCGGGTCGGACGGACCGCGGATCCCGTCCGACGGCGCGCCTTGGGCCGGGCCGCACTGTGCGCGCCCGAAAGTCTTGGGCCGGGCCGCACTGTGCGCGCCCGGAAACTTCCGGGCGCCCGAAAATTGGGACCCGGATGGCATTTTGCTATTTGTTTGGGAGGCCTATTTAAACAGCCCGAGCTCCTTTCTTCTCACTTTTTCCACCATTTCCGAGCCTCCTCTCACCAAGGTGTCTTCAGCAAAGTTGTTCCCCTTCGAGTTCTACATCTTCTGGAGGATTTCCAATATTTGTGGTGGCACACACTCCGAGGTTTGGATTTTACGGCGCGGCGCGACGCTCGTTCCCTTGTGATTCCCTTCGTCGCATTTCAGTGCACGGACTCTCCCGAGCTACCCCGGCACTCTTTTTCAGCGATTCTTGCGCCATCGTCTTCACGACAGGTAGGGCTACGTTTTCCGTGTTTGCTGGTTTTTCCCATCCCGAGGTTTTCATGGGTTTTTCGGATCATCTTGTGACCTATTTTTGCTGTGATGGAGTTTTGGACAGCGGTTCGGTATTTCGGCGATATCTCCGCAACCAGACATCGGATTGAGGTGATTCAAAAGGCAATTTGCATCTACGCATCGCAAGGAGTCTCTCTGAATTTTCTTGGATTTTCTGGAATTTTCCCCGAAGGTGAGAAACCCCTTTTTACAGAACTTTGTAGCACAGTTTTGGGTGGAAGTATTGTTCGGGGTAGTTCTCTTGTCGATTTTGGATCTCAGCGTAGAAAACTCGTGTGGGAACGTGCAGGTACTCGTTTCGACCGGTTCGTCGCGAGGATCGTGACGGTATTTTTCCTGGAATTTCTCGAGCAGATCTCGCAGGTGAAAAAGGCAAAACTGTGGACTGATTGTATTTGGGACAGATTTTGGTGTGAGCATGGTGGATTAATTGTGCTTGTTCTTTTGGGGTATTTTTGTGCAGCACCGTGGTGATCGTTGAGACCGGGCGCGGACTTCGCTGTTGGGACCAGGGTTTAGCGCTCGAGGTGGGTGGTTGCTTTACTCCTCTTTTCTGATATACCCACTAGGAATATTAGAGTGATCCCCTTTATTGGACATGTTGAATGGTCACCTAATGGACATGCATGCTTAACTAGATAATTGTGAGCCTATCATATGGAAAACATTATATTGGAAACTTGACATGTTGGAACTTATACATGCTTCATGGACATCGTTTTAGCATTTAACCTTGCATAAGGGGGGGGATGTACTTTCATATTGTGATATTGTGAGGCGTCTTGTGGGAGGGTACCACTTGAGGATTTTTGGACAGGCATAGGTGGATGATTCATGTGAGGGTGATTAGCAGGTTATGGACATGTGCGGTTGGATTATGATTTAGCATGATGATTACACCCAGGTGGAGTTATTACTTGATACACATGATGAACCACTATTTGTCACTCCCCTTCTTTCTTCCATGAGGAGATAGGCTTGATTTCAGGGATATCTAGTTAGACCATTTCTGATCGCTACACTATATGTTGGGACTGCCTTGGGAGGAACCCTATTGTCTCTTCTTCCCCCTATTCCTTAGGCAGGCGGCTATTGTTGCTCGGGTTTGAGCAGGGATCGGCATAGTGTAGCCGGGGCTTGAATTTTAGCTTTTGGGGTATTGCGGCTATTGCGGATAGTAGGTGGTTGACCGGATGTCGGACCTGGGTCAGGATTGTCATTATGGGTGTGGTTGTTAACCCTCCATCTTTTGATTACCCGCTAGGCATTTGAGTAGCTTCTTTGATTAAAAAGATAAATGCACTTTATGTGTGGCAATGGCAGGCTTATTGTGATTAAACAGATATTGTTAGAACTTGCTTGATTGGGGATTATGATTGTAGGACAGTAACATCATGTTAAAAGGTAAGGCTAATCAATAATTGTGGGCTTTGGGTATGTGGCATAGGCAGGCACAGGCTATCTCATATTTACTATTCTCATACTGTTCTATACATGCTCTAACATTATAAAGGTTATCGACATCTGTTTATTTTTATATCATCTTGGGACATTTGCATGCTTGTATGGTCACCTAGTTAGGCCACCTTTTTCTGCTACAACTATCATGCTGGAATTGACTTAGGAGAAACCATGCTTTTCTCTTCTTTTATTTATATTCGGGGGATAGTGCGCTCGGGTTCGAGCAGGGACTGGGATAGTGTAGTCAGACAGTTGTGGGCTTTGGGACAGGCAGGCTGTGAGGGCCGGGCATTGCGGCAACCGCGGATCTTTTGCGGTTGACCGGACAGTGGTTATTGCATCAGATTGGGATAGAGGATTTGGATTTCTTTTAGTGGATGGGTTTTCCACCGTGATCAGAGTCATGATCCAGTCCTGCTGATTTGGTACTTGTTACCCAGGCATTATACTCGTGTGGGTCGCTCCCCTCGAGTGCCACTCCGGAGTGTGCGTTTTTACAGGCTTCGAGTCTTCGAGACTCCCTTTTCCTATCGGTGTTATGCGTAGGCGGGCATACCCGATTTTGGCAGGCAGAGCAGGCAGTACCAGTGCTTACTGGTGTATCGATTGGGTCTAGACAGGCAGGCGTTGACATTCTGATGCATACATTCAGCTATTCTTTTAGCTCAGTTTTTAGAGGCATTCTAGTGGTAGCTTTTCATCAGGAGTCATACTCATTGCATACCACCTTTATTCCTTTTGCCTCTGGTAGACCTAGTGGGCGTGTCAGAGTTGAGGTTTTACCCACTAGGGGAGGCTACTGGTTTACTAGTAGTCTCACCCCCATTCTTCTTTCCTCTTTGCTTCTCCCTTGTTTTGCAGTGTTTTATGCGGGTGCTACTGGGCTTACAGTGGCGGGTCGAGGAGAGAGGACGGCCGAGTAGATAGATCTCGAGGCAGGATGAGCATGTTAGCTGGATTGTTGGTGTACCCATGTTTCCTCAGACGGTAGTACCTTTACTTTGGGACTGGCTTTTGCCAGCAGGTTGTATTTATTTTGGTGAGCTGGGAGAGACAGATGTATCATTTATACAGATGTATTGTATTTTATTTCCAGCTTCAGTCTGAGATGTATTAGTTTAGTTCAGCTCTGTTTTATTGCTCTTTTATTTTATCTCTTTTATCTGAGCAGGTTACTGGCGCTTCGTGTACACGGAAAATACCGTGTGCACGGCGGATCTGTGGACGGGCCCGGGTACTGGTTTACACCCGGGACGTGACAGATTAAGTTGGTATCAGAGCTTAGGGATAGGTCGGTTGGGACTTAGGAAACCCTAGGCTGTTAGCAGACCCTAGGATGATAGGACGCGAGAGACGCGACACCTATGCGAAGTCGCGATTTATTGTTTTCACTCTTCCGGTGAGTGAAGAGGGGATCGACATACTCCTATTTTCTGCTGGGGACAGTATGTTGGCTGCAACAACATAAGGTTACGAATAGAAGGATGTCTTTGACTTTCGCTAGATTGGGTCGAGTGTTTGGGGTGTGCTGGATTTGCGGTTTGTCGTGGCGAGCGGTGTCTCCCCGACGTTGGGCCTTGACCCGGGCGCACCTTGGTGCGGCAGTTGGGTCTGAGCTAGTTGTTCAGGCCGGATACCGGATTGAGTCAGAGGACTCGGGACCCTGATGACAGGATTGTCATGAGACTTATCAGCGGCAGAGTGAGCGGGCATCTGGTTTTGAGTGACACGTTGTCGGAGAGCGGGCAGCTCGGCAGGTGCTTTCTTTCCTGGATCCACCTCGGTTAGCAGTATCCTCAGGGGCGGAGGATTTTTGTAGTCTGAGTGAGTGGTAGCCCTCCGTGCCAATGGTTAGTGCCGGGGCGACCGAGGCAGGGTTGTATTGTTGACAGCGAATGACTAGGGACAACGCATTGATCAGTTAAGCAGTTTTGGAAGATAACCACCCCGATTCATAGGATTAAGTTTGGAGCCTCTGGGGGTAGAATCGTGGTTGGTGGAGGAACTGCTTGAGAGCCTCTTGTGTCAACAAGGATTACCCGCAGTTACTGAACTACGACGCTCTATGATTTAGGGACAGCCTAGGCGATGCTGCTTGACTGTGATGGATTGCGCCAGGATGCCCTTCCGTGTATTCGGAACCACTCTTTTGCAGGTTTTAGGATTTTGGGGTCTTTGATAGGTGGCAGCCCATTGGGGTATGGGCGCGTAGCATTGCAATTCCGTTTGGAGTAGGGTCCTGCCGCCACGAGGCGAGTTCTGATAGAGCGCTTG
>CM055068.1:28937115-28993434 GCA_029204045.2 Tillandsia leiboldiana
CGTCATGGAGTGTTGTGTTTTGAACTCCTCGCCCGTGATTGACTCACTTCTTGGAGCCCTGCGAGAGTTTGGAGTAACGAGGGACGCTCGTTGCGAAGTCCGGCTCGTGAGATGAGGGAATTGCGCGATCGGGCTATGCCGTACTGGTTGTTGCTGTTATTGTTGCTGAGGAGTAATCACGGGGAGTGATAGGCGACTTGAGAGCGGGGGGGAGACGGCGGTGTTGAGTACTTACCCCTGGTTTCTGAGACTCGTTGAGAGTTGCATTAGTTTCGAGGACGAAACTTTCTTTTAGTGGGGAGGATGTGATGATCCGGAATTCTACAGGGCTTTTACTGTGTGACCGGCAGCTTCTGGAGGCCTACGGGCATGTCGGCGGTGTTCGTGCGCCAATTTGGACACAAGTGATTGACTCCGGGCTTAAAGTGGATCACGTGGGTAATCAGGGAACCCCGTCGGATTGTTTATAGGTGTTTTCGCGCAAATCGGATATCAGATTTGGACTCGGCACGAAATTCGGATTGAAAACGCCTTTTCGGGAGCCTCCGCGATTTATTGGATGGGAATTTGGCGAAGCGGACGTCAAATTCGGGTTCAGCGCGCGAAAACGGTCAGATGGACTATCTGCTGGATTTTTCTGAGCTTCGGGTACTGTTCACAGCCGGAACAGTAACTCCGGCGATCGCCGGCGGCGGCGGCGGCTGCGGGCAGCGTCGGCGGCGGCGCGGCGCGGCCTCTGGCAGGCGGAACGGCGGCGGCACAGGGCGCGGGCAGCGCGCGGGCGCGCGGGCAGGCGCGCGGTCCACGCGGCCGTCGTGCACCAAGGCGGGGGCACGTGGCACCACCCCATAGGCCGCTCACAGCTCACGGGTCTACGGAGCATGATGGTTGGGTTTTGGTTCACGGTGCACCGGAGTGGACACGTGGCAGGTTACCATTGGTTCGGCTTACGGAGGCTCGTGCACCGGGTGCAGCGGTCAGTGGCAGGGACACGTGGCGCTTCCCTATTGGCTGGTCAACTGTGCGGGCAGGAGGGGCAGCTGGCGCGGGCAGGCGCGCAGGCGCGGCGGTACTGTTGTCGGGGACGCGTGTCGACTCCCGGGGTTGGCCGCGTGGCGCAGCAGGAGTGGAGGATTTGGGCTGTCGCCTGTTCGGTGCGACACGTGGCGGGCGCTGAGGCGGGTCGGACGGACCGCGGATCCCGTCCGACGGCGCGCCTTGGGCCGGGCCGCACTGTGCGCGCCCGAAAGTCTTGGGCCGGCCGCACTGTGCGCGCCCGGAAACTTCCGGGCGCCCGAAAATTGGGACCCGGATGGCATTTTGCTATTTGTTTGGGAGGCCTATTTAAACAGCCCGAGCTCCTTTCTTCTCACTTTTCCACCATTTCCGAGCCTCCTCTCACCAAGGTGTCTTCAGCAAAGTTGTTCCCCTTCGAGTTCTACATCTTCTGGAGGATTTCCAATATTTGTGGTGGCACACACTCCGAGGTTTGGATTTTACGGCGCGGCGCGACGCTCGTTCCCTTGTGATTCCCTTCGTCGCATTTCAGTGCACGGACTCTCCCGAGCTACCCCGGCACTCTTTTTCAGCGATTCTTGCGCCATCGTCTTCACGACAGGTAGGGCTACGTTTTCCGTGTTTGCTGGTTTTTCCCATCCCGAGGTTTTCATGGGTTTTTCGGATCATCTTGTGACCTCTTTTGCTGTGATGGAGTTTGGACAGCGGTTCGGTATTTCGGCGATATCTCCGCAACCAGACATCGGATTGAGGTGATTCAAAAGGCAATTTGCATCTACGCATCGCAAGGAGTCTCTCTGAATTTTCTTGGATTTTCTGGAATTTTCCCCGAAGGTGAGAAACCCCTTTTTACAGAACTTTGTAGCACAGTTTTGGGTGGAAGTATTGTTCAGGGTAGTTCTCTTGTCGATTTTGGATCTCAGCGTAGAAAACTCGTGTGGGAACGTGCAGGTACTCGTTTCGACCGGTTCGTCGCGAGGATCGTGACGGTATTTTTCCTGGAATTTCTCGAGCAGATCTCGCAGGTGAAAAAGGCAAAACTGTGGACTGATTGTATTTGGGACAGATTTTGGTGTGAGCATGGTGGATTAATTGTGCTTGTTCTTTTGGGGTATTTTTGTGCAGCACCGTGGTGATCGTTGAGACCGGGCGCGGACTTCGCTGTTGGGACCAGGGTTTAGCGCTCGAGGTGGGTGGTTGCTTTACTCCTCTTTTCTGATATACCCACTAGGAATATTAGAGTGATCCCCTTTATTGGACATGTTGAATGGTCACCTAATGGACATGCATGCTTAACTAGATAATTGTGAGCCTATCATATGGAAAACATTATATTGGAAACTTGACATGTTGGAACTTATACATGCTTCATGGACATCGTTTTAGCATTTAACCTTGCATAAGGGGGGGGATGTACTTTCATATTGTGATATTGTGAGGCGTCTTGTGGGAGGGTACCACTTGAGAATTTTTGGACAGGCATAGGTGGATGATTCATGTGAGGGTGATTAGCAGGTTATGGACATGTGCGGTTGGATTATGATTTAGCATGATGATTACACCCAGGTGGAGTTATTACTTGATACACATGATGAACCACTATTTGTCACTCCCCTTCTTTCTTCCATGAGGAGATAGGCTTGATTTCAGGGATATCTAGTTAGACCATTTCTGATCGCTACACTATATGTTGGGACTGCCTTGGGAGGAACCCTATTGTCTCTTCTTCCCCCTATTCCTTAGGCAGGCGGCTATTTGTTGCTCGGGTTTGAGCAGGGATCGGCATAGTGTAGCCGGGGCTTGAATTTTAGCTTTTGGGGTATTGCGGCTATTGCGGATAGTAGGTGGTTGACCGGATGTCGGACCTGGGTCAGGATTGTCATTATGGGTGTGGTTGTTAACCCTCCATCTTTTGATTACCCGCTAGGCATTTGAGTAGCTTCTTTGATTAAAAGGATAAATGCACTTTATGTGTGGCAATGGCAGGCTTATTGTGATTAAACAGATATTGTTAGAACTTGCTTGATTGGGGATTATGATTGTAGGACAGTAACATCATGTTAAAAGGTAAGGCTAATCAATAATTGTGGGCTTTGGGTATGTGGCATAGGCAGGCACAGGCTATCTCATATTTACTATTCTCATACTGTTCTATACATGCTCTAACATTATAAAGGTTATCGACATCTGTTTATTTTTATATCATCTTGGGACATTTGCATGCTTGTATGGTCACCTAGTTAGGCCACCTTTTTCTGCTACACTATCATGCTGGAATTGACTTAGGAGAAACCATGCTTTTCTCTTCTTTTATTTATATTCGGGGGATAGTGCGCTCGGGTTCGAGCAGGGACTGGGATAGTGTAGTCAGACAGTTGTGGGCTTTGGGACAGGCAGGCTGTGAGGGCCGGGCATTGCGGCAACCGCGGATCTTTGGCGGTTGACCGGACAGTGGTTATTGCATCAGATTGGGATAGAGGATTTGGATTTCTTTTAGTGGATGGGTTTTCCACCGTGATCAGAGTCATGATCCAGTCCTGCTGATTTGGTACTTGTTACCCAGGCATTATACTCGTGTGGGTCGCTCCCCTCGAGTGCCACTCCGGAGTGTGCGTTTTTACAGGCTTCGAGTCTTCGAGACTCCCTTTTCCTATCGGTGTTATGCGTAGGCGGGCATACCCGATTTGGCAGGCAGAGCAGGCAGTACCAGTGCTTACTGGTGTATCGATTGGGTCTAGATAGGCAGGCGTTGACATTCTGATGCATACATTCAGCTATTCTTTTAGCTCAGTTTTTAGAGGCATTCTAGTGGTAGCTTTTCATCAGGAGTCATACTCATTGCATACCACCTTTATTCCTTTTGCCTCTGGTAGACCTAGTGGGCGTGTCAGAGTTGAGGTTTTACCCACTAGGGGAGGCTACTGGTTTACTAGTAGTCTCACCCCCATTCTTCTTTCCTCTTTTGCTTCTCCCTTGTTTTGCAGTGTTTTATGCGGGTGCTACTGGGCTTACAGTGGCGGGTCGAGGAGAGAGGACGGCCGAGTAGATAGATCTCGAGGCAGGATGAGCATGTTAGCTGGATTGTTGGTGTACCCATGTTTCCTCAGACGGTAGTACCTTTACTTTGGGACTGGCTTTTGCCAGCAGGTTGTATTTATTTTGGTGAGCTGGGAGAGACAGATGTATCATTTATACAGATGTATTGTATTTTATTTCCAGCTTCAGTCTGAGATGTATTAGTTTTAGTTCAGCTCTGTTTTATTGCTCTTTTATTTTATCTCTTTTATCTGAGCAGGTTACTGGCGCTTCGTGTACACGGAAAATACCGTGTGCACGGCGGATCTGTGGACGGGCCCGGGTACTGGTTTACACCCGGGGCGTGACAGTTTAGCTGGGTATTACCGTCGGTTTGTGGAAGGCTTTGCGAAGCTCTCCACACCCCTCACTCGCTTGACGCGTAAGGGAGTAAAGTTTATCTGGAGTGAGGACTCTCAAAAGAGCTTTGAGGAGCTGAAGAATAGACTGATGACCGCTCCTACCCTTTCCCTTCCTGTTATGGGAAAAGGATATGTGATCTACAACGATGCATCACACAGTGGACTCGGATGTGTGTTGATGCAGGAAGGGAGGGTAATTGCATATGCATCAAGACAACTCAAAGAATATGAGAAAAATTACCCTACCTATGACTTGAAGCTTGCTGCTGTAGTGTTTGCACTGAAGCTTTGGCGCCATTATCTATATGGGGAGCATTGTGAAATCTACACCGACCACAAGAGCCTAAAATACCTGTTCACGCAAAAGGAGTTGAATTTGAGGCAACGTAGGTGGTTAGAGCTATTAAAGAATTATGATGTAGATATTCTCTACCACCCAGGAAAGGCTAACGTGGTCGCTGACGCCTTGAGTAGAAGAGTGGTGCAAAGTTTGTCTATGTTGATCACAGACCAAGCGCCGCTATTAGAGGAGATGAGACGACTCGAGATAGAGGTTGTGTCCCCTGGGGTCACTACTAGACTGACATCTTTAGTCTTGCAGCCCACTCTGCTGGACAGGATCAGGGAGAAACAGAGTGAGGACCCCCACTTGGCCAGGATTAGAGATCATATTCCGAGTGATCAGTTAGGGGACTTTACGGTAGATGCCTCGGGAGTACTGAGGTACAGGAACCGAGCATGTGTGCCAATAGATGTGGAGATTAGAGAACAGATATTGCGAGAGGCCCATTATACACCTTATACCCTACATCCTGGTGGGACTAAGATGTATAAGGACCTCAAGGCACACTTCTGGTGGAAAGGCATGAAAAGGGATATTGGGAGATTTGTGGCCCAGTGTTTAACTTGTCAGCAGGTGAAAGCTGAGCATCGAGTGCCAGTTGGCAAGTTACAGAGTCTCCCAATTCCCGAGTGGAAATGGGACCACATTACGATGGACTTTGTGGTCGGACTACCGAAGGCACAAGGAGGAGCCGATGCGATCTGGGTAGTTGTAGATCGACTTACCAAGTCGGCGCACTTTCTGCCCATGCAGACTACGTGGCCACTTGAGCGACTAGCCCAGCTTTATCTAGACGAGATAGTTAGATTACATGGAGTACCAGCCTCCATTGTATCAGATAGAGACCCGAGGTTTGTTTCGCGTTTCTGGATGAGTTTGCAAACAACCTTGGGAACTCAGCTTAGGTTCAGTACTGCTTTTCATCCGCAGACGGATGGACGGTCCGAACGGACGATACAAATCCTGGAGGACATGCTGAGGGCTTGTGTCTTGGATTTCGGCGGAGGGTGGATTCGACACTTATCCTTGGCTGAGTTCGCGTACAACAATAGCTTTCAAGCAAGCATTCAGATGGCTCCGTTTGAAGCGTTGTATGGACGCAAGTGTCGATCACCGCTTTATTGGAGTGACGTGGGCGAGAGGCGGACCTTGGGACCAGATGTATTGATAGAGGCAGAGGAGAAGGTCCGAGTGATTCGAAAGCATCTTCAAACCGCCCAAAGCCGACAGAGGAGTTATGCCGATGTTCACCGACGAGACCTAGAATTTCAAGTTGGAGATCATGTATTCCTGAAAGTCTCGCCCTCCAAAGGAATCAGGAGATTCGGCATTCGTGGAAAGCTTAGCCCCCGATACATTGGACCCTTTGAGATATTGGAGCATATCGGGCCAGTTGCCTACCGACTTGCACTTCCTCCGAGGCTTGCTGGTGTCCATGATGTATTTCATGTCTCTACCTTGAGGAAGTATGTCTTCGACCCATAGCACGTCATCGACTTCACACCGCTTGAGATTAGCGAAGATTTGAGGTATGAGGAGCGCCCACTGCGAATTCTGGACCGAGAGGTGAGAGAATTGCGCAATCGGGCCATTCCCTATGTGAAAATCCAATGGGGCAATCATGACGAGCGCGAGGCTACATGGGAGCTCGAGTCGGAGATGAGGGATGCTCACCCCTACTTATTCGAGACATCGGACTGAGGATTATTGTTTAGTCTCGTTTCGAGGACGAAACTCTTTTTAGTGGGGGAGGATGTGATGATCCGGACTCCCGCAGGAACTGTGCAGCATTAAACAGTGACTGTAGGGAGCTTATTCGGTGAAACAGAGCTTGTAGAATCGAAATTGGACATTTAAAATAGACTTTGCGCGAAAATCGGAGCAAATGGAATTTTCCGGGAGCTTTCGGCAAAATTTTGGATGAGAATTTGGCGAAATGGACAGCGGATTTGGACTCAGCACGCGAAAACGGTCAAAATGGTATATTTACTTGATTTTCGGCGCAAAATTACTGTTCACGCCGGAACAGTAACTCCGGCCGCCGGAATTACTGTTCCGGCGACCGGCGAGCGGCGGCGGGCGGCGGCGCACGGCGGCGGGCAGCGGCGCAGCGGCGGCACAGCGGCAGAGGGCGGCGGCACAGCGGCAGAGGGCGGCGGCGCGCGGCGCGGGCAGCACGGGCAGGCGCGGGCAGGGGGCGCTGGTGCGCGGTCCACGGCATGGCGTGCACCAGGTGCACCGAAGTCTCCCCTTGACACTTGGCGCTTCGCCATTGGTTGGCCGGCTTCTAGAAGCATGTGGGAAGGTGACACGTGGCAGCACCCGGTTGGCCGACATCTTCCGGAAGACCCGGCGCGGGGACCGGGCCTGTGCACCACGTGGACACGTGGTGAATTCTGATTGGCCCTTGCACCGATGTTTCCTATTTTGTGGACACATTGCGCGTTTTGGTTGGTCCGTTTCGGTGTTTCCTGTTCGGATCCGATCCTGTGTGGAGCCCCAGCCCATTATAAATAGGGTCCCCCACCCCTCCTCATTCCCACCTCGGTTTGCATGCTGTAGAGAGAGAAACAGAGAAGGTGCCCTATACAAAAATTCTTGCTCTCTCTCTTCTCTCTCTCTCCTCAAAATCTCAGAATTTCTGGAGTTACAGTTAGTGAGCTATCTGCGACGCGGCGCACTGCGACGGTTCTCTTTTTCGGCCCATTTCCCGTCGCAGTTCCGTCGGAAATTCCCTGAGTGCTAACCAGGAGGAATTTCTGGACGATTTTCGCGACAGCGCGTTCCTAAGAGGTAAGGCTTCGATTTCCGTGTTGATCACTTTGCTCCATTTCGTACTTTTGGCACGATTCCCGAGGTCTCTTTGACCCCCTTTTTGCTGTGGAAATTTCTGGGCAGCATCAACTTCTCCGATTTTTATCTTGGCGTAGGAGCATCAGATCGAGACGTTTAAAGAGTCGATTTTGATCTACTCTTCGCGAGGAACGCAACCGTAATTTTTCTAGATTTTTCTGAGCACTATACAGAGGTGAAAAACTCCTCTCTTTTCGCGCTATTTGAAAAACATCAAAAGCTGTATTTTTATGAATAATATAGTTACACCCTGTGCAATGTGTGTTGCTGTAGGGCACCGTTTTCGGCAGACAGCAGTTCCAGGGGACTGTGGACAGCCAGGAGACTATCTGGGTGTGATTTGAGCTGTTCGAGGTGGGCGGTTGTTGGTTACCTCATTTTTGACAAGCTCACTGGGATTACTGGAACTCCCCTAAAATTTAATATGACAATTGATGAGAACCACTGGGACAAACTAATATGATAATTGATAAGAACTAACAGGACAAACTAACAGGACAAACTAACAGGACAATTGATGAGAACTATTGGGACGAATTAATATGACAATTGACGAGAACCGCTGGGACGAACTCTCCTAAAATTTAACCCCTCAGATTATATGATGACTTATATTGGGACACTGTGATTGGGACAAAGGTTATAATCTCGCATGCAATAACTTTTATAACAATCAATCTTTTCCAAATAAATATTTGACACTTTTCTACAGCTTTTAAATAATGGCATGCTTTCTTGCTCATCTAGTTAGCCACTATTTATTGCTACACTATCATCTTGGGATTTGTACATGTTTCATTGTTGTCCTGTGCATCCAGAGGCTTGTTGCTCAAGTGTGAGCAGGGGTTTGGGATAGTGTAGTCGAGATTGCATTAGATTGTGGATTTGTGGGGTATTGCGGTAACCGCGGACAGTAGGCGGTCGACCAGATGTTTACCCTTGCATCAGATTGGGGTTGAGTCTGGTTTATTGCATCAGCTGGGGATTGGGTTTCTGTAGTGGATGGAGTTTCCCACTTTGATCATAAGTTTTGATCCAGTCCTGCTATATTGAGATATGTGCTACAGAGATACTTGAGATACTGATGACAGAGTTGCTTTACTCGTGTGGGTTGCTCCCCTCGGGTGCCACTCCAGAGGTGGGCTTTTTCAGACCCAGCCGTGTGTGCCGGTCTGATACTTATGTTGGGATGCGAGCCGTGCGAGCCGATCCCGCGGTTTCGAGCCGTGTGTGCAGATTCCGCTGAGCAGGCAGTACCAGTTGTTACTGGTGTCTAGATTGGATTTATTTGGACAGATACCATTTCTGATGCATGCATACAGTTTTGACAGCATAGTAGTGGTAGTTTTCCTGTTTCAGCATCTTATGTATTTTACCACTCCCCCTTTTCCCTTTTGCCTCTAGTAGTCCTAGTGGGTGCGTCAGAGTTGAGGTTTTACCCACTAGGGGAGGCTGCTGGTTTATCTGGTAGTTCTCACCCCCCATTGTTATTTTCTGTTTCTTTCTTCTCCTTTGTTTTGCAGAGTCATCTGCAGGAGCTGCTAGGCCTTCGGCAGCGGATCGAGGTAAGGGGATCGCCGAATAGATAGATCTCCTGTGAGATTGAGAGCTGTAAATAGACGTTGTACCCTTCACTCAGACTGTGGTATTCTCCTTTTATTTGGGTCTGGCTTCTGCCAGTAGGTTGTACTATTTGGTGAGCTGAGAGATTATTGTACTTATTACTGCTTTATTTGTAGTTCCAGTCTG
Source organism: Tillandsia leiboldiana (assembly GCA_029204045.2). Lineage (NCBI taxonomy): Eukaryota > Viridiplantae > Streptophyta > Magnoliopsida > Poales > Bromeliaceae > Tillandsia > Tillandsia leiboldiana. The sequence continues at coordinate 28,946,515 of CM055068.1, forward strand.
AGATACTATGTGGTTATTCTACTTCAGCTCTGTATTATGCTCTTTTATTGTTCATATTATATCGGAGCAGGTTACCAGCGCTTCGTGTACTCGGGAAATCCCGTGTGCACGGCGGATCTGTTGGCGAGCCCGAGTTCCGGGGAGTGACAAGGTGTCCGCCCGGCCGCACCGCACGTGGCGCGCGCGTGCCGTGCGGGGCTGGTGCCCGCGCGGCCGCCGCATGGGTCGTGCGGGGCAGGCGCCCGCGCGGCTGCACCGCACGCGGCGCTCGTGCCGCGCGGGGGCCGCTTCATCGTCGTCGCCGACACCGTGAGTCGTTAGTCCTTTTGTTTGCAATTTTGGAGTCGTGTTTTCCTTATGAGAGTCGTATCTTAACGGTTATGCCCTGTTGTGGGACTTTCTTTTAGGTCCGGGTGTCGTCCGAAGGTACGGGTCGATTTTCGGAGTTCCGGTCGGCGCAATTTGAGGTGGGTACTTTATTATATTTCGCAGTATGGTCGTTCCCGTCGTTGTAGTGGCCCAGGTTCCCATGCAGCCTTTTTTCGGTGAATCCACTGTTAGAACACCTAGTGTTGGTGTATCTGGCCCATGGTGCATCAAAGGGATGCCACAGATGGACCCTGTGTGTTATCTTTAGCTGTGTTGGCCTTCGGCTAGATTTGCTGAAATTTTTAAAAGGTTTTAGACCAAACAGAGGTTGGAAATGGATTCAGCACGGAAAAACGCTTGAAAACGGCTATTTGCTTGTTTGATTCTGAGTCCGGATGCCCAAAAACGGACTCCCGAAAGTTTTTATTGGCTTTTGGTGCATGGGAGGGGCCGTCGACCGGCCGGGTGCCACGTGGCAGCACCGGATTGGCCGGCGCATGCGGTGCGGTCCACGGAGTTTGGCGCTGGTGCATGGGCCGGGTGCGGGGGACACGTGGCAACTTTTGGTTGGCGGGCTCACGCGGCGCAGTTCATTGGCGCGCGCGGCAGGTGCAGTGAACCAGGGCGGGCCAAGTGGCGTTCCCCGGTTGGGTGGTCCATGCGCGCGCGGCGCACGCAGCGCGCGAAGTAGGTCGGGGCAGGTGGGCAGGTGACCCGCGACGTGGGGGCGCCACGTGGCGCCCCGCAGTTGGGCGGGCGCAGCCGCCCCACGCCCGCGTGTCGGGACACGCGGCGCTCCGCGATTCGCGGGCCCGTGTGCGTCGGGCGCGGGGAGGGGGCCTGTGTCCACATGGCGGCCCCTGGTTAATTCGGGCATGCACAGTGTTGGGCCGGGCCCAACACTGTAGGCGCCCGAATCAGCTGGGCGCCCAAAAATGGGCCCAAAAAGCCCATTTTTGCTTTTTTTTGGTTTCTTTTTGGTGGAGCCTATAAATACCACCCCTCCTCTTCGGTTTTGAGGTTTTTCCCGAGCTTTTTAGCCATTGTTCCCTTCAGAAAAGTTGAAGCTTACCTTGTTGCGCATCTGTTGAAGGAAGCCCGGAATTTTTAGAGGCCGCAACGTCGACGACTTCGGCATCGTAGCGCAGAGCGACGATATTCTGTTGGAGGTCCGTTTTCGTCGCACTTCAGTCTGAGAGGTCTACAGAGCTGCCCCTACTGTATTTTTGGACGATTTTCAAGGCGTTGGATCCACGAGAGGTAGGCCTATGTTTTTCCTATTGACCACTTTCTTCAGATCAGAGCTCTTCTTGGGGTTCCGGGTACATTTTTAACCCCCATTGCTACAGGATTTCTCTCTTGACAGCAGCACCTTGCCGGATTTTATTCTTCGCGCTTGAGCGTCGGATCGAGACGAGCCTATACACTTTTTTCATCTACTCGTCGTGAGGATCATCACTGTATTTTTCTTGGATTTTTCCGAGACCTTTCCGGAGGTATACTTTTCCCCTTTTATCTGTGCAAGAGTTTACAGTTGTGTGGTTGTGAGTTTTTGCGTGCTTGTACTGTGGAATTTGTAACTCGGCCTACGTGGCTCGGAATTGGACATGCAGGTACCCGTTTCAAAGGTCTCGACGCGACGATCGCTGTGATATTTTTATTGGAATTTTTGGAGTTCGTTTTACAGGTGATAATTTCGCATTAAGGGGACTGTTCCCAGCTGATTTGTGATACTTGGATTTTATGGAATTAAGTGTAACTTTGGGTTGTATTTTTGTACCCAGGAAGTATTGTTCAGTGTTCCTGTACTGTTGGATTAGTGGGTGAGTAGAGATATCTGTTTCTGGGCATTCTCAGCTGTACGACTCCGGACAGTTAGCGCTTTCAGGTGGGTGGCCCGTTTCCAAGATCCTCGGATTGCACATTAATTCTATATGTGTAGGAACAAGCATGATAGGAATAGTGGATTGTTAGCATGTTAGTCTGTGAAAGTTGTTATTCCTGTTAAATTCTGATAATCTTGTGATGATTTATTTCCTACAACTTGTTAATTATTGATATCTTGGAACTTGACCTAGCACCCCCGCCATATGCAGCATGTTCAGCCAGACTGTAGAAAACTCCAACTTGGGCTAGGTTTTTATTGCTCTAGACATTCCCACACCACTGTTCTATATTTCATTCTGGACTTTGCTTTTCCTCGCCCGGGTTGTGGGCCGAGAGGTCGGGTTGTTGTGGGATGCATTTACACTCGTGTCTGGGGACCGAGTGGAGTTGATAGCAGTTTGTAGATCAGGGTTCTTTGGGAGCCGTCAGAGTGACAGTGTTTGTAGATCAGGGTTCTTTGGGAGCCGTCAGAGTGACAATGTTTGTAGATCAGGGTTCTTTGGGAGCTGTCAGTGTGACAGTGAGTCTCGGCTGTGTAGTTTTCCAGCCTGTGAGTGAGACAGTGTTTTGTTGGTTACAACCGATCTTGTTGATCGAGGATTTGGATCATAGCCTGCATGAGCCACATTTGAGCTCGACAAAGATGCGCGTATACTTTACTCGTTGGGGTCGCGCCCCTCGAGTGCCACTCCGGAGTTGGGCCTGATACTTCTATCGCGACTTGTCGATGCATTGTCCCTCTAGCTGGGCCAGTTTTGGCAGTCACGGACACCGTCCCTCTGGCTGGGCCAGTTTTGGCAGTCATGGACGTCCTACGTAAGTCCGGTCCTCCGGGATGTAACGACAGTAGGTAGGCGCAGGTTTGACTGGACCCGAGGAGGCAGACAGTTTAGATTGGGTGATCTGAGTTGAGAGCTAGTTGTGGCATCATGTTCTTTCTGTTCCACCCTTTGAGCATTTAGATAGAGGCATAGTAGCTGTAGAGTTTACTTTTCCCAGCTTTTCCTTACAGCACTGCATATGTTACTTTATGCCTCTAGTAGACTTAGTGGGCAGACCGTCGGGCTTGTTGGCGGCACCCACTGAGAACTACTATGGGAGGTAGTTCTCACACCCGTCGTGGTGTCTTTTCCCCAGGGACTTCTGCTCCGGTTCCTGCTGCTCCAGTTGCTGATCCTACTCCTTCAGACCGAGATAAGGGAGTTGTAGCAATTCGAAATATCTTATCTTTTTAATAAATAGATTAAAAGTAAATTTTGAGTTGGTTTTGAATTCAAAAGACCTACGTTGACCTATTTGGTCAATCGCCAGTGTGCAAGTTGCACTAGTTATGAGACAAAAAGGTTATCTTCTAATCCGAACGCAATCTTGGAAATCCGAGATGACCGTTGTGATCGTATCGTCGAACTGAGCGAAACTCATATTCAGCACTTTTCAATCTGACGGTCGGATCTTCCAGAAATCAGTGAAGAAGCGGGCGAATGTCGCGACCAATGTATCAGTGGTCTGCGCACAGGGTCACTTAAGTGAATTACTGTAGATGAACAGTAACCCCAATTTCGGGATTTCCTTTGAGTGAAGCGCTGACCAATTCACTGTTCGGATTCCGAACATAGAGATCCAGTGTCACGCCCCGGGGGTTTGTTTTAGCGGAAACGGCATTTTTTTTTTTTTGAAAGGTCTCTTTCTTCTCCGGTGCGTGCCCAGACCCGCCGCACATACAGGATCTCTCTGCAAACGGACAGAGTCTCCCCTGTACGTGCACGGCGTGTGGTTGAATACATCTCCCAAGCAAACATAACCATTCAATCACAACATTCAATTACATACAACCAGTATTCTAAATATTTAAGCGCATGGCCACTTCAACTTGAAAGGATAAATCCACGGTTTTTAAAGAGTGCCCACCCGGCACTTAAGTTTTGAAAACGAGTTTCGAAATCAGCATAAACCCTAGGGTTTTGAAAACGGTGCCCACACGACACCCAAGTTTTGAAAGCTCATTTCGCAATCCATAAATCCACAAGGTTTTGAAATCAGTGCCCACACGACACTTAGACTTTGAAAACGGTTTTCGCAATCTTTTCTTTGTTTTTGTTTCGCTTTTCAAATGGCCAGTAGGAAATAAAGGGAAAGGTAGTGCATAAACAGATAATCAAATACCGACATCTACGTCGACCCCACAAGGGTATCGGGAACCTCACACATGCCCACAATATAAATGAAAAGCTGAAAAGAAAAGGAAAGTATAAAGTTCAGGGTCTCCAACGGTCCCGCTGTGTCCGCCCCGTCCTCACCGCCACCTACCTCTCCCCTCGCCTGGGCCCTGTCACGAAGTGGGAAGTCAGTGACTAATAAATGCCGTGCAGGGGAAATAATAAAAACAAACCGTGGCGACAACCGGAGCAACCACCCTTTTGGGGGGGGGGGAAAAATGGTAACCTGTATATCTGCATCCTGTAATACTCTGCCGCGTCGGTCCACTACCGACGGCCCATACCGTACCTGCAGCACCGCGACCGCGCCGGACAACTAAACCGGCGGGTCGCTCCGCTCGCACCTCGGCGCCTCAACCCCACAGCTAATAAGGGGCCCCACTACGTCACCTCGTGGGTATACACGGGTCCTACGACCTCTTTTCCGGAAAAGTGCACCCCTCGCGGTGGCCAAACCGCGGGTGCACGTGTTGCAGCCTCGAGCACAGTAACCACAATATATGAGCAATAGTAATGCAGTAATCGCAATGTATATGAAATAGTAAAGCAGTAACCATGATGCATGAATCAGAATAAGGTAGAGGCGTGTAAACTCATGTTGCCCTACTATTAGCATAGTCGAAGGAAAGACGGTAGCTGAAGCATCAAAACACGAGGCTACGTAACCATCGATGTGTAGCAATAATCCGTAGCATCTAGAATAATGATTACTGAAGTGAACGGTAACATATAATATTTGAATTAAAACAATCAATGTGGTTCGATGCCAAATATCACACTCAACCCACCTGTCGCTAGTAGGCGTCAACGCTCCGCTCCCTCGCGTCCTGGTACTCCCGCTCGGCTCCTTCGCACACCTGCCGCGAGGAGAAAAGCGACGCTCAGACGCGGATGAAGACGAGAGGCGGGCGAACCGCTCGTCGGGTTCGCGGCTCCCCGTCCGCACGCGGGCCGTGCGCGTGCTCAGCTCCGTACGGGCAACCCCACACGTGGGGTTGAGCGCGCGTCCGGCCCCGTGCGGGTCACCCCGCACGCGGGGCTGGGCGCCGCCCAGCCCTGCGGCCTACCCCGCACGCGGGCTGGGCGTGCTGCCCGGCCCCGTGCGGGTCACCCCGCACGCGGGGCTGGGCGCCGCCCAGCCCTGCGGCCTACCCCGCACGCGGGCTGGGCGTGCCGCCCGGCCCCGTGCGGGTCACCCCGCACGCGGGTCTGGGCGTCGCCCAGCCCCGTGCGGGTCACCCCGCACGCGGCTGGGCGTGCGCCCGGCCTCGTGCGGGCCATCCCGCACGCGGGGGCTGGGCGCCGCCCGGCCCCGTGCGGGTCATCCCGCACGCGGCTGGGCGTGCGCCCGGCCCCGTGCGGGTCATCCCGCACGCGGGGGGGCTGGGCGCCGCCTGGCCCGTGCGGGTCGCATGAGGGCGCCGGATGGGGGGGGGGGTTTCTTCGCACGTGCGGCGGATTCCGGGAAATCCGCCGCCTGTGCCTCACCCCTTCCGGTCAAGATGATCAAGAACTCAACACGAGGAAAAAGAAACTAAATTCCCGTCTCACCTTGATGAGGACGACGAAGGTTTGGGAAGAGGGGATCGTCCGTTCTCGTAGGTCCGGTGTGGTGGTGGTGGGGATGCGGCGTTCTCCCCTCTCCTCGACCGTCTTCGCTCGGGTCGTGCGTGCCAAAGGGGTAGAAGACTGAGAAGGGGTTCCCAACCCTCACCTCTCAAACCCCCAATTAATTAGTTGTTTTGGTACGATCGAGCCCAACCCGCGTCCAACTCCAAATGCTAACCTAGCCCCAAATTAACCCGGATAGATAGAACGAAATAAATTAAATTAATTTATGTCGGATCCCGAAAATTTACAGAAAATTAGACTGAGCCGGTGCGAAAGAATTAACTAGCTTGAATCAAAAATATCGTTAAATCCGGGTCTGGTTTACCTCAAAAGGGACGTGCCGGACACCCGAACCGCAGCAACTTCGAAAATTTATTCCGGGAGCTTCCGGGGTCGGAAATCCGATCCGATCGCGCCGCCGGCCTCCGCTTCGCGAGCTTTATTCTCAAAAAAAATGCCCGCGAGCCCCCGACGGCCTGCCCAGAATGACAAAAGAAAATCAAACCCCCGGACCCCTTTGCCTAAAAGCGGTTCGAAAACCCGCGGCTATTACACCACTCACCTCTAACAACGAGTTTCGTCCTCGAAACTCAAACCCAGATAGGAGTGAAAAGGTCGGGGTAGCACTCCCTCATCTTGGATTCCAGTTCCCAAGTGGCTTCTCGCTCTTCATGGTTGCTCCAATGTACTTTCACGTAGGGGATAGCCCGATTTCGTAGTGATTTTGTTTCCCTTGCCAGGATCTTCACTGGGGTTTCTTCGAAGCTCAGGTCCTCCTTAAGTTCGAGTGCAGAGGTGTCCAGGACATGTGATGGGTCGGGGAGATATTTCCGAAGCATTGATACGTGGAACACATCGTGGACTCGGTCGAGGTTTGGTGGTAGGGCGAGGCGGTAAGCTACTGGGCCGATACGCTCTAGAATCTCAAATGGCCCCACAAACCGTGGGCTCAGCTTGCCCCTTAGCCCGAAACGCCTGATTCCTCTGGATGGCGAGACCCGCAAAAACACATGTTCCCCCACTTGAAACTCCAAGTCCCGGCGCCTCTGGTCTGCGTAACTCTTCTGTCGACTCTGGGCGGTCAGCAAGCGCTGTCTGATAAGGCGCACTTTCTCTTCAGTTTCTTCCACTAAGTCGGGTCCCAAAAGTTTCCGCTCTCCCAAGTCGTCCCAGCAGATCGGGGATCGGCAGCGCCTTCCATACAGTGCTTCGTAGGGCGCCATCTGAATGCTGGCCTGGTAGCTGTTGTTGTAGGCAAATTCCACGAGAGGTAGGTAGCGTGACCAACCGATTCCCCAATCAAGCACACAGGCGCGAAGCAGGTCTTCTAGGGTTTGTATCGTGCGCTCTGACTGTCCGTCCGTCTGAGGGTGGAAGGCGGTGCTGAAATGTAATCTGGTCCCCATGGCCTGCTGGAGACTTTGCCAAAACTTCGAGACAAAGCGCGTGTCTCTGTCCGAGGTGATCGATGCCGGTACCCCATGTAGTCTCACGATCTCGCTGATGTAGACTTGAGCTAGCCGTTCGCAGGTCCAAGTGGTGTGAATTGGTAGGAAGTGTGCTGACTTGGTTAACCGGTCAACTACAACCCAGATCGCGTCGTGGCCCTGTTGTGAACGTGGGAATCCAGTGACAAAATCCATGGTGATCTGGTCCCATTTCCACTCTGGTACCGGTAAGGGCTGTAGCTTCCCTGCTGGTCGCTGGTGTTCGGCCTTTATCTGTTGACATACTAGGCAGTGGGCTACGTATCGCGTCACGTCTTCTTTTAACTTAGGCCACCAGAACGTCTGTTTGAGATCCCTGTACATCTTCGTGCCCCCCGGGTGTGCCGCATAAGGGGCTCGATGTGCCTCCGCTAAGATTTCATTCTTCAACTCCGGTGAATCCGGCACACAGACCCGCCCGCGGAAACATAGGGTGCCGTCGTCTTTCACCGCAAAGTCAATCTCTTGACCCTGGGGAATCTTGTCTCGTATGCGCTGTAGGTGCAGATCGGTCTGCTGTCCCTCCTGGATCTTCTCGAATAGCGTCGGCTTGACCACCAAGGCTAGGAGTTGCAGAACTGTGCCCGCAGGCACCACCTCCAACTGCATTCGCGCGAACTCCGCGATCAGGTGGTCCTGCTTCGTCAGCGCGCTCTCCGACGCCCCGTCCCGATGCCCTTTTCTGCTCAGTGCGTCTGCCACCACATTTGCCTTCCCGGGGTGATATTGGATCGTCAAGTCGTAATCCTTCAGCAACTCGAGCCACCGTCTCTGCCGCAAGTTTAACTCTTTTTGGGTAAAGATGTACTTAAGACTTTGATGATCTGAGAAAACGTTGCAGTGGACTCCGAAGAGGTAATGCCTCCACAGTTTCAAAACGAAGACCACGGCGGCCAATTCCAAGTCGTGTATCGGGTAGTTCCTTTCGTAGTCCTTCAGCTGCCTGGACGCGTAGGCGATCACCTTCCCCTGTTGCATCAGAACACCTCCAAGACCGATCCCTGACGCGTCGCAGTACACTTCATAATCCTCTCCGGGCGTCGGCAGCACCAGTATTGGTGCCTTAGTTAATCTCTTCTTGAGTTCCTCAAAACTCTCCTGGCACTTGGCCGTCCATATGAACTTCTCGCCTTTTCTGGTCAATCGGTTTAAAGGGGTAGCGATCTTTGCGAAACCCTCAACGAAACGCCGGTAGTATCCTGCCAGCCCTAGAAAACTTCGTACTTCTGTCACCGACGTCGGCGGCCGCCAGTCTACCACTGCTTCTACCTTTTTGGGGTCCACAGCGATCCCCTGTGCCGAGATCACATGCCCTAGGAAGCCAACTTCCCGCAGCCAGAATTCACACTTCTTGAGTTTAGCGAACAGCTTCTGCTCTCTGAGGGTTTGCAGGATCGTCCGTAGATGGTCCTCGTGCTCCTCGTCGGTAGTGGAGTAAATCAGGATGTCGTCGATGAAGACTACCACGAACCGATCCAAGACGGGTCTGAAGATCCGGTTCATCATGTCCATGAAAATAGCGGGGGCGTTCGTAAGCCCGAAAGGCATCACCGTGAACTCGTAGTGGCCGTATCGAGTCCGGAAGGCGGTCTTGGGGATATCTTCATTTCGAACTCGGAGTTGATGATAGCCCGACTGTAGGTCAATTTTGGAGAAGACCGTCGCTCCCCGTAACTGATCGAAGAGGTCGTCGATTCTGGGTAGGGGGTACTTATTCTTCACCGTGACTTTGTTTATCCCTCTGTAGTCAATGCAGAGCCGCAGGCTTCCATCTTTCTTCCGTACAAAGAGTACCGGTGCGCCCCAGGGTGACACACTCGGTCGGATGAACCCTTTGTCCAAGAGATCTTCCAGTTGTGCCTTAAGCTCCTTCAGCTCCGCGAAGGCCATTCGGTAAGGGGCCTTCGTAATAGGCTGCGTGCCTGGCAGCAGCTCAATAGGGAACTCCACCTCCCTCTCCGGAGGCATCCCCGGCAACTCCGCGGGGAAAACGTCAGGATAGTCCCTCACCACTGGGATATCTGCAAGTGTCGTCGAGGGTCGAGTAGCCAAATCCACCGATGCTAGATAGGCCACGCACCCCCCCTCAACCAGTCTTCTGGCCCGTGCCGCTGAAATAACCGCCGGGAAGGAGATGCTCTTGCCCATTATGTACACATGTTCGGGGAAGCCCGGTTCTTGTAGCCGCAGTTGTCGCTTGTCGCAATCAATGAGTGCCTGGTACCTTGTGAGCCAGTCCATGCCTAACACCACGTCGTACTCCTTCAAAGGGATCACCGCCAAGTCCCAAGGGCAGACCAACCGTCCCAACATAATCGGGCAGGCGGCCACAAAACTGGTCGCCTCCAGAGTCCCTCCCGCCGTTTGCAACCGTCAAGGAGGCTTGGAGGGGTGTCTCCTCGAGGTTATGCATGAAAACGAAATCACGAGAAATGAACGAGTGCGTTGCTCCGGTATCGAAAAGAGTTCTAGCACGGGAATTCAAAACGGAAGTAGTACCTGCAAGAGCGTCCTCCGGTGGATCAGTCCCTTGGCGGGTCATTGAGAAAACCCTCCCGCCTGGTTGTGGTTGCCGGTCCTCCTCACGCCGTGGTGCGGGGGGGTCTGGAAGCCGACGCCATAGGAGCTTTTCCCCGCCCTGAGTGCTGTGGCCTGGGCGTAGGTGCTCCCATGGGCGCCGATCCCCCGCCTAAGGGGCAGTTGCGGCGGAAGTGCCCCCGTTTGCCGCACCTGAAACAATGGTCGTCTCTTTGGGGGCACTCTCCCGTCAGGTGTCCTCCCCCGCATATGACACAAGGCCTATTCCACGGCCTCGGCCCTCCTGTTGGCGCGCCCCGGGGTCCTGTCGGCGGTCTCCATCTTTTGGGGGGTCGGCTCCCGCTGGAAGAACTCTCCCCCCAGCCTTGCTGGTGTCGCTTCTGATCCCTTAGCCGCGCCGCGTTCTCCCTTCTGGCACGGGTCACAGCGAAACCCCGCTCCACCGTGGTGGCCTTGTCGACCACTCCCTGAAAGGTATGCAGGCCAGCCGCGTTCACCACCTCGAAGATGTCGCTTCGCAGGCCATCGACGAAGAGTTGTGCCTTGTGAGCCTCGTCCCGTGCGACGAACGGGACGCAATTTACTAGTCGGACGAATTCCCGTTGATATTCCATGACCGTCCGGTCCCCTTGTTGAATGTGGTTTAGGTCATCCTCCAACTTTTTCTTGACGCTGCTGGTGAAGAAGGCCTCGAACAGCTCCTTCTTGAAAGTTGTCCAGGACGGAAGAGCGGTACCCTTAGCAGGATCGGGGCGTACCGTCTTCCACCACAAGCGGGCATTCCCTTCCAAGCAATGGACGGCTAGGGGAACCCGCTCGTGATCCTCCATAAGTAAGTCTTCAAAGAGTTTCTCCATTGACCCCACCCAGTTCTCCACGACCCACGGATCTGTCGTGTCCCCTTCGAACGTGGGCGGGTCGTGCTTCTTAAAGTCCTTCAAGTTGGCCCGCACTCGATCCCGTTCGGTCATCACAACCCCCCCTCCACTCGTGGCGGCGGCAGCCGCGATAGGGGTAGGCGTGACCACCGTTTCCTCCAGAATAACCCGGCTAGTTGTCCCTGGCGCCGGCCCCGTAGTCGCCGCTGGTGGTGGTGCTGTCGGCGGTGCCGCGGCCGGTGCTGTCGGCCCCGGCGGAGGGACCGGGGCGGCCGTCACAGGTGCGGCCTGCTGCTGCGTCATCTGGCGTACGTGATCGGTGAGGGTAGCCAATTGCCCCGCCATTTCCCGCAATTGTTGCCGCAGGAGTTGGTTCTCCGCGGCCGTCGACGTTGCCGCATCCGCCTCGGCGTCCCCCGCCGATGACCTTGTACGGGCCATATCTGTCACTCACAAGAAGGTCAAAATTAGACAGTAACTACAACCAGTGTACCCTTTTATGCGAGGAAAGATTCAAACTCCCGCCCCCCGTTCACTCACGTTCTAAAATCCTATGCCCCACCCATTTCATTTATTCGTAGGTATGTGAGGCATTCCCACGGATGTCGGCACTAGCTGTTGTGATTGAATGAAGTCTCTGATACCATCTTAGTCTGTCACGCCCCGGGGGTTTGTTTTAGCGGAAACGGCACATTTTTTTTTTTTGAAAGGTCTCTTTCTTCCCCGGTGCGTGCCCAGACCCGCCGCACATACAGGATCTCTCTGCAAACGGACAGAGTCTCCCCTGTACGTGCACGGCGTGTGGTTGAATACATCTCCCAAGCAAACATAACCATTCAATCACAACATTCAATTACATACAACCAGTATTCTAAATATTTAAGCGCATGGCCACTTCAACTTGAAAGGATAAATCCACGGTTTTTAAAGAGTGCCCACCCGGCACTTAAGTTTTGAAAACGAGTTTCGAAATCAGCATAAACCCCAGGGTTTTGAAAACGGTGCCCACACGACACCCAAGTTTTGAAAGCTCATTTCGCAATCCATAAATCCACAAGGTTTTGAAATCAGTGCCCACACGACACTTAGACTTTGAAAACGGTTTTCGCAATCTTTTCTTTGTTTTTGTTTCGCTTTTCAAATGGCCAGTAGGAAATAAAGGGAAAGGTAGTGCATAAACAGATAATCAAATACCGACATCTACGTCGACCCCACAAGGGTATCGGGAACCTCACACATGCCCATAATATAAATGAAAAGCTGAAAAGAAAAGGAAAGTATAAAGTTCAGGGTCTCCAACGGTCCCGCTGTGTCCGCCCCGTCCTCACCGCCACCTACCTCTCCCCTCGCCTGGGCCCTGTCACGAAGTGGGAAGTCAGTGACTAATAAATGCCGTGCAGGGGAAATAATAAAAACAAACCGTGGCGACAACCGGAGCAACCACCCTTTTGGGGGGGGGGAAAAATGGTAACCTGTATATCTGCATCCTGTAATACTCTGCCGCGTCGGTCCACTACCGACGGCCCATACCGTACCTGCAGCACCGCGACCGCGCCGGACAACTAAACCGGCGGGTCGCTCCGCTCGCACCTCGGCGCCTCAACCCCACAGCTAATAAGGGGCCCCACTACGTCACCTCGTGGGTATACACGGGTCCTACGACCTCTTTTCCGGAAAAGTGCACCCCTCGCGGTGGCCAAACCGCGGGTGCACGTGTTGCAGCATCGAGCACAGTAACCACAATATATGAGCAATAGTAATGCAGTAATCGCAATGTATATGAAATAGTAAAGCAGTAACCATGATGCATGAATCAGAATAAGGTAGAGGCGTGTAAACTCATGTTGCCCTACTATTAGCATAGTCGAAGGAAAGACGGTAGCTGAAGCATCAAAACACGAGGCTACGTAACCATCGATGTGTAGCAATAATCCGTAGCATCTAGAATAATGATTACTGAAGTGAACGGTAACATATAATATTTGAATTAAAACAATCAATGTGGTTCGATGCCAAATATCACACTCAACCCACCTGTCGCTAGTAGGCGTCAACGCTCCGCTCCCTCGCGTCCTGGTACTCCCGCTCGGCTCCTTCGCACACCTGCCGCGAGGAGAAAAGCGACGCTCAGACGCGGATGAAGACGAGAGGCGGGCGAACCGCTCGTCGGGTTCGCGGCTCCCCGTCCGCACGCGGGCCGTGCGCGTGCTCAGCTCCGTACGGGCAACCCCACACGTGGGGTTGAGCGCGCGTCCGGCCCCGTGCGGGTCACCCCGCACGCGGGGCTGGGCGCCGCCCAGCCCTGCGGCCTACCCCGCACGCGGGCTGGGCGTGCTGCCCGGCCCCGTGCGGGTCACCCCGCACGCGGGGCTGGGCGCCGCCCAGCCCTGCGGCCTACCCCGCACGCGGGCTGGGCGTGCCGCCCGGCCCCGTGCGGGTCACCCCGCACGCGGGTCTGGGCGTCGCCCAGCCCCGTGCGGGTCACCCCGCACGCGGCTGGGCGTGCGCCCGGCCTCGTGCGGGCCATCCCGCACGCGGGGGCTGGGCGCCGCCCGGCCCCGTGCGGGTCATCCCGCACGCGGCTGGGCGTGCGCCCGGCCCCGTGCGGGTCATCCCGCACGCGGGGGGGCTGGGCGCCGCCTGGCCCGTGCGGGTCGCATGAGGGCGCCGGATGGGGGGGGGGTTTCTTCGCACGTGCGGCGGATTCCGGGAAATCCGTCGCCTGTGCCTCACCCCTTCCGGTCAAGATGATCAAGAACTCAACACGAGGAAAAAGAAACTAAATTCCCGTCTCACCTTGATGAGGACGACGAAGGTTTGGGAAGAGGGGATCGTCCGTTCTCGTAGGTCCGGTGTGGTGGTGGTGGGGATGCGGCGTTCTCCCCTCTCCTCGACCGTCTTCGCTCGGGTCGTGCGTGCCAAAGGGGTAGAAGACTGAGAAGGGGTTCCCAACCCTCACCTCTCAAACCCCCAATTAATTAGTTGTTTTGGTACGATCGAGCCCAACCCGCGTCCAACTCCAAATGCTAACCTAGCCCCAAATTAACCCGGATAGATAGAACGAAATAAATTAAATTAATTTATGTCGGATCCCGAAAATTTACAGAAAATTAGACTGAGCCGGTGCGAAAGAATTAACTAGCTTGAATCAAAAATATCGTTAAATCCGGGTCTGGTTTACCTCAAAAGGGACGTGCCGGACACCCGAACCGCAGCAACTTCGAAAATTTATTCCGGGAGCTTCCGGGGTCGGAAATCCGATCCGATCGCGCCGCCGGCCTCCGCTTCGCGAGCTTTATTCTCAAAAAAAATGCCCGCGAGCCCCCGACGGCCTGCCCAGAATGACAAAAGAAAATCAAACCCCCGGACCCCTTTGCCTAAAAGCGGTTCGAAAACCCGCGGCTATTACATCCAGGTAGTCGTTTCGATCGGTTTCGACGATCTGGACGCAATGGTGTTGACGGAATTTCTGTTTGACGGCCCTAGAGTCTCGAAAAGCGGGTTATACTGTATTTCTGTACAGTATTGACGGACCGAGAATTTATCCGGGCATTTTCGTCGAAAAACAAAAATCGCTATCTGATAGGTTTCGCCGAGCCGGACGTCGTGGTGAAAATGCAGCTTTTTGCACAGTAAACCCTATACTTCTTGCCTCGTTTTGCGTACCACCCGTTGGAAAAGGACTGGGAGGTGAGTAAATTGTACTGTGGAGGACTGGGATGGAAATGCTGGGCTGTGAGGGGCTAAAATGCAAGATTGCCTAAACCTATATTTATATACACATGCATACGAGGTGGGTTTTCAAGAAACCCTAATGCCCTCTGCCCTAGCCGCATCCTCAACAACCACTCCCCTCTCTGCCGCACTCCACGGGAGCCCCGCACCGGCCGCCGCCACCCCGTCGCCGGAGAAGAGGGATCAAGAAACCATCTTGATCTCGGGTGTCTTGGAGAGGAAGGTGCTCGGGAGGGTCCTAGGTCATCAAGTCCCTGCTTGTGGAGTTCCCCGGGCAGCCGCAACCGAGCTGTGGTGAAACTGGTGCCAGCCGCCGCCGAGCGCCGCCGCGGGAGACACTCTTCATCTTCCAACTTTCCGGCGAGGTGAGTTTGTGAAACTTTTCTCAACGATTTTGCTTTTGGGCATGACCAGCGGACTACTGACACCGTGGAGACCATCCGGGTGCAGGCCGAGCCGCTGCCGCCGTCCCGATCGCCGGCGAGAACTCTTGGCCGCCGGAATTGGCAATTTAGCCGGTCGGGAGCGCCGCGGTTATCCAGCCGTCAAACCCAAGATCAGCATCGTTGAAACGCCTCCTCTCGTCGACTGCAGCACCTCCACGAGGTCTGACCACCATCGGTTGTGGATCGGACCCGAGTGGACGAGCCCTAGTTTCGGTCTTCTTCACCTCGGCCGATCTCGGCCGTCCGGCGCCGCCGCTGCCTCCCACCGCCGGCCATCGCCACTAGAAGCTCTCTGGCACCAATAGGAAGCTTTTGGTCCAAGTTGCACCGGCCCGGAGTCCCTCGGCCGAAAACCGCCATTAACGGCCTTAGAGCTTCAACCGAGCTCCGCCGCCGCGCGTCGCCGTCGCCTCCAGACGCCGGCCAACCGTGAAGGTAAGCTTATTTGATCATTTTGGTGACAATGGTGGCTTTGTATGGAGGTTTTAACATTCAGTCCTTGATCTCTATAGTTGCACCCGAATTTCACCTAGCTTCGGTCTCCGGCCATCTCCGGCGGTCCGGGCTCCGGCCATCTACCCAGGTAGGCTCCGAAGTTAATTTGTTGATTTCCCATCATTCTGCTTTGGGCCAAGAAACCCCTGTAACAAAGCTCGGGACTTGCACCCGAAGTGTCCGGCTCGGGCTTTGCTTCCGGCCGCCGCCGCCTCCGGCCGCCGGCGCTCGACCCCGCATGGACCAGCCACCTTCTGGGACCCAAAGCTAACTGATGCTCACCCTTGTTCGCAGTTTGACTGGGAGTGGGTCTGGACTTGGCCAAAACCGAGCCTTGGCATCTTGTGGTGCTGCTCCGGCGACTGTTCCGGCCACCCTCCGGAGTACCCGAGGTGAGCCCTCAACTCTACTTAGTCCCCTGTACACGATGCTCCACTTAACTCCTATTTTGATCAAGTAATAATAGAGGTTTAGCATAGTTGTTATTTATGCCAAAGTGTATTATGGGCCAACTTTGTTCTCGGGATCTGTGTCAGTCCAAACTTATGAGCACAAGCTTCGTCTCGTCGTAACGAGCGCGCTGAAATTTACATAACAGCTTTTGGAGTCCCGGATTCGAAGAACGAGTCGAAACGGTCATTTAACTCAAGGTTTTATGCAATTTAAGATTTGTCATGGATCAAATTATAAGTTGGACACGACAGCTGTCTTTAGACAGTGTTTTCACACCTACCGGGCATTTTGTTAGAGTCCCGTAGGCTCTCGTTGAGCGGGAATTGGATCTTGTTCCGTAAATCGGCTAAGTTACCCCGTGTTAGCGTTGTATTGCTGTAGTGTTGCCGGGATGGGTATGAGTGGGTCTGTGTTCTGACTTCAGTTACTGTTCAGGTCCCAGCAGTTCAGCACCAGCCTCCCAGTGTCTAGCGGGAGTTCGGGATCGGCCTACATCGAGGTGGGTTTTTATTCTTAAGTCTTAGCATTTAGTTCTATCATGTTGGACGGGGTCAACCTTATGTGTACTTGGGTTAAACACGGTAGGGAGGCATCAATTATTCGTTTATGGCTTTACGGTTCTTATGATTAGATGTACATATTGTTTCATATGGTTCTCATGCATGGATAGGTGTATGTTGTGAATATATATTGTTTCATATGGTTCTCATGCACGGATATGTATATATTATTTCATACGGTTCTCATACATGGATATGTACATATTGTCTCACATGGTTCGCATACATGCACATATACATATTGTTCACGGTTACTATGCTCGGCTGCAACACGCGCACCCGCGGTTTGGCCACCGCGAAGGGTGCGCTTTTCCGAAAAAGTGGTCCATGACCCGTGTATACCCACAGGACAGCGTGGGGCCTCTTTAGTTGTGGGGCTTGAATGCGCCAAGGTGTGAGCGGTGCGACCCGTCGGTTTAGTTGTCCGACGTGGGAGCGGTGCGACCCATTCGGTTTAGTTGTCCGACTTGGGCGCGGTGCGATCCGTCGGTTTAGTTGTCCGACGGGATCGGGTATTGCAGGTTCACAGGTGTTTGATTTTACTTGTCCCTTGCGAGGGTGGTTACTCCGGATAGACTACGGTTGGACGTTTTCTTTACCTGCTTTACTATTATCACTTTTGTTTAGTCGCTGACTTCCCACTTTACGACCGGGTCCTATAGGGGGGAGAGTTAGGCGACGGTGAGGCCGCGGCTAGAGGTTTTGGGTCCCAGGAGACCGGAACAGTACTTTACCTCTAACTTTCGCATTCCATTTATTATTTGTAGACTGTGGATGGTTCTCGATACCCTCGTGGGGTTGGTGTGGATGTCGGTACGGTGATAAATGAATTGTTTAGTTTTCTTTACATCTCTGTGGGCCGCTTTGGAAAATAAAATAGCAGATAAAAGAACAGATTGCGAAAACTACTATTTCAAAACTCGGGTGCCGTGTGGGCACCGTTTTCAAAACCTTGTGGATTTATGGTTTGCGAAAATGGATTTCAAAACCTAAGTGTCGTGTGGGCACTGTTTTTCAAACCCCTGAGTTTATGTTGCTTTCGAAAAAGGGTTTTCAAAATATGGGTGCCGGGTGGGCGCCGTTTCAACAATTGTGGGTTTTATCCTTTCAAACTAATCGGCCGTGAGTTTATTCAGCACATTGTGAACGGTTGTATGTCTGGATTGTTGTGATTGAATGTTTAACCGTTATTGGACACTGTACAAACCGTGACGCCGTGCATATACAGGGGAGACTCTGTCCGTTTGTAGAGTGATCCTGTATATGCGGCGGATCTGGGCACGCGCTGGGGAAGAAGGTTTTAAAAAAAAAAAAATTTACTTACCTTTTGCAATTCGTTTCCGCTAAAAATAATCCCCCGGGGCGTGACAGATTAAGATGGTATCAGAGCCTTGCTTTCAATCACAACAATTGGTGCCGACGTCCACAGGAATACCCCACTTAACTACAAAGGAATGGAATGGATAGGTCATTGGAGAGTAGGACGCGAGTGGTCGAGGGGGGGAAAATGAGTCCGATTCCTCTTCTCTCGACAGGTGGTTCGTTGTTTGTTAGTGGAGTCTAGAGCTGACTCGTGCTTTTGTGTACAGCAATGGCCCGTGCTAGATCATCGGCCGAGGATGCAGGGGCAGACGCGACGACGTCGGCGGCCGCAGAGAACCAGCTCCTGCGACAACAACTAAGGGACATGGCGGGGCAGCTGGCGACTCTCACGTCTCACGTGCGTCAGTTGACGCAGCAACAACCGGCCGCGACGGTGACGGTCGCCACCGCCCCTCCGCAGGGGCAAGGCGCGCCGACGACGGGGGTCAGCGCAGGAGTGGCCCCTACAGCGACTGCCGCAGACGAGGTACCTCCACCCCAGACGACGACACCGGCGGCGGTAACCGCGACAGCAACTGCGTGACCGGCGCCGGAAAGCACCGGCGGGGGTGCCTCGGGGGAGACCATGGTCACCCCTTTCCCTTCTGTGGCTGTCGCCGCCACGGGGGAGGGGTCAGTCCCGCTGACTGAGCGGGACCGCGTGCGGGCCAACCTGGCCGACTTTAAGAAGTACGACCCACCCACGTTCGACGGGGAGACGACTGATCCCTGGGTCGTCGAGAAGTGGGTGGGATCGATGGAGAAGTTATTCGAGGACTTACTCATGGAGGATGGCGAGCGGGTTCCCCTGGCGGTTCACTTCCTAGAGGGGAACGCCCGCTTATGGTGGAAGACGGTACGCCCTGATCCTACAAAGGGCGTCGCCGTACTTCCGTCATGGACAGCGTTCAAACAGGAGCTGTTTGGAGCTTTCTTCACAAGCAGCGTTAAAAAGAAGTTGGAAGACGACCTGAACCACATTCAGTAGGGCAGTAAGACAGTGATGGCTTATCAGCGCGAATTTGTACGACTGGCCAACTGCGTCCCTTTCGTTATAAGGGACGAGTCCCACAAGGCGCAACTTTTCGTCGACGGATTACGGAGTGATATTTTCGAAGTGGTGCAAGCGGCCGATTTGCACACTTTTCAGAAGGTGGTCGACAGGGCCATGGTGGTGGAGCGCGGGTTCGCGGTTACGCGCGCCAGGAGGGAGGGCCCGGCGCACCATGAAGAAAGGAAGCGACAGCAGCAGTACTCCGGGGGAGGCTCGTCTAGTGAAAGCCGACCCCCCAAGCGGTGGAGGCCACAGTCGGGATCTCGGAGTGCACCGGCAGGAGGGCCGAGGACGGGAGACAGGCCTTGTGTTATTTGTGGGGGAGGGCACCGAGTGGGAGATTGCCCCCAAAGGGGTGACCATTGCTTCCGATGCGGCAAACCGGGGCACTTTCGCCGCAACTGCCCCTTAGCCTGGGGATCCGCGTCCTCCGCAGCTTCTACGCCCTCGCCACAGCTGTCGGGGTGGGGGAGAACTCCTGTGGGGTCGACTTCTAGACCCCCTGCACCGGGGCGAGAGGAGGATAGGCAGCCACAACCTGGCGGGCGAGTTTTCTCGATGACCCGCCTAGAGACGGATCGTCCGGAAATCAGCAAGAAAACTAGTGGGACCCACGACTTAAGTGAATAGTAAAATGAATGGTAACCCCTATTTTCGGTCCCCTCTTGAACGGTCGTTGGCCATTTCACTGTCCAAAATCCAAACCTAGTAGTATGAGTAGACGATTCTAGTTTTTTTTTAAGTTGTAAGTTTCGGGGACGAAACTTCTTTTAAGTTGTAAGTGATGTAGCAATTCGAAATATCTTATCTTTTTAATAAATAGATTAAAAGTAAAATTTGAGTTGGTTTTGAATTCAAAAGACCTACGTTGACCTATTTGGTCAATCGCCAGTGTGCAAGTTGCACTAGTTACGAGACAAAAAGGCTATCTTCTAATCCGGACGCAATCTTGGAAATCCGAGATGATCGTTGTGATCGTATCGTCGAACTGAGCGAAACTCATATTCAGCACTTTTCAATCTGACGGTCGGATCTTCCAGAAATCAGTGAAGAAGCGGGCGAATGTCGCGACCAATGTATCAGTGGTCTGCGCACAGGGTCACTTAAGTGAATTACTGTAGATGAACAGTAACCCCAATTTCGGGATTTCCTTTGAGTGAAACGCTGACCAATTCACTGTTCGGATTCCGAACATTGAGATCCAGGTAGTCGTTTCGATCGGTTTCGAAGATCTGGACGCAATGGTGTTGACGGAATTTCTGTTTGACGGCCCGAGAGTCTCGAAAAGCGGGTTATACTGTATTTCTATACAGTATTGACGGACCGAGAATTTATCCGGGCATTTTCGTCGAAAAACAAAAATCGCTACCTGATAGGTTTCGCCGAGCCGGACGTCGTGGCGAAGTCCATTTTTCGTTTCGACGACCAGAACGCCTCGAAAAGCGTGAAATACGGTGAAAATGCAGCTTTTTGCACAGTAAACCCTATACTTCTTGCCTCGTTTTGCGTACCACCCATTGGAAAAGGACTGGGAGGTGAGGAAATTGTACTGTGGAGGACTGGGATGGAAATGCTGGGCTGTGAGGGGCTAAAATGCAAGATTGCCTAAACCTATATTTATATACACATGCATACGAGGTGGGTTTTCAAGAAACCCTAATGCCCTCTGCCCTAGCCGCATCCTCAACAACCACTCCCCTCTCTGCCGCACTCCACGGGAGCCCCGCACCGGCCGCCGCCACCCCGTCGCCGGAGAAGAGGGATCCAGAAACCATCTTGATCTCGGGTGTCTTGGAGAGGAAGGTGCTCGGGAGGGTCCTAGGTCATCAAGTCCCTGCCTGTGGAGTTCCCCGGGCAGCCGCAACCGAGCTGTGGTGAAACTGGTGCCAGCCGCCGCCGAGCGCCGCCGCGGGAGACACCCTTCATCTTCCAACTTTCCGGCGAGGTGAGTTTGTGAAACTTTTCTCAACGATTTTGCTTTTGGGCATGACCAGCGGACTACTGACACCGTGGAGACCATCCGGGTGCAGGCCGAGCCGCTGCCGCCGTCCCGATCGCCGGCGGGAACTCTTGGCCGCCGGAATTGGCAATTTGGCCGATCGGGAGCACCGTGGTTATCCAGCCGTCAAACCCAAGATCAGCACCGTTGAAACGCCTCCTCTCGTCGACTCCAGCACCTCCACGAGGTCTGACCACCATCGGTTGTGGATCGGACCCGAGTGGACGAGCCCTAGTTTCGGTCTTCTTCACCTCGGCCGATCTCGGCCGTCCGGCGCCGCCGCTGCCTCCCACCGCCGGCCATCGCCACTAGAAGCTCTCTGGCACCAACAGGAAGCTTTTGGTCCAAGTTGCACCGGCCCGGAGTCCCTCGGCCGGAAACCGCCATTAACGGCCTTGGAGCTTCAACCGAGCTCCGCCGCCGCGCGTCGCCGTCGCCTCCAGACGCCGGCCAACCGTGAAGGTAAGCTTATTTGATCATTTTGGTGACAATGGTGGCTTTGCATGGAGGTTTTAACGTTCAGTCCTTGATCTCTATAGTTGCACCCGAATTTCACCTAGCTTCGGTCTCCGGCCATCTCCGGCGGTCCGGGCTCCGGCCATCTACCCAGGTAGGCTCCGAAGTTAATTTGTTGATTTCCCATCATTCTGCTTTGGGCCAAGAAACCCCTGTAACCGAGCTCGGGACTTGCACCCGAAGTGTCCGGCTCGGGCTTTGCTTCCGGCCGCCGCCGCCTCCGGCCGCCGGCGCTCGACCCCGCATGGACCAGCCACCTTCTGGGACCCAAAGCTAACTGATGCTCACCCTTGTTCGCAGTTTGACTGGGAGTGGGTCTGGACTTGGCCAAAACCGAGCCTTGGCATCTTGTGGTGCTACTCCGGCGACTGTTCCGGCCACCCTTCGGCGCTCCCGAGGTGAGCCCTCAACTCTACTTAGTCCCCTGTACACGATGCTCCACTTAACTCCTATTTTGATCAAGTAATATTAGAGGTTTAGCATAGTTGTTATTTAAGCCAAAGTGTATTATGGGCCAACTTTGTTCTCGGGATCCGTGTCAGTCCAAACTTATGAGCACGAGCTTCGTCTCGTCGTAACGAGCGCGCTAAAATTTACAGAACAACTTTTGGAGTCCCGGATTCGAAGAACGAGTCGAAACGGTCATTTAACTCAAGGTTTTATGCAATTTAAGATTTGTCATGGATCAAATTATAAGTTGGACATGATAGCCGTCTTTAGACAGTGTTTTCACACCTACTGGGCATTTTGTTAGAGTCCCGTAGGCTCTCGTTGAGCGGGAATTGGATCTTGTTCCGTAAATCGGCTAAGTTACCCCGTGTTAGTGTTGTATTGCTGTAGTGTTGCCGGGATGGGTATGAGTGGGTCTATGTTCTGACTTCAATTATTGTTCAGGTCCCAGCAGTTCAGCACCAGCCTCCCAGTGTCTAGCGGGAGTTCGGGATCGACCTACATCGAGGTGGGTTTTTATTCTTAAGTCTTAGCATTTAGTTCTATCATGTTGGACGGGGTCAACCTTATGTGTACTTGGGTAAAACATGGTAGGGAGGCATCAATTATTCGTTTATGGCTTTACGGTTCTTATGATTAGATGTACATATTGTTTCATATGGTTCTCATGCATGGATAGGTGTATGTTGTGAATATATATTGTTTCATATGGTTCTCATGCACGGATATGTATATATTATTTCATACGGTTCTCATACATGGATATGTACATATTGTCTCACATGGTTCGCATACATGCACATATATATATTGTTCACGGTTACTATGCTCGGCTGCAACACGCACACCCGAGGTTTGGCCACCGCGAAGGGTGCGCTTTTCTGGAAAAGTGGTCCATGACCCGTGTATACCCACAGGACGGCGTGGGGCCTCTTTAGTTGTGGGGCTTGAATGCGCCAAGGTGTGAGCGGTGCGACCCGTCGGTTTAGTTGTCCGACGTGGGAGCGGTGCGACCCATTCGGTTTAGTTGTCCGACTTGGACGCGGTGCGATCCGTCGGTTTAGTTGTCCGACGGGATCGGGTATTGCAGGTTCACAGGTGTTTGATTTTACTTGTCCCTTGCGAGGGTGGTTACTCCGGATAGACTACGGTTGGACGTTTTCTTTACCTGCTTTACTATTATCACTTTTGTTTAGTCGCTAACTTCCCACTTTGCGACAGGGTCCTACAGGGGGGAGAGTTAGGCGACGGTGAGGCCGCGGCTAGAGGTTTTGGGTCCCAGGAGACCGGAACAGTACTTTACCTCTAACTTTCGCATTCCATTTATTATTTGTAGACTGTGGATGGTTCTCGATACCCTCGTGGGGTCGGTGTGGATGTCGGTACGGTGACAAATGAATTGTTTAGTTTTCTTTACATCTCTGTGGGCTGCATTGGAAAATAAAATAGCAAATAAAAGAACAGATTGCGAAAACTACTATTTCAAAACTCGGGTGCCGTGTGGGCACCGTTTTCAAAACCTTGTGGATTTATGGTTTGCGAAAATGGATTTCAAAACCTAAGTGTCGTGTGGGCACTGTTTTTCAAACCCCTGAGTTTATGTTGCTTTCGAAAAAGGGTTTTCAAAATATGGGTGCCGGGTGGGCGCCGTTTCAACAATTGTGGGTTTTATCCTTTCAAACTAATCGGCTGTGAGTTTATTCAGCACATTGTGAACGGTTGTATGTCTGGATTGTTGTGATTGAATGTTTAACCGTTATTGGACACTGTACAAACCGTGACGCCGTGCATATACAGGGGAGACTCTGTCCGTTTGTAGAGTGATCCTGTATATGCGGCGGATCTGGGCACGCGCTGGGGAAGAAGGTTTTCAAAAAAAAAAAAATTACTTACCTTTTGCTATTCGTTTCCGCTAAAAATAATCCCCCGGGGCGTGACAGGAGTCGCGAGATAGATCCCTTCCAGTCATCTTCTGAGAGAGAGTAGATGTACCCCTTACCAGTTTATTGTGAGGGATATGTTGAGCGACCCTTATAGTGAGGTATCGAGTTGTATCTTTCTTTTACTGCTAGAGAGAGACTTATGTATTTTTGTGAGGATGGTTTGTATTATTTGGAGTTGTAGTTGTTCATATATTTTTATCTCAGCTTTTTACATTTTCAGCTCTGATATCTGTTAGTGTAGATGATTCTTGTGACGCCCCACTTCCAAGGGGGTCACCCATCCTAGAACTACTCTAGCTCTAGCACGCTTAACTCTCATGTTCCTCTTGGATCTTGCTAAGATCCAAAATGCTATTAGCCGGGTTAGAGATTTAGTCCTATTATATCATTTATATAGAGGACTAATCCAAATTCCGGGGGTGTTACATTCTTCCCCCCTTTAAGCCCTGACGTCCACGTCAGGCTCAAGCACACTCACAAGCACCAGGCGATGTGAGACTCGTCTCGCTAGCCTTAGCCGACCTTGTGAGGAGCTGCACTCCACTCACAACGGTCATTAGCCGGGGAGCCTTGCTCTACCCGCTATATAACCCTGGCTCAGCCGAGACTCATCTCACATTTTCGGCTGGTGAATGTCTCTGATACCAACTGTGACGCCCCACTTCCCAGGGGGTCACCCATCCTAGAACTACTCTAGCTCTAGCATGCTTAACTCTTATGTTCCTCTTGGATCTTGCTACCATCCAAAATGCTATAGCCGGGTTAGAGATTTAGTCCTATTATATCATTTATATAGAGGACTAATCCAAATTCCGGGGGTGTTACAATTCTTTTGCAGGTTAGTCGCTACGTCTATACGGGGCTTCCCGTATGGGCGGCGGATCTGTTGGCGAGCCCGGGTCGCAGTTTCGACCCCGGGGCGTGACAGTCGTAACTTGTGATAATAAAGTACAGGTATAGTTTGTGAACTGTCTAACCCCATTGCATGAGAATCCCGCTCTTTTAACTCTAACTGTGGCGACGAATGTCACGGTGCCTTATTACACACCGGTTTCTGCATTTATGCTCTTGATTGCTTACACGCACACCGGCGGTCTGGCCACCGCACAGGGTGTATTTTTTCAGAAAGATGGTACGTTTACCCGTGTACCCCACAAGGTGTCGTAGTGGGGACCCCTCGCGGATTACTTAAGGTACCGCACAAGTACCGTGGAGGGGTTGGTGGTATCAAAGTGCGAGCAAAGCGTACTTTTGCCGGGGTTCTTTAGACCTCGCGGCACATGTTTCGTTTTGATTAAACAGGAAATATGGTAATTCATGAGGGGGAAGTGGAATGCTCTGGTGTATCGGTTTTTTCATTACAGTTCTTATAGCATTTTACTTATTTTCATCTACTCTATTTGTCACTGACTCCCCACACTGTGACAGGTCCGAACAGGGGTGGGAACCGGGACGATGGTGAGACTGCGTTTAGAGGACCTTAGCCGCTTGAGGGTATCATATGTCTTATCTACCTTCGGTTATCTCTTTTGCTTTTGGTTAGTAGGTTAGTGATTATTTGGTTGGTGGAACATTTGTGGATGTTGGGTTGTGATCCTAACTTAGTGGTGACATCTTTTGTTGCGTTTATCTTATACTTGTATGCGGCATGTTTTCAAATAGCAAAATGATTTCGAAAACGTTTTCAAACTAAGTGTCGTGTGGGCACTGGTTTCCAAACCCGTGGATTTATCCTTTCAAGTTATGTTGCCGCCTAAAAGAGATTTGCGAAAACGTTTCTAAAACCGAGTGTCATGTGGACACTGTTTTCCAAACCTGTGGATTTATCCTTTCTCTCTTGATTGTGGTTGTGATTAATTGTGATCTCTTCTTTTGGTATCATCGTGACTGCATGGTTAAAGTATGTGTCGTATTTGAAACGCCGTACATATACAAAGGAGACTCCGTCCGTTTGTGGAGTGAATTTGTATGTGTGGCGGGTCTGGCGCGCACCAGGGGCGAGGTTAATTTCAAAAAAAAAAAGATACACGTTTTTTCGCTCATTTAGAACCTCTAGGGTGTGACAGATTATATGGTATCAGAGAGAAACGACTTTAACCACGGTAGTCGGTGTCCAACATCCACAGAGGGTAATACCACTAACAACTAACCAATGTGATAACCAAGGTGTAGGTGCATAGAGCGCAAGAGTGAGTGCGGGAAAAAGGGATAGAGTCCCAGTGATCTTAGGTCAAGGTGCTAGACCAATTAAACCTAGGGTTAACGCAGTTTCTTTGTGTACAGTGGAGAATGGCACGGACTAGATCGTCGACTGACGACGCCAGAGCAGATGGTGCAACCCCAGCAACCACGGAGAGTGAGCTGCTCCGCCAGCAGCTACGAGAGATGCCCGAGCAGTTATCGACCCTCACGGAACACGTACGTCAGTTGACACAACAGCAGCCGGCCGTGCCAGTGGAGGGCGCCCAGGTTCCGCCGCCCGGACCAACCGAACCTATATATAACGGGACCGTTGGGGACGGACGGCGAGACTGCGGCCGCCCCTCCCCAGACCGCGACTACCGGTGTATCGATGGATCAACCGACGGCACCTTCAGTCACGCCAAGCCCAACAGCTTCGGGACCCACCGCGGGGGAGGCTTCTACCCAGCGGATTGAACGGGACAGGGTGAGAGCAAATCTGGCGGAATTCAAGAAGCACGACCCACCTGTTTTTGAGGGAGAGACGACTGATCCCTGGGTCATGGAGAAATGGGTGGACACCATGAAGAAACTCTTCGAAGACCTGATGATGGAGGATCACGAACGAGTCCCCATGGCAGTTCACTGTCCCGAGGAAAACGCCCGTATATGGTGGAAAACGATGCGCCCGGACCCCTTGAAGGGCAACGCCCTACCATCATGGTCTACGTTCAGAGAGGAGTTGTTCGGGGCGTTCTTCTCCAATAGCGTCAAGCAGCAAATGGAGGATGACCTAAAGCACATCAAACAAGGGAACCGATCCGTTATAGAGTACCAACGGGAATTTGTGAGATTGGCCAATTGTGTCCCCTTTGTCATAAGAGACGAATCTCACAAGGCCCGCCTTCTTGTGGACGGATTGCGGAGCAATATCTTTGAAGTTGTGCAAGCAGCAGATCTTCACACCTTCCAGAAGGTGGTGGACAAGGCCACCATTGTGGAGCACGGATTTGCGATTACGCGCGCCCGACGGGAGGACTCCGAGTACAACAAAGATAGAAAGCGACCCCAGTCCTTCTCCGGAGGGGGTTTCTCCAGTAGGAACCGACCCCCTAAACATCCGAAGTCGCATCATGGGGCTAAGATCGCGCCAACTGGCGGTCAAAGGCCAGGGGACAGACCCTGTGTGATCTGTAGTGGACCACACCGTGTTACCGAATGCGCCAAGAGGCACGATCACTGCTACCGTTGCGGCAAACCAGGCCACCTCCGTTACAACTGCCCCTCGAACGCGGGTACAGCATCCTCTGTAGCCTCCACCCCATCGCCACAACAACCGGGGCGGGGAAGAGCTCCCTCGGGACCAACCGTACGCCCTCCACCCACTCGGCAGGAGGGGGAGGCGCGACCACAGTCGGGAGGGAGAATCTACTCTATGAATCACTAAGGGGCGGACCCACCAGAGGACGTGGTGGCAGGTACTACTCTGATTTCTGACTCTCGAGCTAGAACTTTATTTGACACTGGAGCATCCCGCTCCTTCGTATCCCGTACTTTCGCCCACGCCCATGATCTAGAAACGAAACCCCGAAGCAACCTTATGACCGTCCACACCCCTGGGGGGCCTATTGAGGCAGTTAGCTTTGTGCCCTCCTGCCCAATAAGGTTGGGAAGGCTAGCTTGCCCTTGGGACTTCGTGGTCATACCGTTGAAAGGGTTTGACATAGTTCTAGGAATGGATTGGCTTACTAAACACTAGGCGGAAATTGATTGTGAGAAACGTCAAGTGCGACTACGGGAACCGGGCCTTCCGGAGAATGTGTACCTAGCGTGTAAGAGCACCTTCTTTTCGACCGCCATCTCCGCATCTCAGGCCAGGAGAATAATGGAAGGCGGGTGCGTGGCTTACTTAGCCTCGGTGGACTTGGCGCGCGACCCACCTCTTCGCTCTCCGACATTGCAGTCGTAAGGGATTTTCCAAATGTTTTCCCGACTGAACTTCCGGGGATGCCACCCGGGCGTGAGGTCGACTTCTCTATCGAACTTATTCCAGGCACGCAACCCATCACGAAGGCACCGTACAGAATGGCCTTCGCCGAATTGAGGGTGTAGAGTTATTAATCCCAAAGGATCTAAATAGGTACTATCAAACAACTAGAGGGGGGGGTGAATAGGTGTAATACTTAAAAACTCAATCTCAGTGCAAAATAAAAACCAATGCGGAAAATAAAAACAGCACACCGAGATTTACGTGGAAACTCCAATCCAGGAGAAAAACCACGGGACCAACACGCAATAACAATCCACTAAGAATAGAAGAATAACAAGGTGATTACCGACTCCACGGACTCAACCCCTCCTTCAGCTTCTTCGGACCTCGCGCTGACCGGTTGGATATCCACGCAATAACAATCCCTAAGAAAAGAAGAATAACAAGGTGATTACCGTCTCCACGGATTTAACCCCTCCTTCAATTTCTTGGACCTCGCGCTCCACCGTTTTGCCCGTCCACTGCTCACGTTCGAATCCACGAACGCACGCTTCGAATCCACGAAACGCCTTTAGCACACCGAATCCACGATGCCACGTCGAATCCACGACGCAAACTCAGTCGATAAGAATATTGACTTCGATGGTGATCCTTTGCTTAGATTATCAATGAAGAACCGTAGAAGAAATCTCTAAGCAAAGATTAGATCAATTCGACCAAAGATATGTTCTTGAAGGAACCATCGAATTGACCTAAAAGAGGCTATAAAGAAGAACGATAAAAACCTAGCCTCTAGGGTTGCTCTCAAGTGTTTTATAAATTGATCGGCCGTAGCTCCCACGTTTTTGAGAAACCCTAAATGTCTATTTATAGGTTAGAAACCTTTGGAAAGAGATAAGAATCAAAAACATACCTTATCTGGAAATTTTCAGGACGGCGATCCGGATCAGATTTATTGCGATCCGGATCGTCGTAACGAGATTGACGATTCCAGAAAACCAAGGGTTCGGGATCCGGATTGCAAGGCCCGATCCGGATCGTTCATACAAATCAGAAAACTTAACATTCGGGATCCGGATCGGAAATTGCATGGATCCGGATCGAAGTCTTGTATGAAGCAACAACCTTCGGGATCCGGATCGTTGGCTCTGATCCGGATCCTGAACAAGTCCGAACACCAGTTTTTGATTATTATGCAATTAAAAGTTTATCCAAGTGTTTCTACACTATAAGAAAGTATTCGGATCACCACAATTATTTAGTTAAACATACCTGATCCTCTTGAATACTTTCTTCTTGAGATTGATGTAACTGATCCACAATTCTTCAACTTCAATCTTCAAGATTCAAGACACTGAGTGTCAACTTGAACTCTTGTTGAATCTTCTCTAAGTCTTTGAATGCTGATTGACAATTTGATCCCTTTAAGACTCCGACTCAACTGACTTGACTCACGAAATATGCCAACACCAAAAATGCCGTAACAATCTCCCCCTTTGGCAATTTCGTGACAAAACCCAAAAATACATAAAAACGCTCAAGTCACTCATCTTAAACCAAAAAATCGAAACTCAATGTCATCACCAAAACATTGATTTTCTTTGCGTGAAAGATCCAATAAATACAAAATTACATTTGAACCAAACAGTCCTAGAACATACTCTATGACTTAGGACTTGGAGTCTTAAAGTGATGTAATTCCTGCAAAACCAAAACTCCAAACAAAATCAAACGTTAGTCGTTAGAAATTAGAATCCTACATTTGATCCGTCTTCCTTTTGGTTCTTTTGTTTTTTCTTTGTCTCCCCCTATCTTGAGCATCTCTAACATGTTCTCCATATTCTCCCCCTTTGTGATACGATCATCATTTTCCGTTCTCCCCCATTTTTCCATTTTCGTTTCGTTTATCCTCTCTTGATGATCTCATCTCCGTCATTTCTCTTCTCCCCCTTTTTGTCACAAATTGTCAAACAGTGAACATACTAGACAAAAGGAAATCACTAACAATATTAGTTCATAGAGAAAGAGAGATAAAAGCTCAGTTCTGGTATATAACAAAAATGCAGATTCCGTACCTGTACCAGAAAGCAAAAATCAAATAATTTCTTGAAACAAATCCAGATTTTAGAATCTTTTCAAATACCGATTTGTATTCCATCAAGAAATCAATTTAAGTGCTTTAAACAGTGAATTCACACAGATGTCATTCAATCCAATTAATTTCACAAAATTAAAAAGATTTACTCCAAAATCATGAAAAATAAAGGTAAAACATTATAAACCGTTTTTCATGTTATATTCATCAAACACAAGTCATCAAAAATAATCTTGAGATCCAAAGTCTATCAAGATGTAACGGATTTACAAAGATGACATACGGAGATTTCCAAACGACATCAATCTTGAATTCTACCCTTTCAAATTGAGATAATCACTAAAATTCCTAAGGGTGGCTCTTTGAGCATCTTTCAACTATCCCACCTTATACCAACCAGGAGATTGTTCAAAATATAAGAGTTTAGCATATAAATCTCCAAATGCTTCAACTAAAGATTTTCTCATAAAATACTATCAAGCATCCATAACATGTGGTAGCTTCACACACAAACCGGACGACCGGGGTGGCAGCTCTTTCCAGCATGTGGTGGTAGTTTTCACACTCCTTTCGGATGTAACTCTTTCCACATCTTTTAAAAATTCATTTATTTACCCTTGTAAGAATACAATCTCTTACGTGAAAGAATTAAATCCCAAATTTCAATCAATCGGTTGTCTCACGTTTATCACAATGAATTCACACAACCGAGATAGATTAAGCATCTAAAGATCACACATGATTTCTAAAATTTGATGCTTATAATATCAAAAACTCCTATAATGAAGTATCTTCAAGATTATGATTATGGAGTAAAGTTGATAATCCATATAAAATTAAATTGGAGTGATTGAAAGTGAAAGCCCTTTTCATTCAATGCACTTGTTCATTAAAAACCCTTTTGTTCAAAAACAAAGTATAAAAACGAAGAGCATTGAAAAACATGTAATGCAAAGATTAAGAAGGATATGAAGGGAAAACCAATCAAAGCATTACATACAGTCATAAGCTATTTAGAACTTAAGACAAGGAAAGATATCACCTTTCCGAATCCAAAATCGCTGGATTTTGGGTTGTCTTGATTCGTTGTGGCCGGGGGTTGTCCGCTTTGACTGTTGGTCCACCTTAGGTCTTTGCCTTGCAGTGATCCACTTGTATGATTGATGATGTGGCTCGGACCTTTGGTGGGTTGAGTGAACTCCTTTGACTTGATGTGTCTTTTGATTCCGTTGAGTTCGCTCCGTAGATGAAGTTGCCGAAGAATTCTTCTTTCTCTTTTTTCGGGCAATCCTTCACCAAATGTCCTTCAAGTCCACATAGGTGACAAGTTCTTCCTTTCAATTTAGTTGTGGAACTTGAAGCCTTCACAGTTTGGTTCTTTTTAAATCCCAAACCAACCTTGCTTGTTTGACCTAATCCGGATATACAATCAAATTTCTTGGAAACGGGTGAAAGCCTTTGTATGTCGGATTTGAGTTCATGAACTTGCTTGGTCAATACTTGGTTGGTGACATGAATCTCCTCAAACTGTTTTTCTAGAAAACCAATCTTGTCCATATATGATTTAGCGTTTGTCTCCGATTGGTTTAGCTTTTCTTGGAGGATTTTATTGTTATCCAATAAACGTCCTTGTTCCTCCTCGAGATCTTGAAGTTTTATCTTTAAAGCTTGATTCTCGTCTTGACCTTCAAGTCGTTGCTTCCTCAACTTCTTAATATGTTTGGCCATCTTCTTTGATTCCGTAAGAAGTTGTTGATATGCCTCAACGAGTTCTTCTTCGTCCGACTCCCCCTCACTTGTTGACTCTCCGCCGGTTGTAGATGTTTCATACAAAATCAAAGAAGTAGAGTCAGTGACTAAAGATGATAAACAAAAATTAGAAGAGGGAATTTGAGAGGCATGAAAAGCAACGGCATTTTCCTCTTTACTTGAGGTCGATTCATTAGAAATAGAATCGTCCCAAGTTTTCGCTTGCAAAGCCTTCTTTTTATATAATTTCGGAGTAGGACAATCCGTTGAAATATGGCCGTAGCCTTTGCATCTATAACATCGGATTTCCCCTTCGAATTCATCTTTTTCCTTAGAAGGTTTTGCAAGGAATTTGAGGTTAGAGGATTTAGAACCCGATGACCCTTTAGATGGTTTCGTGGATGAAGATCCATCGGTTCGATTCTTCTAAAATTTCCGACGAAATTTCTTTGTGATCCGCGCCAATTGTTCTTCAAAATCGGAAAAAGAGATTTCATCGTCGGAACTTGATTCGCTATCTTCTTCCTTTGTGGATTTGAATGCAATACCTGTAAGCTTAGAAGAAGACTTGGAAGAAACTTGATTAGTAGGAAAAGTCAATTCATAAGTTTACAAAGCACCTACTAATTCCTCTACACTCATCTCATCCGGATGACTAACGGTTTCAATGGCGGTAACCTTTGCCCTAAACCGTTCCGGAAGAGTCCGAAGTATCTTTCTTACAATTTTCGACTCCGGGATCTTTTCTCCTAAATTAGCACATGTATTAATTACATCTTGAAGTCTAGTGTAATAATCTGTAAACAATTCATGCTCTTCCATATGAATAGAGTCAAATTGACTTGTAAGCATCTGGAGCTTTTGAATTTTTACAAGATTAGTACCCTCATGTGTAATTTTGAGAATATCCCAAATTTCCTTCGCGGTTTCACACGCGGAAATTCTTGTAAATTCAGTCGAGGAAAGAGAATTAAATAAAGCGTTCATACCTTTCCCATTGTAAGAAGATCTTTCAAATTCCTCTTTGGACCATCTAGAGCGAGGTTTTGGGGTAGTAGAATTTCCTACTTCCTCAACAGGATGCACCCAACTGCATTCCACGGATTGCCATACTCGCTCATCAATTGCGATGAGAAAAGCTCTCATCCGCACTTTCCAATAAGCATAATTAGTCCCATCAAAAAGAGGAGGTCTATAAATATTACCACTTTCACCCATCATGATAGATAAACCTAAAACCCTCTCTGATACCAATTGTAGAGTTATTAATCCCAAAGGATCTAAATAGGTACTATCAAACAACTAGAGGGGGGGGTGAATAGGTGTAATACTTAAAAACTCAATCTCAGTGCAAAATAAAAACCAATGCGGAAAATAAAAACAGCACACCGAGATTTACGTGGAAACTCCAATCCAGGAGAAAAACCACGGGACCAACACGCAATAACAATCCACTAAGAATAGAAGAATAACAAGGTGATTACCGACTCCACGGACTCAACCCCTCCTTCAGCTTCTTCGGACCTCGTGCTGACCGGTTGGATATCCACGCAATAACAATCCCTAAGAAAAGAAGAATAACAAGGTGATTACCGTCTCCACGGATTTAACCCCTCCTTCAATTTCTTGGACCTCGCGCTCCACCGTTTTGCCCGTCCACTGCTCACGTTCGAATCCACGAATGCACGCTTCGAATCCACGAAACGCCTTTAGCACACCGAATCCACGATGCCACGTCGAATCCACGACGCAAACTCAGTCGATAAGAATATTGACTTCGATGGTGATCCTTTGCTTAGATTATCAATGAAGAACCGTAGAAGAAATCTCTAAGCAAAGATTAGATCAATTCGACCAAAGATATGTTCTTGAAGGAACCATCGAATTGACCTAAAAGAGGCTATAAAGAAGAACGATAAAAACCTAGCCTCTAGGGTTGCTCTCAAGTGTTTTATAAATTGATCGGCCGTAGCTCCCACGTTTTTGAGAAACCCTAAATGTCTATTTATAGGTTAGAAACCTTTGGAAAGAGATAAGAATCAAAAACATACCTTATCTGGAAATTTTCAGGACGGCGATCCGGATCAGATTTATTGCGATCCGGATCGTCGTAACGAGATTGACGATTCCAGAAAACCAAGGGTTCGGGATCCGGATTGCAAGGCCCGATCCGGATCGTTCATACAAATCAGAAAACTTAACATTCGGGATCTGGATCGGAAATTGCATGGATCCGGATCGAAGTCTTGTATGAAGCAACAACCTTCGGGATCCGGATCGTTGGCTCTGATCCGGATCCTGAACAAGTCCGAACACCAGTTTTTGATTATTATGCAATTAAAAGTTTATCCAAGTGTTTCTACACTATAAGAAAGTATTCGGATCACCACAATTATTTAGTTAAACATACCTGATCCTCTTGAATACTTTCTTCTTGAGATTGATGTAACTGATCCACAATTCTTCAACTTCAATCTTCAAGATTCAAGACACTGAGTGTCAACTTGAACTCTTGTTGAATCTTCTCTAACTCTTTGAATGCTGATTGACAATTTGATCCCTTTAAGACTCCGACTCAACTGACTTGACTCACGAAATATGCCAATACCAAAAATGCCGTAACAGAGGGAACTTAAGGCACAACTAGAAGACCTCCTGGATAAGGGTTTCATCAGACCGAGCGTGTCGCCGTGGGGTGCGCCCGTACTTTTTGTAAGAAAGAAGGATGGGAGCTTACGCCTGTGCATAGATTATCGGGAGATAAACAAGGTCACGGTAAAGAACAAATATCCCTTGCCGCGTATTGACGACCTGTTCTGTAGAACACCGGGATTTGGATGACGCACCGACCTTGCAGGAAGGTGTGGTGCGGAGGAGTTTGCCTTGGATGTGTCCCGTTTGTGTTTGCAGAGGAGTTCGGGTTGATTTGGATCCCCGCGGAAGCCTCTGCTTGTTTCGGGCTTTGTACGCGTTGGGTGACTGGTACGGGAAGCTCCGACACCGCTATGGGTTGCAGAAAATTTGGGAAACACTTGGAACAGGTGTACTTTTGATTTACAGCGAGGTTCGGGAGGTTCCGGACTGACGCGGAGGACCCGGAGGCAAAAAGTGAGTCGGAACTGGCATTTTTGGAGCCGGTATTTGATTTGAGCACCCCGACTCAATGGTTGAGCTTTTTGAGGAGAAAAAGCTGTGGACACGCGTACTTTTGATTTACAGCGAGGTTCGGGAGGTTCCGGACTGACGCGGAGGACCCGGAGGCAAAAAGTGAGTCGGAACTGGCATTTTTGGAGCCGGTATTTGATTTGAGCACCCCGACTCAATGGTTGAGCTTTTTGAGGAGAAAAAGCTGTGGACACGCGTACTTTTGATTTACAGCGAGGTTCGGGAGGTTCCGGACTGACGCGGAGGACCCGGAGGCAAAAAGTGAGTCGGAACTGGCATTTTTGGAGCCGGTATTTGATTTGAGCACCCCGACTCAATGGTTGAGCTTTTTGAAGAGAAAAAGCTGTGAGCGCGTGTATTTTGGATTTACAGCGGAGCTCGGGAGGTTCCGGGCGGCGGCGGAGGGCCCGAGGGCAAAAAGTGAGTTGGAGTTGGGTTTTTTGGAATTAAATTAATTAAGTTAATTAATTTATATAAAGTTTTTTCTTTATAAAAACCCCACCCCTCCTCCTCTGCAGCTGAAGGAAAAAGAGAAAGAAAGAAAGAAAAGGAAAGTGAAGAAGAAGGAGGAGAGGAAGAAGAGGGCTTTGGAGGAAATGGAGAGGGTCTTGAGCTTTTCTTCCCCGAGCGAGGGCGTGGAGCCGAGCGAGGTCGGCGAGCCTCGTGGAGGTCGGTTTTTATTTTATGGTTTTAATTGATTGTGGTTTTTGCTTCTCCCCTCTCCTCTCTTTTATGTGTTTGTGGCTGTTGCTGTCCGGGGTCGTGGCGAGGCTGCGCGGGCCGCGCGCGTGCATTTTGTACGGCGCGCGGCTAGGGAGGCTCGCCGCTGCGCGCGCGCGCTTGGGCGCCGCGCGCAGCGAGCGCCTTGCTGCTGTTGAGGTGCAGCAGGGCGCCGGGCCGCCGGCAGCATCGCCTGGGCGGCGGCGCGAGCGGCGGGCTGCGCGCAACGCGCGCAGCACCGCCGGCACGCGCGCGGCACTGCGGTGCAGGCGCAGTGCCGCGGGGCTTGCAGGCCGCGCGCAAGGCGCGCGGCACTGCAGACCCCTCCCCCTCCCGCGCGGGTGGCCTCCTGGGCCCCGCGCGGTGTGCAGGCCGCGCGCTGGGCGCGCGGCGCTGCAGGCCCCGCGCGGGCGGCCCGTTGGGCCCCGCGCGGTGTGCAGGCCGCGCGCTGGGCGCGCGGCGCTGCAGGCCCCGCGCGGGCGGCCCGTGGGCCCCGCGCGGTGTGCAGGCCGCGCGCTGGGCGCGCGGCGCTGCAGGCCCCGCGCGGGCGGCCCTTGGGCCCGCGCGGTGTGCAGGCCGCGCGCTGGGCGCGCGGCCCTGCCGGCCCCGCGCGGGCGGCCTTCGGGCCCCGCGCGGTGCGCAGGCCGCGCGCTGGGCGCGCGGCAGTGCAGGGCGCCGCGCGGGCGGCCCCTGTGCCGCGGGCCCCGCGCGGCAGTGCAGGGCGCCGCGCGGGCGGCCCCTGTGCCGCGGGCCCCGCGCGGCAGTGCAGGGCGCCGCGCGGGCGGCCCCTGTGCCGCGGGCCCCGCGCGGCAGTGCAGGGCGCCGCGCGGGCGGCCCCTGTGCCGCGGGCCCCGCGCGGCAGTGCAGGGCGCCGCGCGGGCGGCCCCTGTGCCGCGGGCCCCGCGCGGCAGTGCAGGGCGCCGCGCGGGCGGCCCCTGTGCCGCGGGCCCCGCGCGGCATGGCAGGGCGCCGCGCGGGCGGCCCCTGTGCCGCGAGCGGGCCTTTGGGCCCCCGCGGCCCTGCAGGCCGCGCGCTAGGCGCGCGGCGCTGCTGCAGGCCGCGTGGGTGGCCCTTGGGCCCCGCGGCCCTGCAGGCCGCGCGCTGGGTGCGCGGCGCTGCTGCAGGCCGCACGGGCGGCCTTGGGGCCGCGCGGCGCTGCTGCAGGCCGCACGGGCGGCCTTGGGGCCGCGCGGCGCTGCTGACCACGCGGCTGACCTTTGCCGCGTGGGGTTGGTTTCTCTGGGCAGTACGACCATGGGCCGCACTGTGCCGCGTTGTTTGCGGCTCGGCGGTTGCGCGATAGGTTTTCCGCGCAACGCGCGGCGTTTCTCGTCGCCGGTTTGGGTTTCTTTTGCCCTTTGTGAGCGCGGTTTTAGCCGCATGTTTTCTGATCCCGGTCCCTCTTCTTGTCTCGCAGTTGTGGCATACGGTTAGCTTCTCACGTGGCCGGTGGCGCGTGTTTTGCCGCGTGGAGCTGCGGGATCGCATCGGGACCTCCGTTTGGCGCACGGTTTTCGCGGATGGATCGCAGGTGGGTTGGTTTCTCCCAAGGAACTATGGATTGCCTTTTATGCTTCCGAATGCAAAGGTATCGTATCCTTACTATCAGGTATCTGCGGAGCAGTCGTGCAAGTCGAGGGTTGCCGTTTCCGACTTGGACACGAGTGTTAGTCGCATCGTTAGAGTATACGAGTTGTACTGGCAGAGTTACCAGAGGGGTATAGATCACTGGCTGAGTTACCAGATGAGTAGATACCACTGGCAGAGTTACCAGAGGGGTATAAATCACTGGCTGAGTTACCAGATGAGTAGATACCACTGGCAGAGTTACCAGAGGGGTATAGATCACTGGCTGAGTTACCAGATGAGTAGATACCACTGGCAGAGTTACCAGAGGGGTATAAATCACTGGCTGAGTTACCAGATGAGTAGATACCACTGGCAGAGTTACCAGAGGGGTATAAATCACTGGCTGAGTTACCAGATGAGTAGATACCACTGGCAGAGTTACCAGAGGGGTATAGATCACTGGCTGAGTTACCAGATGAGCAGATACCACTGGCAGAGTTACCTGAGGGGTATAGATCACTGGCTGAGTTACCAGATGAGCAGATACCACTGGCAGAGTTACCTGAGGGGTATAGTTCACTGGCTGAGTTACCAGATGAGTAGATACCACTGGCAGAGTTACCGGATGGGTATAGATCACTGGCTGAGTTACCAGATGTGTAGATATCACTGGCTGAGTTACCAGATAGATAGTTATGCCCTGGCCGAGTCACCAGGTGGTTACTAGAAGGGATTGAGGTGGCCTTCTAGTGTCTTGTAGAGTTCTAGCAGTTCCCAGTGCGGGGGCGGAAACTATGGGCGCCTAAGCCTACAGCATGTTCTTGTTTGATAAGGGCTGTAGGGGGCGCAGACGTTCGTAGTTTCCAGGCCTCCCGTGAGAGAGACTGAGAACTTACTTCCAGCATTGCATTGAGACATGTAGCGATAGATTCATTTTCAGTTATCTATCTATCTATCTATCTATCTATCTATCTATCTGTGTTTTTGTCTCCAGCAGACTGAGTGGGTGTACCGTGGGTTTTAGCTTTGGTGCCCACTGAGATCTGACTGTTGCAGTAGATCTCACACCCGCTGTGATGACAGGTGTTCCTGAGGCGACCGTTCCGGGTTTGGCTCTTTCGGAGCTTTCTGACCGAGGTTTGCGCGTGGCTGGCTAGCTCCTACCCGAGTCGGTGGTGTCGGTGTTGTGTCTCTTGTACTTTTAGTTTCCACTTTTGTACTTATGTTGTGGGTGCTAGTGGACTGGTGTACTTGGACTTTTCACCGCTTAGTGTTTTCGCTTCCTTTCAGCTCTGATACTTGTTAGCTATAGATCTCTTTTGCAGGATGGACGCTTCGTCTGTACGGCAGTTTCCGTACAGACGGCGGATCTGTTGGCGAGCCCGGGTCGCAGTTCGACCCCGGGGCGTGACAGATTAGGTGGTATCAGAGCCTAGGAATATAGGTCGTTGGGGACTTAGAGACCCTAGGCTTTTGGTTGGACAGTGGGAAGACTGTCGTGTGAGTCGTGACCTTAGCGAGAGTCTTGTCTGAGGGTGTACCTCCCCCAGAAGATTGGGGTGAGTGACCTCGCATGTTATTTCTCTAAAGGTGATTGTGTTGGCTGCAGACAACATAATGCTTTAGAAAGGTTAACATGTTTAGACTTTCGTTTGTTTGGGACGAGAGAGTCTTGGTCCTAATGTTTTTTCTGTTGCAGTGGTTTTTGGATGCTTCCGAGACGCCGTGCGGCGGCGAGGGCGTGTTGGACCCGGGAGGAGGGGCTCGTATAGCGGAAAGCTAAATGGATAGAGCCGAGAGAGGCTTGAGAGATCCAGGCCCTAGCAGTTCTGGTATTTGAGGCGTTACGGCGCCAGGAAGAGAGAGCATGGAGCGAGTGATGCTCATGCTTGGACCGAGAGCATCTCCCGGAGTATCGTCAGTAGTACCTCCGGCCGCGACTTTGTCGATTTCTGTTCCTGATCGCACCATTGATGGTGCGGAAGCAGCGAGAGGTTACTGATAGGTTGTGTACCGCATCCAGTTCTATCCCTTGAAGATTTCGGGACCGAGTTGGAGCCGTGAGAGGCCGAGAACTGGAACGCTGTTATGGAAGATTCGTACGAGGATTTGTTCATCCAGGATAAGCATCAGGGCGCTTGGTTATGTACTTTTCTTTGGGACGCCAAGAGAGCTGGTGGCGTCGGATTCGTCTTGTTGGACCATCGGGAGCGCAGTTGATGTTCTGGGGTGAGTTTCTGTGACAGTTGAGCGGTGTATTCCTGGTCGTCCAGGATGAGGCTTAGAGGTTGGTTGTGTTCGAGTGGGAACCGCCTCGAGATGACTATCTCTTTGTGCATTTTCGGCGATTGCCGACCCTGGATGCAGTGAGCGTGCATGCTCGATGGTTTGACTGTGGATCAGTGACCCCGTCCGAGGGAGGCGGTGAGCGGGGGACCCGCTTCGGGAGAGAGCTCCGGCATCGCCGTTCTTGCGATAGTCGCGTGATTCGAGGTTGCCATGATTTCACCCACAGGATCATGGGTCTCAGAGGAGACAGAGACCAGGAGGTTCTCGACAGTGCTCGCTTCAGCAGCAGTGCCAGGATGTGAGTTTCCCTTTTGCATGGGCCGCATTCTTCGTCAGGGTTGAGGATCGCGTCTCACCTGGTGTGGCCGTCGGGTTAGAGCTTGCTTAATGCCAACGCCGTGTGTGCGTTTCGGTAAAGCGGGGGTACCTTCGTGTGGGCCAGTGTCAGGACTGATGGTTTTGCACGTTTGGATCGATTTTCAGATCACGTGAAGCACGTGGATGAGTGCTGCCTGTCCTGCCAGTGCAACTAGGACCTTGGATTGATCATCGAGATGTTAGTCCTACATCAGAGCTGGGGTGTTGATACGAGGTTGGATAGGAATCGGTCGTCCCAATTTATGCTATCATGGATTGTCGAAGAGAAGACTTTGACCCTCCGTAGACCTGGTCAGGAGGAGTGTATTTTTATAGCATGCGATGAGATATTTGATGCCCTGGCTGAGTTACCAGGAGGTTACTTGCCCCTGGCCGAGTTACCAGGTAATTACTTGATTGGGACCGAGATCGAGACAGTCTTTGACGTGGTTTGGTAACCGCGCCAACTTCGACAGCATCTCGTGGAGTATCAACCGTGAGACAGGGAGAGCTGTGAGCGCAGCTGCGAGATTTGACGGATCGAGAGGTCTCTGAGACCTAGTGCCTCGTCGTGGGAATACGACAGTGAGGATCCGGGCGGTTGTTACTCCGTGGTGATGTCACGTTGTGGGTACACAACCGTGTGAGTTCTTGTAAGGTTCGAACTTGATTAGTCTCACCTTGTGCTTGGGCAGATGCCTTCGAGTGATTGATATCTTTATGGAACCTTACAGCCAAGGGCTGTGCCGGGATACTGATCCGGAACCAGTAGGGCAGTTTGAGCGGTTTGCGTGGTCAAGTGGTTTGACTAATGCCCTACTGATTTGAGAGCTGTGTCTTTCCCTGTTTCACTGGACGGGTTGGTGGTGATACCGTCGTGGGTTTTTGCTTACCTCCGAAGCGACTTGGAGCTTGAGGGGCTCTTGAGGTTAGTGCTACAACTTCTAAGGAGGAAGAAGTTGGTTGCCAAGCTTTGAGAGTTGCACTTCGACATCGAGGATTTTGTGTTTGGGCCTTGTGTTTCAGCCGCATGAGTGTCGGAGGAACCAACGAGGTGAGATACCGTTTGGGTTGGGCCTGGACCCATGTTAAAGTCAGAGATCAGAAGCTCTTGGACTATGCAAGGCCAGTGTAACTTGCGAGAGGCAAAGCTGAGGAAGATACCAGCATTGATCCGGATATTGCCGTGATAGTGAGGTCATGGAATTATTCTTGAATCCTCAAACCTTAAGTGCTTGGACACTCAGGAAGTCGGGTCGAGGTAACGCCGGTGGATAGATTTTGCAAGGATGTATGATTGCTTTATCCCAGCGAGGACATTTGTTCAGTATGCCCTGTTTAGGCGAGCTGTGTAACCCTGGGAATTGAGTGCCAGAATCGAGAGAAGGTTCTCGAGGTTGAAAGTTTTCCCCTGTCAAGGGAGGTGATTTATGTTTTGTGGAACAGGAGTTTTGGTGGCCATGAAGCATCGGTGGGGTTTTGCCTTAAGGAGGCTTAGACTTCGGTTTTATGAGATCTCGAATCGAGGGAAACTACCAGCCTGAGAGTTATTTATAGAAATGAGTTTTGCGAGGAGAGGATCCTCGAGCAGTGATCAGGCGGGATGAGGCCTATTTGAACCCCGCAAGTTTTGTTTTGCTTTCCCTTCCTTGGTGATGGACGAGGACTGCGTTATCCTCATCGACCGATGCGATTCTTGTTGGTGAAACCAGAAGAATTTTACAGTCGAATCATACCTTTGGGAAAGGTTCAGTGTTGTCAGCATGAAGAATGTGAGTGACCACTTGAGAGCCTTGGACAATTTGTGGATCTCCTATCACCTTTTGTTTTTGATTTGCCCTCCTATGTATGGATTTAGTTGAGTTTCGAGGACGAAACCCTTTTAAGGGGGGGAGAATGTAGAACACCGGGATTTGGATGACGCACCGACCTTGCAGGAAGGTGTGGTGCGGAGGAGTTTGCCTTGGATGTGTCCCGTTTGTGTTTGCAGAGGAGTTCGGGTTGATTTGGATCCCCGCGGAAGCCTCTGCTTGTTTCGGGCTTTGTACGCGTTGGGTGACTGGTACGGGAAGCTCCGACACCGCTATGGGTTGCAGAAAATTTGGGAAACACTTGGAACAGGTGTACTTTTGATTTACAGCGAGGTTCGGGAGGTTCCGGACTGACGCGGAGGACCCGGAGGCAAAAAGTGAGTCGGAACTGGCATTTTTGGAGCCGGTATTTGATTTGAGCACCCCGACTCAATGGTTGAGCTTTTTGAGGAGAAAAAGCTGTGGACACGCGTACTTTTGATTTACAGCGAGGTTCGGGAGGTTCCGGACTGACGCGGAGGACCCGGAGGCAAAAAAGTGAGTCGGAACTGGCATTTTTGGAGCCGGTATTTGATTTGAGCACCCCGACTCAATGGTTGAGCTTTTTGAGGAGAAAAAGCTGTGGACACGCGTACTTTTGATTTACAGCGAGGTTCGGGAGGTTCCGGACTGACGCGGAGGACCCGGAGGCAAAAAGTGAGTCGGAACTGGCATTTTGGAGCCGGTATTTGATTTGAGCACCCCGACTCAATGGTTGAGCTTTTTGAAGAGAAAAAGCTGTGAGCGCGTGTATTTTGGATTTACAGCGGAGCTCGGGAGGTTCCGGGCGGCGGCGGAGGGCCCGAGGGCAAAAAGTGAGTTGGAGTTGGGTTTTTGGAATTAAATTAATTAAGTTAATTAATTTATATAAAGTTTTTTCTTTATAAAAACCCCACCCCTCCTCCTCTGCAGCTGAAGGAAAAAGAGAAAGAAAGAAAGAAAAGGAAAGTGAAGAAGAAGTAGGAGAGGAAGAAGAGGGCTTTGGAGGAAATGGAGAGGGGTCTTGAGCTTTTCTTCCCCGAGCGAGGGCGTGGAGCCGAGCGAGGGTCGGCGAGCCTCGTGGAGGTCGGTTTTTATTTATGGTTTAATTGATTGTGGTTTTTGCTTCTCCCCTCTCCTCTCTTTTATGTGTTTGTGGCTGTTGCTGTCCGGGTCGTGGCGAGGCTGCGCGGGCCGCGCGCGTGCATTTTGTACGGCGCGCGGCTAGGGAGGCTCGCCGCTGCGCGCAGCAGCAGCTTGGGCGCCGCGCGCAGCGAGCGCCCTGCTGCTGTTGAGGTGCAGCAGGGCGCCGGGCCGCCGGCAGCATCGCCTGGGCGGCGGCGCGAGCGGCGGGCTGCGCGCAACGCGCGCAGCACCGCCGGCACGCGCAGCGGCACTGGCGGTGCAGGCGCAGTGCCGCGGGGCTTGCAGGCCGCGCGCAAGGCGCGCGGCACTGCAGACCCCTCCCCCTCCCGCGCGGGTGGCCTCCTGGCCCCGTCGCGGTGTGCAGGCCGCGCGCTGGGCGCGCGGCGCTGCAGGCCCCGCGCGGGCGCCCGTTGGGCCCCGCGCGGTGGTGCAGGCCACGCGCTGGGCGCGCGGCGCTGCAGGCCCCGCGCGGGCGGCCCGTGGGCCCCGCGCGGTGTGCAGGCCGCGCGCTGGGCGCGCGGCGCTGCAGGCCCCGCGCGGGCGGCCCTTGGGCCCGCGCGGTGTGCAGGCCGCGCGTGGGCGCGCGGCCCTGCCGGCCCCGCGCGGGCGGCCTTCGGGCCCCCGCGCGGTGCGCAGGCCGCGCGCTGGGCGCGCGGCACTGCGGCCCCGCGCGGGCGGCCCCTTGCCCGGGCCCCGCGCGGCAGTGCAGGGCGCCGCGCGGGCGGCCCCTGTGCCGCGGGCCCCGCGCGGCAGTGCAGGCGCCGCGCGG
The DNA here is from genome assembly GCA_029204045.2 of Tillandsia leiboldiana. NCBI lineage: Eukaryota > Viridiplantae > Streptophyta > Magnoliopsida > Poales > Bromeliaceae > Tillandsia > Tillandsia leiboldiana. The sequence continues at coordinate 28,990,373 of CM055068.1, forward strand.
GCGGCGTGCCCTGCCCTGCCCGCGGGCCCCGCGCGGCAGTGCAGGGCGCCGCGCGGGCGGCCCCCTGTGCCGCGGGCCCCGCGCGGCATGGCAGGGCGCCGCGCGGGCGGCCCTTGCCGCCTGTGCCCGCGCGCGCCCCTGCGCGCCCGGCGCGGCAGTGCAGGGCCCGCGCGGGCTGCCCCTGGCCGCGGGCCCCGCGCGGCATGGCAGGCGCCGCGCGGCGCCCCTGTGCCGCGAGCGGGCCTTTGGGCCCCCGCGGCCCTGCAGGCCGCGCGCTAGGCGCGCGGCGCTGCTGCAGGCCGCGTGGGTGGCCCTTGGGCCCCGCTGGCCCTGCAGGCCGCGCGCTGGGTGCGCGGCGCTGCTTGCAAGGCCGCACGGGCGGCCTTGGGGCCGCGCGGCGCTGCTGCAGGCCGCACGGGCGGCCTTGGGGCCGCGCGGCGCTGCTGACCACAGCAGCGGCTGACCTTTGCCGCGTGGGGTTGGTTTCTCTGGGCAGTACGGCCATGGGCCGCACTGTGCCGCGTTGTTTGCGGCTCGGCGGTTGCGCGATAGGTTTTCCGCGCAACGCGCGGCGTTTCTCGTCGCCGGTTTGGGTTTCTTTTGCCCTTTGTGAGCGCGGTTTTAGCCGCATGTTTTCTGATCCCGGTCCCTCTTCTTGTCTCGCAGTTGTGGCATACGGTTAGCTTCTCACGTGGCCGGTGGCGCGTGTTTTGCCGCGTGGAGCTGCGGGATCGCATCGGACCTCCGTTTGGCGCACGGTTTTCGCGGATGGATCGCAGGTGGGTTGGTTTCTCCAAGGAACTATGGATTGCCTTTTATGCTTCCGAATGCAAAGGTATCGTATCCTTACTATCAGGTATCTGCGGAGCAGTCGTGCAAGTCGAGGGTTGCCGGTTCCGACTTGGACACGAGTGTTAGTCGCATCGTTAGAGTATACGAGTTGTACTGGCAGAGTTACCAGAGGGGTATAGATCACTGGCTGAGTTACCAGATGAGTAGATACCACTGGCAGAGTTACCAGAGGGGTATACATCACTGGCTGAGTTACCAGATGAGTAGATACCACTGGCAGAGTTACCAGAGGGGTATAGATCACTGGCTGAGTTACCAGATGAGTAGATACCACTGGCAGAGTTACCAGAGGGGTATAAATCACTGGCTGAGTTACCAGATGAGTAGATACCACTGGCAGGTTACCAGAGGGGTATAAATCACTGGCTGAGTTACCAGATGAGTAGATACCACTGGCAGAGTTACCAGAGGGGTATAGATCACTGGCTGAGTTACCAGATGGGCAGATACCACTGGCAGAGTTACCTGAGGGGTATAGATCACTGGCTGAGTTACCAGATGAGCAGATACCACTGGCAGAGTTACCTGAGGGGTATAGTTCACTGGCTGAGGTTACCAGATGAGTAGATACCACTGGCAGAGTTACCGGATGGGTAGAGATCACTGGCTGAGTTACCAGATGTGTAGATATCACTGGCTGAGTTACCAGATAGATAGTTATGCCCTGGCCGAGTCACCAGGGTGGTTACTAGAAGGGATTGATGTGGCCTTCTAGTGTCTTGTAGAGTTCTAGCAGTTCCCAGTGCGGGGCGGAAACTATGGGCGCCTAAGCCTACAGCATGTTCTTGTTTGATAAGGGCTGTAGGGGGCGCAGACGTTCGTAGTTTCCAGGCCTCCCGTGAGAGAGACTGAGAACTTACTTCCAGCATTGCATTGAGACATGTAGCGATAGATTCATTTTCAGTTATCTATCTATCTATCTATCTATCTATCTATCTATCTGTGTTTTTGTCTCCAGCAGACTGAGTGGGTGTACCGTGGGTTTTAGCTTTGGTGCCCACTGAGATCTGACTGTTGCAGTAGATCTCACACCCGCTGTGATGACAGGTGTTCCTGAGGCGACCGTTCCGGGTTTGGCTCTTTCGGAGCTTTCTGACCGAGGTTTGCGCGTGGCTGGCTAGCTCCTACCCGAGTCGGTGGTGTCGGTGTTGTGTCTCTTGTACTTTTAGTTTCCACTTTTGTACTTATGTTGTTGTGCTAGTGGACTGGTGTACTTGGACTTTTCACCGCTTAGTGTTTTCCTTCCTTTCAGCTCTGATACTTGTTAGCTATAGATCTCTTTTGCAGGATGGACGCTTCGTCTGTACGGCAGTTTCCGTACAGACGGCGGATCTGTTGGCGATCGCCGGGTCGCAGTTCGACCCCGTGGCGTGACATGTTCGACCACTGCAAGAGGCGACGGTGTTCTCAAAGATCGCCTCCAGTCTGGCTACCACCAGCTCAGAATTAGAGGTGAAGATATACCAAAACAGCCTTTCGGACTCGTTACGGCCACTATGAGTTTACGGTAATGCCGTTTGGGCTTACCAACGCCCCAGCGGTGTTCATGGATATGATGAATAAGATTTTTAAACCCTTCCTGGACCAATTCGTGTGGTCTTTATCGACGACATCCTCATCTACTCTCGCACAGACAAGAACACGAGGAACACTTGCGAGTAATCCTCCAGACCCTCCGGACTAGAAATTGTATGCCAAACTCAAGAAGTGTGAGTTCTGCTCCGCGAGGTAGACTTTTTGGGGCACATATCTCAGCGTCGGGAATAGCGGTGGACTCGAGAAAGGTAGAATCCATGACCAACTGGGCCCGGCCAACGACGGTAACGGAGATCCAAAGTTTCTTAGGACTGGCAGGTACTATAGACGCTTCGTGGAAGCTTCTCAAAGATAGCCACTCCCCTAAATCGATTAAACCCATAAAGAGGAGAAATTCTCTGGACGGCTCAATGCCAAAAAGCTTCGAGGAACTCAACGACAGACTACCACTGGCGCCAGTGCTCCCACACCGAAGCCCGGAGAGGATTATGAGATCTATTGCGACGCCTCACGGAGCTCTTGGAACGTACTGATGCAATAATGGAAGTCATAGCCTACACCAACCATCAGACAACAGCTCAAGAATACAGCAGAACTACCCTACAACGATTTGGAGCTCGCACTCGGTCTGTTTCTCGAAAGCTCTGAGCCTATCTTTACGGAGCGCACTGCAT
>CM055068.1:28993534-29169789 GCA_029204045.2 Tillandsia leiboldiana
AGCGAGTGATGCTCATGCTTGGACCGAGAGCTCTCCGGAGTAAGTCGGAGTACTCCGGCCAGCGACTTTGTCGATTTCTGTTCCTGATCGCACATTGATGGTGCGGAAGAAGCGAGAGGTTGCTGATAGGTTGTGTACCGCATCCAGTTCCATCCCTTGAGATTTCGGGACCGAGTTGGAGCCGTGAGAGGCCGAGAACTGGAACGCTGTTATGGAAGATTCGTTCGAGGATTTGTTCATCCAGGATAAGCATCCGGGCGCTTGGTTATGTACTTTTCTTTCGGACGCCAAGAGAGCTGGTGCGTCGGATTCGTCTGGTTGGACCATCGGGAGCGCAGTTGATGTTCTGGGGTGAGTTTCTGTGACAGTTGAGCGGTGTATCCCTGGTCGCCCAGGATGAGCTTAGAGGTTGGTTATGTTCGAGTGGGAAACCGCCTCGAGATGCCTACCTCTTTGTGCATTTTCGGCGATTGCCGACCTTGGATGCAGTGAGCGTGCATGCTCGATGGTTTGACTGTGGATCAGTGACCCCGTCCGAGGGAGACGGGTGAGCGGGGGACCCGCTTCGCGGAGAGAGCTCCGGCATCGCCGTTTTGCGATAGTCGCGTGTGATTCGAGGTTGCCAGATTCCACCCACAGGATCATGGTCTCAGGAGGAGACAGAGACCAGGAGGTTCTCGACAGTGCTCGCTTCAGCAGCAGTGCCAGGATGTGAGTTCCCTTCTGCATGGGCCGCATTCTTCGTCAGGGTTGTGGATCGCGTCTCACCTGGTGTGGCCGTCGGGGTTAGAGCATGCTTAATGCCAACGCCGTGTGTGCGTTTCGGTAAAGCGGGGGTACCTTCGTGTGGGCCAGTGTCAGGATGATGGTTTTGCACGTTTGGATCGATTTTCAGATCACGTGAAGCACGTGGATGAGTGCTGCCTGTCCTGCCAGTGCAACTAGGACCTTGGATTGATCATCGAGATGTTAGTCCTACATCAGAGCTGGGGGTGTTGATACGAGGTTGGATAGGAATCGGTCGTCCCAATTTATGCTATCATGGATTGTAGAAGAGAAGACTTGACCCTCCGTAGACCTGGTCAGGAGGAGTGTATTTTGTATAGCATGCGATGAGATATTTGATGCCCTGGCTGAGTTACCAGGAGGTTACTGCCCCTGGCCGAGTTACCAGGTAATTACTTGATTGGGACCGAGATCGAGACAGTCTTTGACGTGGTTTGGTAACCGCGCCAACTTCGACAGCATCTCGTGGAGTATCAACCGTGAGACAGGGAGAGCTGTGAGCGCAGCTGCGAGATTTGACGGATCGAGAGGTCTCTGAGACCTTAGGCCGTCGTCCGGTGGGAATACGCGAGAGAGACAGTGAGAGTGTTCCGTTGGTTGGTCACCAGTGGTGAGTCGTTGTGGGTACACAACCGTGTGAGTTCTTGTAAGGTTCGAACTTGATTAGTCTCACCTTGTGCTTGGGCAGATGCCTTCGAGTGATTGATATCTTATGGAACCTTACAGCCAAGGGCTGTGCCGGATACGATCCGGAACCAGTAGGGCAGTTTTGAGCGGTTTGCGTGGTCAAGTGGTTTGACTAATGCCCTACTGATTTGAGAGCTGTGTCTTTCCCTGTTTCACTGGACGGTTGGTGGTGATACCGTCGTGGGTTTTTGCTTACCTCCGAAGCGACTTGGAGCTTGAGGGGGGCTCTTGAGGTTAGTGCTACAACTTCTAAGGAGGAAGAAGTTGGTTGCCAAGCTTTGAGAGTTGCACTTCGACATCGAGGTTGTTTTTGGGCCTTGTGTTCAGCCGCATGAGTGTCGGAGGAACCAACGAGGTGAGATACCGTTTGGGTTGGGCCTGGACCCATGTTAAAGTCGAGATCAGAAGCTCTTGGACTATGCAAGGCCAGTGTAACTTGCGAGAGGCAAAGCTGAGGAAAGATACCAGCATTGATCCGGATATTGCCGTGATAGTGAGGTCATGGAATTATTCTTGAATCCTCAAACCTTAAGTGCTTGGACACTCAGGAAGTCGGGTCGAGGTAACGCGGTGGATAGATTTTGCAAGGATGTATGATTGCTTTATCCCAGCGAGGACATTTGTTCAGTATGCCCTGTTTAGGCGAGCTGTGTAACCTGGGAATTGAGTGCCAGAATCGAGAGAAGGTTCTCGAGGTTGAAAGTTTTCCCCTGTCAAGGGAGGTGATTTATGTTTTGTGGAACAGGAGTTTTGGTGGCCATGAAGCATCGGTGGGGTTTTGCCTTAAGGAGGCTTAGACTTCGGTTTTATGAGATCTCGAATCGAGGGAAACTACCAGCCTGAGAGTTATTTATAGAAATGAGTTTTGCGAGGAGAGGATCCTCGAGCAGTGATCAGGCGGGATGAGGCCTATTTGAACCCGCAAGTTTTGTTTTGCTTTCCCTTCCTTGGTGATGGACGAGGACTGCGTTATCCTCATCGACCGATGCGATTCTTGTTGGTGAAACCAGAAGAATTTTACAGTCGAATCATACTTTGGGAAAGGTTCAGTGTTGTCAGCATGAAGAATGTGAGTGACCACTTGAGAGCCTTGGACAATTTGTGGATCTCCTATCACCTTTTGTTTTTGGATTTGCCCTCCTATGTATGGATTTAGTTGAGTTTCGAGGACGAAACCCTTTTAAGGGGGGAGAATGTAGAACACCGGGATTTGGATGACGCACCGACCTTGCAGGAAGGTGTGGTGCGGAGGAGTTTGCCTTGGATGTGTCCCGTTTGTGTTTGCAGAGGAGTTCGGGTTGATTTGGATCCCCGCGGAAGCCTCTGCTTGTTTCGGGCTTTGTACGCGTTGGGTGACTGGTACGGGAAGCTCCGACACCGCTATGGGTTGCAGAAAATTTGGGAAACACTTGGAACAGGTGTACTTTTGATTTACAGCGAGGTTCGGGGAGGTTCCGGACTGACGCGGAGGACCCGGAGGCAAAAAGTGAGTCGGAACTGGCATTTTTGGAGCCGGTATTTGATTTGAGCACCCCGACTCAATGGTTTGAGCTTTTTGAGGAGACAAAAGCTGTGGACACGCGTACTTTTGATTTACAGCGAGGTTCGGGAGGTTCCGGACTGACGCGGAGGACCCGGAGGCAAAAAAGTGAGTCGGAACTGGCATTTTTGGAGCCGGTATGTTGATTTGAGCACCCCGACTCAATGGTTGAGCTTTTTGAGGAGAAAAAGCTGTGGACACGCGTACTTTTGATTTACAGCGAGGTTCGGGAGGTTCCGGACTGACGCGGAGGACCCGGAGGCAAAAAGTGAGTCGGAACTTGGCATTTTTGGAGCCGGTATTTGATTTGAGCACCCCGACTCAATGGTTGAGCTTTTTGAAGAGAAAAAGCTGTGAGCGCGTGTATTTTGGATTTACAAGCGGAGCTCGGGAGGTTCCGGGCGCGGCGGAGGGCCCGAGGGCAAAAAGTGAGTTGGAGTTGGGTTTTTTGGAATTAAATTAATTAAGTTAATTAATTTATATAAAGTTTTTTCTTTTATAAAACCCCACCCCCTCCTCCTCTGCAGCTGAAGGAAAAAGAGAAGAAAGAAAGAAAGAAAAGGAAAGTGAAGAAGAAGGAGGAGAGGAAGAAGAGGGCTTTGGAGGAAATGGAGAGGGTCTTGAGCTTTTCTTCCCGAGCGAGGGCGTGGAGCCGAGCGAGGTCGGCGAGCCTCGTGGAGGTCGGTTTTTATTTTATGGTTTTTAATTGATTGTGGTTTTTGCTTCTCCCATCTCCTCTCTTTATGTGTTTGTGGCTGTTGCTGTCCGGGGTCGTGGCGAGGCTGCGCGGGCCGCGCGCGTGCATTTTGTACGGCGCGCGGCTAGGGAGGCTCGCCGCTGCGCTGCTGCGCGCTTGTGGCGCCCGCGCGCAGCGAGCGCCCCTGCTGCTGTTGAGGTGCAGCAGGGCGCGGGCCGCCGGCAGCATCGCCTGGGCGGCGGCGCGAGCGGCGGGCTGCGCGCAACGCGCGCAGCACCGCCGGCACGCGCGCGGCACTGCGGTGCAGGCGCAGTGCCGCGGGGCTTGCAGGCCGCGCGCAAGGCGCGCGGCACTTGCAGACCCCTCCCCCTCCCGCGCGGGTGGCCTCCTGGGCCCCGCGCGGTGTGCAGGCCGCGCGCTGGCGCGGCGGCGCTGCAGGCCCCGCGCGGGCGGCCCGTTGGGCCCGCGCGGTGTGCAGGCCACGCGCTGGGCAGCGCGGCGCTGCAGGCCCCGCGCGGGCGGCCCGTGGGCCCCGCGCGGTGTGCAGGCCGCGCGCTGGGCGCGGCGGCGCTGCAGGCCCCGCGCGGGCGGCCCTTGGGCCCGCGCGGTGTGCAGGCCGCGCGCTGGGCGCGCGGCCCTGCCGGCCCCGCGCGGGCGGCCTTCGGGCCCCGCGCGGTGCGCAGGCCGCGCGCTGGCGGCGCGGCACTGCGGGGCCCCGCGCGGGCGGCCCCTGTGCCGCGGGCCCCGCGCGGCAGTGCAGGGCGCCGCGCGGGCGGCCCCTGTGCCGCGGGCCCCGCGCGGCAGTGCAGGGCGCCGCGCTGGGCGGCCCCTGTGCCGCGGGCCCCGCGCGGCAGTGCAGGGCGCCGCGCGGGCGGCCCCTGTGCCGCGGGCCCCGCGCGGCATGGCAGGGCGCCGCGCGGGCGGCCCCTGTGCCGCGGGCCCCGCGCGGCAGTGCAGGGCGCCGCGCGGGCGGGCCCCTGTGCCGCGGGCCCCGCGCGGCATGGCAGGGCGCCGCGCGGGCGGGACCCTGTGCCGCGAGCGGGCCCTTTGGGCCCCCGCGGCCCTGCAGGCCGCAGCGCTAGGCGCGCGGCGCTGCTGCAGGCCGCGTGGGTGGCCCTTGGGCCCCGCTGCCCTGAAGGCCGCGCGCTGGGTGCGCGGCGCCTGCTGCAGGCCGCACGGCGGCCTTGGGGACCGCGCGGCGCTGCTGCAGGCCGCACGGGCGGCCTTGGGGCCGCGCGGCGCTGCTGACCACGCGGCTGACCTTTGCCGCGTGGGGTTGGTTTCTCTGGGCAGTACGGCCATGGGCCGCACTGTGCCGCGTTGTTTGCGGCTCGGCGGTTGCGCGATAGGTTTTCCGCGCAACGCGCGGCGTTTCTCGTCGCCGGTTTGGGTTTCTTTTGCCCTTTGTGAGCGCGGTTTTAGCCGCATGTTTTCTGATCCCGGTCCCTCTTCTTGTCTCGCAGTTGTGGCATACGGTTAGCTTCTCACGTGGCCGGTGGCGCGTGTTTTGCCGCGTGGAGCTGCGGGATCGCATCGGGACCTCCGTTTTGGCGCACGGTTTTCGCGGATGGATCGCAGGTGGGTTGGTTTCTCCCAAGGAACTATGGATTGCCTTTTATGCTTCCGAATGCAAAGGTATCGTATCCTTACTATCAGGTATCTGCGGAGCAGTCGTGCAAGTCGAGGGTTGCCGTTTCCGACTTGGACACGAGTGTTAGTCGCATCGTTAGAGTATACGAGTTGTACTGGCAGAGTTACCAGAGGGTATAGATCACTGGCTGAGTTACCAGATGAGTAGATACCACTGGCAGAGTTACCAGAGGGGTATAAATCACTGGCTGAGTTACCAGATGAGTAGATACCACTGGCAGAGTTACCAGAGGGGTATAGATCACTGGCTGAGTTACCAGATGAGTAGATACCACTGGCAGAGTTACCAGAGGGGTATAAATCACTGGCTGAGTTACCAGATGAGTAGATACCACTGGCAGAGTTACCAGAGGGGTATAAATCACTGGCTGAGTTACCAGATGAGTAGATACCACTGGCAGAGTTACCAGAGGGGTATAGATCACTGGCTGAGTTACCAGATGAGCAGATACCACTGGCAGAGTTACCTGAGGGGTATAGATCACTGGCTGAGTTACCAGATGAGCAGATACCACTGGCAGAGTTACCTGAGGGGTATAGTTCACTGGCTGAGTTACCAGATGAGTAGATACCACTGGCAGAGTTACCGGATGGGTATAGATCACTGGCTGAGTTACCAGATGTGTAGATATCACTGGCTGAGTTACCAGATAGATAGTTATGCCCTGGCCGAGTCACCAGGTGGTTACTAGAAGGGATTGAGGTGGCCTTCTAGTGTCTTGTAGAGTTCTAGCAGTTCCCAGTGCGGGGGCGGAAACTATGGGCGCCTAAGCCTACAGCATGTTCTTGTTTGATAAGGGCTGTAGGGGGCGCAGACGTTCGTAGTTTCCAGGCCTCCCGTGAGAGAGACTGAGAACTTACTTCCAGCATTGCATTGAGACATGTAGCGATAGATTCATTTTCAGTTATCTATCTATCTATCTATCTATCTATCTATCTATCTGTGTTTTTGTCTCCAGCAGACTGAGTGGGTGTACCGTGGGTTTAGCTTTGGTGCCCACTGAGATCTGACTGTTGCAGTAGATCTCACACCCGCTGTGATGACAGGTGTTCCTGAGGCGACCGTTCCGGGTTTGGCTCTTTCGGAGCTTTCTGACCGAGGTTTGCGCGTGGCTGGCTAGCTCCTACCCGAGTCGGTGGTGTCGGTGTTGTGTCTCTTGTACTTTTAGTTTCCACTTTTGTACTTATGTTGTGGGTGCTAGTGGACTGGTGTACTTGGACTTTTCACCGCTTAGTGTTTTCGCTTCCTTTCAGCTCTGATACTTGTTAGCTATAGATCTCTTTTGCAGGATGGACGCTTCGTCTGTACGGCAGTTTCCGTACAGACGGCGGATCTGTTGGCGAGCCCGGGTCGCAGTTCGACCCCGGGGCGTGACATGTTCGACCAACTGCAAGGAGCGACGGTGTTCTCAAAGATCGACCTCCAGTCTGGCTACCACCAGCTCAGAATTAGAGGTGAAGATATACCAAAAACAGCCTTTCGGACTCGTTACGGCCACTATGAGTTTACGGTAATGCCGTTTGGGCTTACCAACGCCCCAGCGGTGTTCATGGATATGATGAATAAGATTTTTAAACCCTTCCTGGACCAATTCGTGGTGGTCTTTATCGACGACATCCTCATCTACTCTCGCACAGACAAAGAACACGAGGAACACTTGCGAGTAATCCTCCAGACCCTCCGGGACTAGAAATTGTATGCCAAACTCAAGAAGTGTGAGTTCTGGCTCCGCGAGGTAGACTTTTTGGGGCACATAGTCTCAGCGTCGGGAATAGCGGTGGACTCGAGAAAGGTAGAATCCGTGACCAACTGGGCCCGGCCAACGACGGTAACGGAGATCCAAAGTTTCTTAGGACTGGCAGGGTACTATAGACGCTTCGTGGAAGGCTTCTCAAAGATAGCCACTCCCCTAAATCGATTAACCCATAAAGAGGAGAAATTCATCTGGACGGCTCAATGCCAAAAAAGCTTCGAGGAACTCAACGACAGACTAACACGGGCGCCAGTGCTCACACTACCGAAGCCCGGAGAGGATTATGAGATCTATTGCGACGCCTCACGGAGCGGTCTTGGAAGCGTACTGATGCAATAATGGAAGGTCATAGCCTACACATCAAGACAGCTCAAGGAATACGAGCAGAACTACCCTACACACGATTTGGAGCTCGCAGCGGTCGTGTTTGCTCTAAAGCTCTGGAGGCACTATCTTTACGGAGCGCACTGCAATATGTTTTCCGATCACCAGAGCCTTAAGTACTTGTTCACACAAAAGGAGATGAATTTACGACAAAGGTGATGGCTAGAGCTACTGAAAGACTACGATTTGTCTATCCATTACCACCCCGGAAAGGCAAATGTAGTGGCCGACGCCTTAAGCCGGAAGGGACAGACAGGAGAAACGATGATGAGCGCCTTTACCCAACAGAATCGTCTAATTGCGGAGTTCTCACAATTGAGACTGGAGGTAGTGCCGGCGGGTACGGTTACGCAACTCCTGTCCTTAATCGAGAGGATCTTGGAAGGCCAGTCAACGGACACACAATTACAACTTGTGCGGGACAGAATATCTTCGGGACAAGGGGGCGATTTTAGGATCGGTTCGGATAACGCAATAAGGTTCCGGGGACGAATTTGTGTGCCCGACGTACCGGAAATAAAGAAAGAAATTCTGACAGAAGCGCATAGTGCTCCCTACACTGCGCATCCCGGTGGTACGAAGATGTATAAAGACCTTAGGCAGACCTTTTGATGGCCTAAATTGAAGGGGGACGTGACGAAATTTGTGGCACATTATTTGGTATGCCAACAAGTGAAGGCTGAGCACCAGCGCCCGGCGGGGAAACTACAGCCATTGCCCGTACCGGAATGGAAATGGGAATGGATTACCATGGACTTCGTGACTGGATTTCCTCGATCGCAACAAGGACACGACGCGATATGGGTCATAGTGGATCGCTTGACGAAATCGGCTCATTTTCTGCCCATCCACACGACATGGACCCGAGACTGGTTGGCGCAAACCTACATCGACGAGGTGGTAAGGTTGCACGGAGTACCAGCGTCGATTACTTCTGATAGAGACACACGTTTTGTGTCAAACTTTTGGCGGAGCCTACAGCGGGCAATGGGGACCAAACTGCAATTCAGCACGGCTTTCCACCCGTAGATTGACGGACAATCAGAACGGGTAATCCAGATTCTCGAAGATATGCTCCGAGCTTGCGTGCTCGATTTGGGTGAAGGATGGTCGCGTTACCTACCCCTTGTGGAATTCGCCTACAATAACAGCTACAAAGCAAGCATTCAAATGGCGTCGTTTGAAGTCCTGTACGGACGCCGATGTCGATCTCTGATATGTTGGGACGACTTGGGGGAGCGAAAGTTTTTGGGACCAGATCTAGTGGAGGAAACTGAGGCAAAGGTGCGCCATATCAGGCAACGGCTGTTAACTGCCCAGAGCCGGCAGAAGAGCTATGCGGATCAGAGGCGACGCGATTTGGAGTTTATGGTGGGGGAACACGTGTTACTTCGTGTATCGCCATCTAAAGGAACCAGACGTTTCGGCTTAAGAGGGAAACTGAGCCCGCGGTATGTGGGACCCTTTGAGATCCTGGAGCGTGTGGGCCCAGTGGCATACCGGTTGGCCTTACCGCCAAACCTCGAATGGGTAATATGTAATAATTCTAATGGGCGTTTTGTTCCTACATGGTTCAAATTCTTGTGAGTGGATCTAGTATGTTTTCCCTTTTGGCAACCACCACACACAAGGTTTTCTTTGAAGTTCAATTTAGGAACACCTCTAACTATGTCTCTGTTAGATATTCTAGATAGTTCCTTAAAGTTTATGTGACCTAGTCTTTCATGCCAAAGAGTCTCATTATCAAGTGACACTAGGTTACATTGTTGACTTGTTTTACCAGGAACTACATAGCAATTGTTCTGTGACCTAACCCCTTTCAAAATGAATGAATGGTTTTCATCAGTTACAAGACATTCTACAGAAGAGAAAGTAACTGCAAAACCATCATCACACAATTGGCTAATGCTTATAAGGTTAGTCTTAAGGCCTTCAACAAACAAAACATTGTTCAAAGACGGCCCATCTGGAATCGCAATTGTTCCTTTGCCAATTATTTTCGAAGATCGACCATCTCCGAAAACTACATGTCCTCCAGAGATTTTCTCAAAAGTTTGAAAAACATTTTTATCTCCGGTCATGTGGCGTGAGCAACCACTATCCAGATAACAAGACGAATTGTCATACGCATATAGTGATGTGTGAATGACAAGACAATGGAAGAGTTCACCTTTGCACACCCAAACCTTACGGGTTTTGGAATACGCCGGCAATGATTGTGAAGTTGATCTCCTTGGTGAACACGTCTTGTCCGATTGATCACTCCTCTTTGATCTCCATGATAATTTTGTCCTGATGAACGCACTACCATTGTTCTTGACCTTTGATTGATTTCTTCTTGAATTCCGGTCTTTGTTCTTGATGGTAGTCGTTGCAAGAGGCGCTTGATTTGATCGCTTCGCTCCATTCTTGCAATTCCGTCTTATGTGCCCTGCAAAACCACAACGAAAACATACCTTTGTGAAAGTTGAACCCGAAGTAGATGAGGTAGGCTTGTTAACGTTGGATGCAGTGATTTTCGTCGGAGGAGGAGAAACCGACTGGGGCACAAATTTCGTACCACTCAAACTTGGATCCTCACCAGTTCGAATGTATCCAAGACCCAAACGGTTCGTTTGACCGAGACCAAGCAACTTGTCCAACTTGCTCCTTCCAGAAGAGACCAACTTGCTCCTTCCAGAAGAGAATCGCTTCAAATCTTCCTTAAGTTGGAGTATGGTCTTCGTCATCTCCAATTTTTCTTATTGAGCCTCGGAGTGGAGCTTCGAGAAGTGATTTGCTTTATCCACCAATTTGAATATTTTCCTTCTCAAAATGCTCGTTCTTCTCTTGAAGGGAAGTGTTTATCTTGATCAAGTTGTCCTTTTCCTCTTCAAGAGCGTTCGAGAGAGAAGTTGCCTTTTTAGATTGTTCTTCAAGATCCAACAATCTTCTTCTCAAACTTTTGTTTTGCTTTGCCAATTTCTTTGAATCCTTTAATAATTTATGGTAGGCAAAAGCAAAGTCTTCACCTTCGGAATCGCTCGGTTCATCATCCGTTGCATTCTTTTCATTCAAGGAGGAGTCGGATAATGAACCAGAGGAAGTCGCTGAAAAGCACATATAAGGTGAAGTTGTGGACGCGTGGAATGTTGTGGCGTTGTTATCCTCATCACTGGAAGATGACTCATCAGAAGTGGAGGTGTCATCCCACGTGATGGCTTGCATAGCCTTCTTCTTTGACGGATTCTTATTGGGACACTCCATTGAGATATGGCTATAACCTCGGCATTTGATGTCACGCCCCGGGGTCGAAACTGCGACCCGGGCTCGCCAACAGATCCGCCACCTATGCCAAACCCGCATAGGCGAAGCGTCCTACCTGCAAGAAAAGTACTACAGCTAAACAGATATCAAAGCTATAAATGAAAATCTGCTGTAAAACTAAAATCAACCACTGTACAACTAGAAATAATACAACAATGTCCATCTCCCAAAAATGATAATCATACAATATCCTCGTATACACCAAAAATCAGAACTCAACAGGGAGGTATCTCCAAAAAATACAACAGTGTACAGGCTCTCAATACATATCTGTAGAGTTATTAAGGATCCACAAGGATCTAAATAGGTACTATCAAACAACTAGAGGGGGGGTGAATAGGTGTAATACTTATAAAACCAAATCTCAGTGCAAAATGAAAACCAATGCGGAAAATAAAAACAACACACCGAGATTTACGTGGAAACTCCAATCCAGGAGAAAAACCACGGGACCAACACGCAATAACAATCCACTAAGAATAGAAGAATAACAAGGTGATTACCGACTCCACGGACTCAAACCCCTCCTTCAGCTTCTTCGGACCTTGCGCTGACCGGTTGGATATCCACGCAATAACAATCCCTAAGAAAAGAAGAATAACAAGGTGATTACCGTCTCCACGGATTTAACCCCTCCTTCAATTTCTTGGACCTCGCGCTCCACCGATTTTGCACGCCCACTGCACACGTTCGAATCCACGAACGCCACTCGAATCCACGAGCACACGTTTCGAATCCACGAAACGCCTTTAGCACATCGAATCCACGATGCCACGTCGAATCCACGACGCAAACTCGGTCGATAAGAATATTGACTTCGATGGTGATCCTTTGCTTAGATTCTCATTGAGGAACCGTAGAAGAAATCTCTAAGCAAAGATTAGATCAATTCGACAAAAGATATGTTCTTGAAAGAACCATCGAATTGACCTAAAAGAGGCTATAAAGAAGAACGATGAAAACCTAGCCTCTAGGGTTGCTCTCAAGAGTTTTATAAAAAGATCGGCCGTAGCTCCCACGTTTTTGAGAAACCCTAAGTGTCTATTTATAGTTTAGAAACCTTTGGAAAGAGATAAGAATCAAAAACATACCTTATCTGGAAAATTTCAGGACGGCGATCCGGATCGGATTTACTGCGATCCGGATCGTCGTAACGAGATTGACGATTCCAGAAAACCAAGGGTTCGGGATCCGGATTGCAAGGTCCGATCCGGATCGTTCATGCAATTCAGCAAAGTCCCATGTTCGGGATCCGGACCGGAATGGCCTAGGATCCGGATTGAAATTGCCAATGAACAAGTACCCTTCGGGATCCGGATTGCAAGATCTGATCCGGATCCTGAACATGTCCCATGTCCAGTTTTTGATTTTTATGCAAATAAAAGTTCATCCAAGTGTTTCTACACTATAAGAAAGTATTCGGATCACCACAATTATTTAGTTAAACATACCTGATCCTCTTGAATACTTTCTTCTTGAGATTGATGTAACTGATCCACAATTCTTGAACTTCAATCTTCAAGACTCAAGACACTGAGTGTCAACTTGAGCTCTTGTTGAGTCTTCTCTAAGTCTTTGATTGCTGATTGACAATTTGATCCCTTTAAGACTCCGACTCAACTCACTGACTTGACTCACGAAATATGCCAACACCAAAATGCCGTAACAATCTCCCCCTTTGGCAATTTCGTGACAAAACCCAAAAATACATAAAAGCGTTCAAGTCACTCATCTTAAACCAAAAAGTCGAAATTCAATGTTATCACCAAAACATTGATTTTCTTTGCGTGAAAGATCCAATAAATACAAAATTACATTTGAACCAAACAGTCCTAGAACATACTCTATGACTTAGGACTTGGAGTCTTAAAGTGATGTAATTCCTGCAAAACAAAACTCCAAACGAAATCAAACGTTAGTCGTTAGAAATTAGAATCCTGCATTTGATCCGTCTTCCTTTTGGTTCTTTTGTTTTTCGGCTCTTTCAATTTTTCTTTGTCTCCCCCTATCTTGAGCATCTCTAACATGTTCTCCATGTTCTTGAGCATCTATGTTCTCCCCCTTTGTGGTACGATCATCATTTTCCGTTCTCCCCCATTTTTCCATTTTCGTTTCGTTTGTCCTCTCTTGATGATCTCATCTCCGTCATTTCTCTTCTCCCCCTTTTTGTCACAAATTGTCAAACAGTGAACATACTAGACAAAAGGAAATCACTAACAATAATAGTTCATAGAGAAAGAGAGATAAAAGCTCAGTTCTGGTATATAACAAAAATGCAGATTCCGTACCTGTACCAGAAAGCAAAAATCAAATAATTTCTTGAAACAAATCCAGATTTTAGAATCTTTTCAAATACCGATTTGTATTCCATCAAGAAATCAATTTAAGTGCTTTAAACAGTGAATTCACACAGATGTCATTCAATCCAATTAATTTCACAAAATTAAAAAGATTTACTCCAAAATCATGAAAAATAAAGGTAAAACATTATAAACCGTTTTTCATGTTATATTCATCAAACACAAGTCATCAAAAATAATCTTGAGATCCAAAGTCTATCAAGATGTAACGGATTTACAAAGATGACATACGGAGATTTCCAAACGACATCAATCATGAATTCTACCCTTTCAAATTGAGATAATCACTAAAATACCTAAGGGTGGCTCTTTGAGCATCTTTCAACTATCCCACCTTATACCAACCAGGAGATTGTTCAAAATATAAGAGTTTTGCATATAAATCTCCAAATGCTTCAACTAAAGATTTTCTCATAAAATACTATCAAGCATCCATAACATGTGGTAGCTTCACACACAAACCGGACGACCGGGGTGGCAGCTCTTTCCAGCATGTGGTGGTAGTTTTCACACTCCTTTCGGATGTAACTCTTTCCACATCTTTTGCAAATCATTTCAATACCCTTGTAAGAATGCAATCTCTTACGTGAAAGAATTAAATCCCAAATTTTAGTCTATCGGTTGTCTCACGTTTATCACAATGAACTCACACAACCGAGATAGATTAAGCATCTGAAGATCACACATGATTTCTAAAATTTGATGCTTATAATATCAAAAACTCCTATAATGAAGTATCTTCAAGATTATGATTATGAAGTAAAGTTGATAATCCATATAAAATTAATTTGGAGTGAATGAAAGTGAAAACCCTTTTTTTTTTTTTTTTTTTTTTTATTCAATGCACTTGTTTGTTAAAAACCTTTTGTTTAAAAACAAAACATAAAACCGAAGAGCATTGAAAACATGTAATGCAAAGATCAAGAACAATATGAAAGAAAAACTGGTCAAAGCATTACATACAGTCATAAGCTAATTAGAACTTAAGACAAGGAAAGATATCACCTTTCCGAATTCAAAATCGCTGGATTTTGGGTTGTCTTGATTCGTTGTGGCCGGGGGTTGTCCGCTTTGACTGTTGGTCCACCTTAGGTCTTTGCCTCGCAGTGATCCACTTGAATGATTGATGTTGTGGCTCGGACCTTTGGTGGGTTGAGTGAACTCCTTTGACTTGATGTGTCTTTTGATTCCGTTGAGTTCGCTCCGTAGATGAAGTTGCCGAAGAATTTTTCTTTCTCTTTTTCAGGCAATCCTTCACCAAATGTCCTTCAAGTCCACATAAGTGACAAGTTCTTCCTTTCAATTTCATTGTGGAACTTGAAGCATTCACAGTTTGGTTCTTTTTGAATCCCAAACCAACCTTGCTTGTTTGACCTAATCCGGACATACATTCAAGTTTCTTGGAACCGGTTGAAATCCTTTGTATGTCGGATTTAAGTTGATGAACTTGCTTGGTCAATGCTTGGTTGGTGACATGAATTTCCTCAAACTGCTTTTCAAGAAAATCAATCTTGTTAATATGGGAATTAACGACCGTTTCCGATTGATTTATCTTTTCTAGGAGGATTTTATTATTATTCAATAAAAGCTCTCGTTCCTCCTCGAGATCATGAAGTTTGATCTTTAAAGCATGATTCTCGTCTTGATTCTCAAGTCGTTGCTTCCTCAACTTCTTGATATGTTTGGCCATCTTCTTAGATTCCGCAAGAAGTTGTTGATATGCCTCAACGAGTTCTTCCTCGTCCGACTCCCCCTCACTTGATGACTCTCCGCCGATTGTTGATGTTTCATACAAAATCAAAGGAGTAGAGTCAGTGACTAAAGATGATAAACAATTATTAGAAGAGGGAAAATGAGAGGCATGAGAAGCAACGATTTTTCCTTTTTCCTCTTTACTTGAGGTTGATTCATTAGAAGTAGAATCGTCCCAAGTTTTCGCTTGCAAAGCCTTCTTTTTATATGATTTCTTAGAAGGACAATCCATTGAAAAATGGCCGTAGCCTTTGCATCGATAGCATTGGATTTCCCCTTCGAAATCATCTTTTTCTTTTTCTTTAGAAGGTTTTGCAAAGCTTTTGAGTTTAGAGGATTTAGAACCCGATGATCCTTTAGAAGGTTTCGTGGATGAAGATCCATCGGTTCGATTCTTCCAAAATTTCCGACGAAATTTCTTTACGATCCGCGCCAATTGTTCTTCAAAATCGGCAAAAGAGATTTCATCGTCGGAACTTGATTCGCTATCTTCTTCCTTTGTTGATTTGAATGCAATACCTGTAAGCTTAGAAGAAGACTTGGAAGAAACTTGATTAGTAGGAAAAGTCATTTCATAAGTTTGCAAAGCACCTACTAATTCCTCTACACTCATCTCATCCGGATGACTAACGGTTTCAATGGCGGTAACCTTTGCCCTAAACCGTTCCGGAAGAGTCCGAAGTATCTTTCTTACAATTTTCGACTCCGGGATCTTTTCTCCTAAATTAGCACATGTATTTATTACATCTTGAAGTCTAGTGTAATAATCTGTAAACAATTCATGCTCTTCCATATGAATAGAGTCAAATTGACTTGTAAGCATCTGGAGCTTTTGAATTTTTACAAGATTAGTACCCTCATGTGTAATTTTGAGAATATCCCAAATTTCCTTCGCAGTTTCACACGCGGAAATTCGTGTGAACTCAGTCGAGGAAAGAGAATTAAATAAAGCATTCATACCTTTCCCATTGTAAGAAGATCTTTCAAATTCCTCTTTGGACCATCTAGAGCGAGGTTTTGGGGTAGTAGAATTTCCTACTTCCTCAACAGGATGCACCCAACCGTATTCCACGGATTGCCATACCCGCTCATCAATTGCGATGAGAAAAGCTCTCATCCGCACTTTCCAATAAGCATAATTAGTCCCATCAAAAAGAGGAGGTCTATAAATATTACCACTTTCACCCAACATGATAGATAAACCAAAAACCCGCTCTGATACCAATTGTAGAGTTATTAAGGATCCACAAGGATCTAAATAGGTACTATCAAACAACTAGAGGGGGGGTGAATAGGTGTAATACTTATAAAACCAAATCTCAGTGCAAAATGAAAACCAATGCGGAAAATAAAAACAACACACCGAGATTTACGTGGAAACTCCAATCCAGGAGAAAAACCACGGGACCAACACGCAATAACAATCCACTAAGAATAGAAGAATAACAAGGTGATTACCGACTCCACGGACTCAAACCCCTCCTTCAGCTTCTTCGGACCTTGCGCTGACCGGTTGGATATCCACGCAATAACAATCCCTAAGAAAAGAAGAATAACAAGGTGATTACCGTCTCCATGGATTTAACCCCTCCTTCAATTTCTTGGACCTCGCGCTCCACCGATTTTGCACGCCCACTGCACACGTTCGAATCCACGAACGCCACTCGAATCCACGAGCACACGTTTCGAATCCACGAAACGCCTTTAGCACATCGAATCCACGATGCCACGTCGAATCCACGACGCAAACTCAGTCGATAAGAATATTGACTTCGATGGTGATCCTTTGCTTAGATTCTCATTGAGGAACCGTAGAAGAAATCTCTAAGCAAAGATTAGATCAATTCGACAAAAGATATGTTCTTGAAAGAACCATCGAATTGACCTAAAAGAGGCTATAAAGAAGAACGATGAAAACCTAGCCTCTAGGGTTGCTCTCAAGAGTTTTATAAAAAGATCGGCCGTAGCTCCCACGTTTTTGAGAAACCCTAAGTGTCTATTTATAGTTTAGAAACCTTTGGAAAGAGATAAGAATCAAAAACATACCTTATCTGGAAAATTTCAGGACGGCGATCCGGATCGGATTTACTGCGATCCGGATCGTCGTAACGAGATTGACGATTCCAGAAAACCAAGGGTTCGGGATCCGGATTGCAAGGTCCGATCCGGATCGTTCATGCAATTCAGCAAAGTCCCATGTTCAGGATCCGGATCGGAATGGCCTAGGATCCGGATTGAAATTGCCAATGAACAAGTACCCTTCGGGATCCGGATTGCAAGATCTGATCCGGATCCTGAACATGTCCCATGTCCAGTTTTTGATTTTTATGCAAATAAAAGTTCATCCAAGTGTTTCTACACTATAAGAAAGTATTCGGATCACCACAATTATTTAGTTAAACATACCTGATCCTCTTGAATACTTTCTTCTTGAGATTGATGTAACTGATCCACAATTCTTCAACTTCAATCTTCAAGACTCAAGACACTGAGTGTCAACTTGAGCTCTTGTTGAGTCTTCTCTAAGTCTTTGATTGCTGATTGACAATTTGATCCCTTTAAGACTCCGACTCAACTCACTGACTTGACTCACGAAATATGCCAACACCAAAATGCCGTAACAATATCATGTCCTCACTACATCAGTCTCTCAAAGGAGGAAAATAAAACAACTAATCTACTTAAGCTCTCCTCTGAAGGGGTACCGCTACTCTCCAACGACGGGTAGGGATCTAGCACGCGACTCCCTCGCCTCGATCAACAACCGCAGAATCAACAACACCCGCTAAGACTCTGCAAAACAAAGGAGAGGAAGGAAAAAGGAATGGGGAAAAACCCCCAATGGATGTGAGAACTACACCAAAAAGGGAGTTCTCAGTGGGTATCACTGCCAGGCCCGACGGTCATCCCACCAAGTCCTCTAGAGACATAAAATAACCAAAGTAGTGAGAACCGAACAAAAACGCTGCTGACACTCAACAGCTACCATGCCTCCATCTAAATGCTCAAGAGGGGAGAATCAAAGAATGGTATGCAACCACTAGCACATGAAGTGCACAATCGACCCAATCGAGCTGACTGCCACATCTGGTCCAATCAAACCTGCGCCCCACCTACAACCACCTCCCACTGCCGGGCAGGAATTACGTAAGGTGTCCAAACGGACTAACTCGCTGCCGAGAAGTGGCTCATGCAGGCTATAGTCGAAATCCACGCTCTCTCAGAACAGATAGAATCATGATGCTCAACCTCTCACATAACGGTCAAGGTACTCTTAATGACACGGGACCACCGTCAACCAAATGGCTCCCAACAATACTAGCACTGGTCTAAACTCAGCTACCAGACTGCACTCGGCCCCCAGGCACGAGTGCAACAATAAAAGTATCTGACCGAAATAAACCCAATCAAATGAACCGGTATAAAACCCGGTACTGCCTGCTCTGCTGTCGAACTCAGTAACTGATCGGCACACGGCTCGATCTCAATATAAGTAACGGACCGGCACACGGCTCGTTCAAGCCTACCTCCGGAGTGGCACTCGAGGGGAGCGACCCACACAAGTAAAGTATCTCAGTAACAAGTATCTCTGTATAGTAGGGCTGGATCACGACTCTGATCAAAGTGGAAAACCCATCCACTAAAGAAAACCCCGGTCCTCAATCAGATGCAAAAGTACTCAAATAGTGGGAATCTCCGTCCACTAGAGAAAACTGATACCCAATCAGATGCAAAAGTAAACATCCGGTCAACCGCCCAATATCCGCGGTTACCGCAATACCCTGCCGTCTATAACCAAGTCCTTTAGCCGACCTCCGGTCAACCGCCCAAAGTCCGCGGGCACCGCAAAACCCTGCCAGCCGCAATCCAGCACAACCCGTCCATGACACAAATGTCCCGGCTACACTACCCCAGACCCCTGCTCGCACCTGAGCAACTATAACGACCCGGCCCACTAGCAATAATAACTCGTTGGGCCCAAACCACAGCCCAAAATGTGTAAGCCTAGTTATTATTACTAGTGTCCATGTCTCCTATAAATCCAATGACAATTCCATCCACATCCGATGTGGGACTATTGGGGGCGTCACAGACTCCCCCCGTTTAGGCCTGACGTCCTCGTCAGCCCAATCACACACACACAGTAGCCCAAGATCACCAGGCGATGTGAAACTCGTCTCGCTAGCCCTGTCATTTAGACCCAGGCTCAGCCGAGACTCGTAACACACTTCCGGCTGGTTATTGGCTCTGATACCAAATGTAACGACCCGGCCCACTAGCAATAATAACTCGTTGGGCACAACGCGGTGAGCGCGAAACTCCACAACATACACAACTGTAATACTCTGCACAGTAAAGGGGAAAAATTATACCTTCGGGCAAGTCTCAAAAAATTCCCCGAAAAATACGACGGTAATCCTTGCAACACGTAGATGCAAAAAGTGTACAGGCACGTCCCGATCCGATGCCTGGGTGCGGAGATATCGCCAAAACATCGAGCCGCTGTCCAAGTCTCAATCACAGGAACAGTGTCATAGTAAACTCGGAAAAACACCTCGAAAAGCGTGAAATGAGGGGAAGCAGAAAATACCAAGATCGTAGCTCTGTCTGTCGCCGATCCAATGGCGCAAGAATCACCGAAAACGGAGGTCGGAGTATGCCGGGGGAGTCCTCGCACCAAAATGCGACGAAGGGGGGTCACAAATGAACGAGCATCGCGCCGCGCCGTAAAAATGGAAACCTCAAAGTGCGTGCCACCAAAAAATCCGGGAATCCACAGGTGGAACCAGCTCTGAAGTTGGAGAAATCTTGCTGAAGGTTCCTCTGCGAAAATCCAAGCAGGGAAAGAGATAGAGCCGATTGTTCTCGGCCTATTTATAGGCTGGGAAAAACAAATCCGGAAATGACGCTTGTGTCCCCACTTCCGGGCGCCCGTACGATTCGGGCGCCAAACAGTGTCGCGTTCCACTGCTCCTTAGCGCGCCCGAATGTATCCGATTCCGCCACGTCACGGCAAAACAGCGGACACCGCAACCGGCCGCTAACTGTGCACCACGTGGCCCCACGTGGAGCCGACGCGTGGCGCGCCCAATCGCGGGAAAACGCGTCAACGCGGCCCACGTGCGCGCCTGCGCCCTCTGCACACACGCGCCCCGAGGCCAACCGCTCCTGCTCCGTGGACCCGGTCCACTGCACCGGCCTATCCTAGACCGCCACATGTCCGCCCTCCGGCCCACGCCGGCCCCGTGGACCGCGCGCCCGAGTGCCTGCCCGCGCCCGCGCGCCTGCCCGCGGTCGCTCCGCCGCCTGCCCGAGCCCGCGCCGCCGGCGCCGGAATAGTGCCCCCTTGCCTCGAAATCCGTGCGCGGCATCCGGGCTCCGAAAAATACAAGTAGTCCATTTTCATCATTTTCGCGCGCTGAATCCAAATCCGCTGTCCGTTTTGCCAAATTCCAACTCTAAAAATTGCCGAAGGCATCCGGAAAAGTGTTCCTTTGTTCGAACTTCACGCTGAGCCCAGTTTTAATATCCGTTTCGCGCGAAACCACTTCTAAACATCCGACGGGGTCCTCTGAGTACTCTCGTGATCCATTTAACACACTGAGTCCATCACTAGTGTCTAGTTGGTGCACAAACACCACCGACACGCCACAAAGGCCTCCAGATGCTGCTGGTCAACCAGTAATCTCATCGTGGGGATCCGGGTCCTCACATCCTCCCCCACTAAAGAAAGTTTCGTCCTCGAAACTAGCTCAATTCCACCAGGAGTCACAAACACCAAGGGTAAGTACTCAACATCACCATCTCCAGCTCCTAAGTCACCACTCACTCCACGTGATTACTCCTCAACAGCAACAACAGCAACAACCAGTACGGCATAGCCCGATTGCGCAATTCCCTCACCTCCCGAGCCAGAATTCGCAACGGGCGTCCCTCGTACTCCAAACACTCTTAGCTCTCAAATGGAGCGAGTCACTCACGGGCGAGGGATCCAAAAGCAAGACACTCCTGAGCTGAGACGTGAAGCACCACAGGGGCTCCATCAAAAGCTGGGGAAACAAAATAACCACCAGTGCAACGCGCACCAAATCACATCCTGCGTCAACTCAACCAAGGCAACCCGAAGCATACCCACACTATTATCCAATAAAGAAAAGAGCCCTAACAAGGAGGGGTCCTCACTCGGTCACTCCCGAATCTTGACCATCCGAGTGAACTAATCAACCGTAGGCTACCCTCAAAAGGGATCCTCTAGAGATACAATCTCAAGCCACCGTTGGTCATTCAACATGCTATCATAATCCCAACGAACCCACGGGTCGAAGTAGACCTCTCAACCAGTAAAGAACACCCTGACGGTGGCCAAACCGTCAGTGAACGGGGCTGAAAGCTGGCTCGAAAGGCGATCAAAATACTGATTCCCAAACTCACTGTCAAAAGTCTGAACCATCGACGATAATCCGAGTAAATTCCACCCAAGATGTTGAAAGCTGTAGTTTCCACTGGTGTCGTATAGCAGAAATTGTAAACTGAAGCTGAACCCTTAATCTATCATATAGTATAGAACAGGAACGCTGAGTAACCAGAACTGATAGCCAAACAGGCATGGCCTACGCCCTGGTATATCAATCAAAGCTGGAAATAATAGGCGTACTGAAAGGCTCAACTGTGGGATCCAAGCTGCCTACAAAACAACGGTTCGTCCTACCACAATACTCATAAGGTTGGACTGATGAAGTGCGGACCGAAGGTAAACCCACGGTAATTCCACAGCCACTAAGGGAAGCCTCACTATAACACGCAAATCCATCTCCCAACACTAGATGTACTAGCAATGGCGCTGTTCAGTCTCATTATCCATCCGCCAAGCTCTCCCGGCACTGCCCAGTCCAAGAAGCTCCGCACCTCGACAATAATTGTCGATCTCGGTCAATTCCCAATTAGCATCCATATTGGCCGGATTTCCACCGCCGCTCCTACGGCTCGAACAAAGTGACCCAAGAATGTATGCTTCTGAAGCTACAACTTGTACCTCAATAACTTGGCATACAGCTTCATCCACACGGGCATGGTAGCACATCCACAAGTGCTCCACGTACTCCAAGTCGCTCTGGGAGTAAATCATAATATCCTTGGTGAACACCACTCCCAATCCGTCCAAGTACAACTGGGACATACAATTCCTCTAATCTTGAAGACAACAGGGCATTAATTATTCCATTTGGCCTCACTATGAGCTCATAATGCCCCTAACGTGTCCTGAACGCCATCTAGGCAAAATCCTTGGCATGTCTAATTCCAAGTAGGTACTCGCATCATATAATAACTACCGGAGTATTACTCCATCAAAAGGTCCTAAATTGTCACGCCCCGGGGTCGAAACTGCGACCCGGGCTCGCCAACAGATCCGCCATCTGTACGGAAACTGCCGCACAGACGAAGCGTCTACCCTGCAAGTCAGATCTAGAGCTAAAAACATGTATCAGAGCTGAAATAAAACTAGAAGCTACAAGGATCAACTGAACAGCTGAAGTAATTAAAGCTCCACTAATACATAAACCTCAATACAGGTCTCTCGAAAGAAATATAAAATACAAGCCTCACCCTCTCAGTACAAAAGTGGAAAGGAAAAAGAAACTAACAGGTACAACTACCTCAGACTCTCAATGCTGGTAAGGAACTAAACGGCCACGACCTCACCTCGATCAGCTGTCTCCACGCGAGCTAAGCTGGAACAGCAACCTCAGGAAACCTGTCACCGACAGAGGGTGTGAGAACTACATCCTACAGTAGTTCTTAGTGGGTACCGTCATCAATATCCACGGTATGCCCACTAAGTCCACTGGAGGCACAACAGATAGGTATGCAGAAAGATGGATAAAAAGGGTAAGCAGGAAAGAGACTACAGCTAACATGCAACATCATGCCCAAAGAACTCTACTCAGACCCTGCTATGCATACACTCTCACTGCTAATAATATGCCTCAAGTACTATGCTCAAAGGAAAACTCACTCACACAAATCACCCAAATCTCAATGACTGTCCCACTTTGGACCAGTCAAAGTAAAACCTGCGCTCATCTACTGCCACTACGCCCAAACAGGACTTGGTCTTACGTAGGGTGTCCCTCAAGGACTATCTCAGTAATCACATCGTAGCCTCGTCAGGCTCGGTATCATCATCGCATCCGGAGCGTAGCTCGTGGGGAGCGACCCCGCGAACTCAAGTATCCCAAGTATCTCATAAATGGCATAAGATGCCAGGCTCAGCAGGCTATAATCCTCGATCAAACAGATCGGTATCACAAGCTCAAAAACACAACTCGGTCGGAGAAAGACTCCACGACTCGATCAGGAAATGCCCACACGATCTCAAAGCTATGTCGGAGAACCCTCGACGACTCAATCTGATAATGCATAACCCATGGCTAAGTCGGGAAACCTCCACGACTTGATCTGCCAAAACCCTAAGATCCTCAAAGCTAAGTGGGAGAATCACCTCCACCACTAAATCAGAAACACAACCTAGGATCTAGAACCATCCCAACAAGGAAGAAAACTATCATGATACTAGAACTCAACACATGACGCTCTACAAATATACTCGGCCCTCTGGCACGGGTACACATGCCACTCGAACAATCTGGACCATTCGTAAAGTTCTCAATATTTCAAAAATCCTTTTAAAGCGGAATTTTACTTAAAAACGGGGTACTAAAATATTCTGAAGGTCCAGATGCAACCTGAATCTCAAAAGAATGCACAGTCTAGTGTCAAATAACCTCTAGATCATACTAAAAATGTCTGGGGCACATAAAAGTCTTTCTACAATTTTCTAGGCAACTATCAGATTTATCAATATACAAGAATTAAGCTAAACATGATCAATATGCTTACAGAAGCATTAGAGGGCATTCCATAAATCTCGAAGAAATTCCAACCCACATGGAACGCATTCCGCAGGCAAACGCTGAAATCGGTGAAGCGCCGAAACCTCGAACTGACGAAATCTCAAAAATCGTGCCATAAATCCCGAAAAAAAACCCTCGGAAGCTCCAATATTAAGCTCCTGCCCAGATTTGTCCAAGACAATGTCACCACACTCATAAAATACAAAGGTCCTCCAATACATCTCCAACATTATGCTCACATGCACATAATGATTCCAGATCACCTATACACAATCCCTTAACTCCAATAATTTAAAATTGCTCCCTGCTCAATGCAAGTCCTTCATCCATCAACATGCTTAATTAAGGTTCACAACACCACCAAGAACTCATGCACACACACACACACAAAGTCCACAACATGGAACCCACAGTACACTTAAAGCACTCAAGTCCATCAATAACCATGCAAGCCCAACACACCTTAATTCAACCCAAATTGCTCACAAAACAACTTGTTAAACCCACACTCACAGCACCATCGCAGTTCTCAAATAACTAATCACCTACACTATTCATTTAATCCACCCAAAACATCATCAGACATAAAAGCTTCACAAGTACACACTAATTCCTCCATAGCACTTATACAAAAGCTTCAGCACAAATAAAAACTATTTGCCTCCATATACCTCAATTGCTTAAGTCCACCTACATACATTCCAATCCACAACACCTTCTTTGCTGATCCACAACCCACAAACAGCATATTCACCCAACACACAAGTCCACATAAAATCTGCACACTAATTAAAAAGCTCACACAAACTCAACAAAACCAACAACACCTGTCCATTGGCAGCACACACACACCACGCACATACATGCTCTTACACATTCCAAAAACCACAGCACACACCAAGTCCATATACACCCAAGCCTCACAAGGATCAAAATCACAACATTGAACCCTTAGCCAACAAAAAGCTCCAACCCGTGCCACCATGCACCTTCGGCTCCGCGTGGCGGAAGTATTTCAACCGGCCAAGCCGCACCAAAACTGCACCACAACAAGAAAGAAAAGGGAAAAACCATAGTCAGTGAAATAATAGGGTCAACACTCGCGATCGCCGGCGAAAATCGGACCCAAACGCGAAAACCCCGTGCGCCGGCGTGAGTCGTAAGCCGCAGCCACACGATCAACACGCTGCGCGGCAGCTGCCGGCGCCGCTGGCGCACCTGCCGCGCGGCGACAAGCCGGCCGCGCGGCACCTGGACAGCCCCGCGCGGCCCCCCGGGCCCGCGCGCGGCGTCCCTGGTGCTCGCGCAGCGCGCAGGTGCAGCTGCACGCGGCGCCCGCGCACAGCGCCTGCGCAGCTGCGCGCGGTGCCCCTGGCGCCCGCGCGCAGCGCCCTGGCGCTAGCCGCGCGGCGCCCAGCCGCGCAGCGTCCGCTGCGCAGTGCCCAACCGCGCGGCGTCCAGTGCGCGGCGTCCAGTGCGCAGCGTCTAGCTGCGCGGCGCCCGCAGCGCAGCGCCAAGCGCCGGCCGCGCGCGCCGCCTTCGCGCGCGCGCGCGGCACCCTGCGGCCACCGAGCACGAGGACAAGCAGTCCTAGCAAAACCAAGGACACCAAAAAAAAACACAAAAAACCAAAACCAACACACTCTCAAAAACTGCACATACCTGTTGGAGCTCGACGCGCGCGCACGCTCCGCTCGCTCCACTCGGCTTCTCGCAGGGGACACCTCCACTCTCATTCTTTCTACTCTCAATTCCTCTTTCTTCATCTTCCTTCTTCCCCTTCGTTCTTCCTTTCTTTCTTTTCCTCTGTTTCCCACTCCATTCCTCTAATTTAGAGAGGAGGGAGAAGGTGACGTGGCGGCCTTTAATTAAGGATGGCCTTAATTAGAGGTGGTGGTGGTCAGCTGTAGCAGGATTTAAATATTCCTTCACCCAAAAATATCTAAACTCACTTCTATTTAATTCCATCATTTTTTTTCTTTAAATTCCTTTCATCTCACAATCCCTTACTTCACAGACCATCCACTAATTTACCCCAAATTAATTAAATTAATTAATTAATCCATCAAATAGCCCCCCGCCAACTCACTTTTTGCCCTCGGGGCCTCCGCACCAGCCCGGAACCTACCGAACTCCGCTGTAATATAAAAATACACATGTCCACAGCTTTTTCTCCTCAAAAAGCTCAACCGTTGAGTCGGGGTGCTCATTTCAAAAACCGGCTCCAAAATCGTCAGTTCCGACTCACTTTTTGCCTTCGGGTCCTCCGCGTCAGTCCGGAACCTCCCGAACTCCGCTGTAAACACAAGGTATACCTGTTCCCAGTATTTCCAAATTTTTCTGCACTTCACTGTGAAGTCGAGGCTTCCCCGAAGCCAGTCCTCTAACGGCGCACAAAGCCCGGAAAAACTCCGATTCAAGCTGGGGCTTCCGCATTGATCCGAATCGACCCGAACTCATCTGAAAACAAATAAACAACACGCCCGAGGCAAATCCTCTGCGTCACGCCATTTTGCGAGGTCGGTGCGCCATCCGAAATTCCGGTGTTCTACACTCTCCCCTCCTTAAAAAGGTTTCGTCCCCGAAACCAAAATAAATCCATACACAAGAGGGTAACTCAATCAAATAGGAATAGGAGATTCCCAACTCATCCTCAGGCTCTTAGGTGGTCGTCTTAACTCAATATACTGACACCACTGAACCTTCCCCGGGTATAATCCAATTGCAAAATTCCTTAGTTCCACGAGCAAGAATTGCATCGGTTGCTTCCGACAGCTCAATTCCTTGTCCAACTCCAAAGAAGCAAAACCCAAACATGCGGTGATCAAATAAACTTCTTCCGGCCAGATAAAAGCTCGCGGACTAAGTTCTCCGCGTAACTTCAAATATACAAAACCCTGCGGATAGTGCTTCCACAACTCAAGATCTCCCAGATCCACACTTCAAGCCTCCAATCGACATGACACCTCCGTTGTTCCTTAGCAACTAAAATGCTCGAATTCCACAGTATAACTCTCACATCCATCTACAGAGGAAAAGTTCAACATCGGTAAACAATGCTCAATTTCCAACTCTCAAATCCCAAGTTCCAAAAGTGGCCACCACGGGTCGAACACCTCACTCCAAGGTTGTACTGCTCGCCTAGCCAAGGCGTACTAACCATAACGTCCTTGCCGGAATAATGATATGCTATAGAATCAATCTTACAATCCCAGTAAGTCTGTCCACCGGCGTTGCCTCAACCAAGTCCTCCTGAGTAAATAAGTGCTTCAGGTCCGAGGGTCTGTGGTTAACTCACTTCTCTTCCAATCACCGGCAAACATCTACATTGACGCTGGCATCAACCTCAGCTTTAACTCTTCAAAGATACACTGGCGCTACTCACTCTAAGAGCTTCGAACCTCAGCCAGAAACGCGGGTTAGGCTCAATCCGTACGGTAATACTCTTCGTTGGGTTCTCTGTCCCTTTTTGCAGCTGAAATCATATGGCCTAATCCACCGAACCTTTCGAAGTCAAAAAGCATGCTCTCTAAACTTGACATCCAACTTCTTCTCTCTCGGAAGTTGCAGCACTCTCTCCAAGTGCTCCTCAGGCTCTATGTCGCCTCTGAAATAAATCCAAATATCCATGACGAGTACGGCTACCCACCCGTCCAAACACAGCTGAAACACTCAATTCCTCAAATCCTAAAGATGGCAGGGCATTAGTCAATCCACTTGACCGCGCTGCAACTCATAATGCCCCTACTAGTTCCTGAACACTCACTGGGCACAGCCCTCGGCTGTATGGTTCCAAAAAGACACCTGCCTCACAAATGAGCATCTGCTGCAGCACAATCTGAGTCTGTCTATACTCGACCAACAAAGAACTCTCACCGTTGTGTACCCACCACGTGGCATCACTGTCGTGTACCAACGGCGTGGCATCATCATTCAAGTATTAAACTCTCAGATCCTCACTGTCGTACTCCCACGACATGGTATCGGTCACATAGACCCCTCGATCCATCAAATCCTGCAACTGCGCTATCAGCTTTCACTCACTAACTCAAGTGATACTCCAAGCGGGGCTACAGAAGTTGGCGCAGTTTCCAACACTATGTCGACCACTATCTCGATCTCGATCTCACTAAACGGCGGCTTTAGTAACAGCTCAGGTAGACTCTCTCTCTCGGGATCACACGGCGATACGGGTATTCCTTAGTCCCGGCGCCGCCGTAGGCACCTCCTCTACAGTCGCTAACAACGCGATACGACCATGACTCAACTCTGCCGTGGTCTAACTCCCTCTATAACACACTCCTCCTGACCAGGTCCACGGAGGGTCAAAGTCCTCTCTCTCGGCCATTCATGGTAACATAGCATTGGGATAACCAAACTCTATCCAAACTCGTATTAACATCTCTGAGCTGCTGTAGGGCTAACATCTTGATGATCAAATCCAAGGTTCTAACTGCACTGGGCAGGACTGGCAAAACTCATCCATGTGCTAAAACGTGAACTGGAACCTGATTCTCACATGCACAAGCCAACAGTTCCATCTTTGGTCCACGCGAAGCTACCCCTGCTCTACTGAAGCACACACAAGCGGTGTCGGCATTAACATGCTCTAACTCCGATGACCACGAGGAAAACCATACCTGGTGAGACGCGATCCACTATTCTGGCATCCTCTAACCGATTGCACAAACTCATCCACACTACTGTTGGTGCCTCGACTGTCGAGACCCTCCTGGTCTTTGTCTCCTCTGAGACCCATGATCCTGAGACTGGAATCATGACAACCTCAATCCACTTGACTGTCTTAAAATCAGGTGATACTAGACGTCTTTCTCTGGAGCTGGTCCCTCGCTCCTCGCCCCTCTTGGGCGTGGTCACTGATCCTCGGTCAACCCATCGAGCATGCCCAATCGCCGCATCAAAGGTCGGCGCCCGCCGAGTACACCTTGAATCATAGATGTCTCGATGCAATCTGCTCTGAAACATAAACAACTTTCTGGGCCTCATCTTGGGCGACAAGGGGTACTCTGCTCAACAATCACAGAAACTCGCTCTCGGTCATCCTATGCGCTTCCGGTGGTCCAGCAGGACGAACTCGACGCCACCAACTCTCAGCGTCCCTATCCAAAAGTGCATAACCCAGTGCACCTGATGCTCCTCCTGGACGAACAATCTTCAGCTAACTTCTCCATAGTAGCAATCCAGTTCTCGGCCTGCCAAGGCTCCAAACTCGGTCCCAAAATCTACAGGGGAAAGAACTGGGTGCGGTAGACAACTGATCGGCAACCTCTTGCTGCTCCTGCACTATTCACAGTGCAAACAGGGTCGGAGTCGACGATGTCACGGCCGGAGGTACTACTGGCAATACCCCGGGAGATGCTCTCCACTCAAGAATGCGCATCACGCGCTCCAAGTTCTCATCCTGGCGCCGCATCGCCTCGAACGTCTAGGCTACTTGGGCCCGTAACTCTCAAACCTCACTCTGCTCTATCCATTTCAATTCCCTCTGTTCGACTCCTCATCCAAGGTCAAACACGCCCTCGCAGCCGCACGGCGTCTCGGAAGCATCGAAAACCACTGCAACAAAACAAACATTAGGACCAAAACTCTCTCGACCCAATAAAGCGAAAGTCTATAACATGTTAACCATTCTAAAGCATTATGTTGTCTGCAGCCAACATAATTATCTTTAAAGAAATAACATGTAAAATCACTCGCCCCAATCCTCTGGGGGAGGTAAACTCAATCAGGACTCTCGCTAAAATCACGTCTCTCACGACAGTCATCCTACTATGCAAACAATAGCCTAGGGTTTCTAAGTCCTCAGTGACCTACAACCTAGGCTCTGATACCACCTAAATCTGTCACGCCCCGGGGTCGAAACTGCGACCCGGGCTCGCCAACAGATCCGCCATCTGTACGAAAACTGCCGCACAGACGAAGCGTCTACCCTGCAAGTCAGATCTAGAGCTAAAAACATGTATCAGAGCTGAAATAAAACTAGAAGCTACAAGGATCAACTGAACAGCTGAAGTAATTAAAGCTCCACTAATACATAAACCTCAATACAGGTCTCTCGAAAGAAATATAAAATACAAGCCTCACCCTCTCAGTACAAAAGTGGAAAGGAAAAAGAAACTAACAGGTACAACTACCTCAGACTCTCAATGCTGGTAAGGAACTAAACGGCCACGACCTCACCTCGATCAGCTGTCTCCACGCGAGCTAAGCTGGAACAGCAGCCTCAGGAAACCTGTCACCGACAGAGGGTGTGAGAACTACATCCTACAGTAGTTCTCAGTGGGTACCGTCATCAATATCCACGGTATGCCCACTAAGTCCACTGGAGGCACAACAGATAGGTATGCAGAAAGATGGATAAAAGGGGTAAGCAGGAAAGAGACTACAGGTAATGTGATGATCCGGACTCCCGCAGGAACTGTGCAACATTAAACAGTGATTGTAGGGAGCTTATTCGGTGAAACAGAGCTTGTAGATTTGAAATTGAACATTTAATATAGACTCTGCACAAAAATCGGAGCAAATGGAATTTTCCGGGAGCTTTCGGCAAAATTTCGGATGAGAATTTGGCGAAATGGACAGCGGATTTGGACTCAGCGCGCGAAAACGGTCAAAATGATATATTCACTTTATTTTTTTGCTAAAGTTTACTGTTCACCGGAACAGTAACTCCGGCTTGCCGGAATTACTGTTCCGGCAGGCGGCGGCGACCGGCAGGCGGCGGCAGGCGGCGGCACAGCGGCGGCGCGCGGCGGAGCAAGGCGAGGGGCGGCGGCGCAAGGCGCGGGCTGCAGCGCTGGTGCGCGGTCCATGGGCCTGGCGTGCACCGGGAGCAGCGAAGACCCCCTTGCCACGTGGCGCTTCCCCATTGGTTCGCCGGCTTCTAGAAGCCCATGGGAGGGTGACGCGTGGCACACCCGGATTGGCTGACAGGATCCGGAAGACCCGGCGCGGAGACCGGGCCTGTGCACCACGTGGACACGTGGCGGCTTCTGAGTGGCCCTTGCACAGGCTGTTTCCTGTTTTGTGAACGCGTGGTGCGTTTTGGTTGGCCCGTTTCGGTGTTCCCTGTTCGGATCCGATCCTGTGTGGAGCCCCAGCCCATTATAAATAGCAATCCCCACCCCCTCTCATTCCCACCTCGATTTGCGGGCCTTAGAGTGAGAATCAGGGCATGTGCCCTCTACGAAAATTCTTCCTCTCTCTCTCCTCTCTCTTTCTTCAGAATTTTAGAATTTTTGAAGATACCGATAGTGAGTTATCTGCGACGCGGCGCACTGCGACGGTTTTCTTTTTCGGCCCATTTGCCGTCGCAGTTCAGTCGAAAATTCCCTGTGTGCTAACCAGGAGGAATTTTTGGACGATTTTTGCGGCAGCGCGTTCCTAAGAGGTAAGGCTTTGATTTTTGTGTTGATCACTTTGCTCCATTTCATACTTTTGGCACGATCCCCGAGGTCTCTTTGACCCACCTTTTTGCTGTGGAAATTTCTGGACAGTGTCAACTTCTCCGATTTTTATCTTGGCGTAGGAGCATCAGATCGAGACGTTTAAAGAGTCGATTTTGATCTACTCTTCGCGAGGAACGCAACCGTAATTTTTCTGGATTTTTCTGAGCACTATACAGAGGTGAAAAACTCCTCTCTTTTCGTGCTATTTGAAAAACAGCAAAAGCTGTATTTTTATGAATAATATAGTTACACCCTGTGCAATGTGTGTTGCTGTAGGGCACCATTTTCGGCAGACAGCAGTTCTAGGGGACTGTGGACAACCAGGAGACTACCTGGGGTGTAGTTTGAGCTGCT
This sequence comes from Tillandsia leiboldiana, assembly GCA_029204045.2. NCBI lineage: Eukaryota > Viridiplantae > Streptophyta > Magnoliopsida > Poales > Bromeliaceae > Tillandsia > Tillandsia leiboldiana. The sequence goes on from CM055068.1 coordinate 29,025,186, forward strand.
CGAGGTGGGCGGTTGTTGCTTACCTCATTTTTGACAAGCTCACTGGGATTACTGGAACTCCCCTAAAATTTAATTGATGAGAACAATTGGGACAAACTAATATGACAATTGATGAGAACAATTGGGACAACTAATATGACAATTGATGAGAACAATTGGGACAAACTAAATTGATGAGAACTATTGGGACTACTAACAGGACTACTAACAGGACAATTGATGAGAACCGCTGGGACGAACTCTCCTAAAAATTAATATAACCCCACAGATGATATGATGACTTATATTGGGACACTGTGATTGAGACAAAGGCTATAATCTCGCATGCAAATGACTTTTATTCAGTAAATCAATCTTTTCAAATCTTTGACACTATTTTACAACTTTTAAAATAAAGACAGTTGCATGCATGCCCGGACATCAGGTAGGGCCACTATTTATTGCTACACTATCATATTAAGACTTGACATGTTTTATTGCTCTCTTTTGCTTTCAGTTGCTTGTCGCTCGAGTATGAGCAGGGGTTTGGGATAGTATAGCCAAGGTTATGTTAGATTATAAACTTGTGGGGTGTTGCGGTGACCGCGGACTGTAGGCGGTCGGCCGGATGTTTATCCTTGCATCAGACTGGGGTTGAGTCTGGTCTATTTTAGGCATCAGCAGGGGATCGGGTTTTTCTCTAGTGGATGGTTTTTCCCACTTATTGAGTACTATGGCATCAGATCAGGGTTTCTTAGTGGATGGCTTTTCCCACTTTGATCATAGTCATGATCCAGTCCTGCTGTTTACGACACTTATGATACTTATTACTGAGGTACTTTTACTCGTGTGGGTCGCTCCCCTCGAGTGCCACTCCGGAGTGTGTTACAGGCAGGCTTGAGTCCTTGAGACTCTCATTCCCTATCGGTGTTATGCATTGGCCAGCATATCCGATTTGGGCAGGCAAGGCGCAGCAGGCAGTACCAGTTTTACTGGTGGCATAAGATTGGGTTTATTCAGGCAGGCATGTTAGATACTGATGCATACATACAGTCATTCCTTTTGGCACTGCATTTAGAGGCATGCTAGTGGTGGTTTCCCCTTTATTCAGCAGTTCTGCTTACAGCCTTACCACTTTTTCCTTTCTGGCCTCTAGTAGTCCTAGTGGGTGCGTCAGAGTTGAGGTTTTGCCCACTAGGGGAGGCTACTGGTTTATCTGGTAGTTCTCACCCCCATTACTGTTTTTCTCTTTCTTCTTCTTTATTTTGCAGAGTCGTCTGCGGGAGCTGCTAGGCTATCAGCGCCTGATAAAGGTAAGGGGATCGCTGAGTAGATAGATCTCCTGGGAGACTGAGAGCTGTAGATAGACGTTGTACCCTTCACTCAGACTGTGATATTCTCCTTTTATTTTGAGTCTGGTTTTCGCCTGCTGGATGTACTATTTTGGTGAGCTGGGAGATTATTGTACATATTACAGTTTATTTTTAGTTCCAGTATGAGATACTATGTGGTTCTTCTACTTCAGCTCTGCATTATGCTCTTTTATTGTTTATATTATATCGAAGCAGGTTACCAGCGCTTCGTGTACTCGGGAAATCCCATGTGCACGGCGGATCTGTTGGCGAGCCCGGGTTCCGGGGCGTGACGGATTGAGTTGGTATCAGAGCTTAGGGATAGGTCAGTTGGGACTTAGGAAACCCTAGGCTTTTGGTAGACCCTAGGATAATAGGGCGCGAGAGACGTGACATTTTGCGAAAGTCGTTGATTTATTTGTTTGACTCTTCCAAGTAAGTGAAGAGAGACCGACATACCCCATTTCTGGTGAACAGTTATGTTGGCTGCAGACAACATAAAGTCACAGAAATAGGGGAATGTCTTTGACTTTCGCTAGATTGGGTCGTGTGGAATTTTATTTTGCTGATTTGTGGCTTTTGGTGACAGTATGTCACCCCGTCGTCATTTTTCCGTCGGGGATATTTCTACCCCTTCTGAGAAGCCCGAGCAGGCGGTATCTGCTGAGCTGGGAGAACTACGGGCCTTGGTGACCCATTTGGTGGCAAGAAGCTTTCGACAGGACCAACGCCTGGAGCAGTTGCTGGCGCAGAGAGGTGATTTGGCGGTTGACGAAGGGGCCAGGACTTTCGAGCAGCGTCCAGACAAGAAACGCCCCGCCCCAGATAATGATGGACAGGCCAGTTCAGGGAGACCACCACGACCCCTGCGGCCCCAGTCTACGGGCCGTGGGCGTCTTGATCGACGAGGACCTGGTAGATCGCAGAGGCCTCCGCAGCAGCAGTCTCGACAGTCTCGGGCGTCGGTCCGATGCATTTTCTGTAGGGGGCAGCATTCATCAAATACCTGTGGCTTGAGGGAGGGTCGATGCTTCCGATGTGGGCAGCCAGGCCACATCCGACCTACGTGCCCCTTTCGGGTTTTAGTAGCACCTTCTTCAGCATTGGCCCCTACCGCATCCCAGCAGAGGTCACAGAGGCCTCAGCGGCATAGGCAGCAGCAACAGCAGGTACGGCAGCCTCAGTCTATAGTTAGGTGCATTTTCTGCGAAGGTCAGCACACTTCAGGTGCTTGTGACTTGAGGTTCGGCCGCTGTTTCAAGTGCGGACAGCCCGGGCACGTGCGAGTTACGTGTCCTTCGGGGATAACGGTGGCACCTACTTCGGCATCTGTCCCTACCACTTCCCAGCTACGACCGGGAGCTTCACCGACAGATCTTCAAGGAGATCAAGTTTCATTCCCCCGCCCTTCTGGAGAGAGACAGCCGTTGTTGAGCAGTCAAGATGGCTTAGCGTAGGCAAGGGATTCTGCTATGGCTGATCGAGTGGAGGCAGGTATGATTTACTTTCTGGCATAAGGACTCGTACCTCGTTTTATAGGGGCATCTCTTTTATTTGTAGAGAACGTACATCATTGCATAGGGTTAGGAATAGGACTCTCACCTTGTGCACAGGAGGTGTAGATTCCCGATTGAACTCTGCACATGGAGGAGTGCTGTTAGCCCCGCCCGATTTAGATCGAGTCCTGGATTATGCCAGCAGACCTATTGGACCTGAGTCAACTGAAGGACTTCGATGTGGTCCTCGGGATGGACTGGTTGGCTCGGTATTTTGCGACTATTGATTGTGCCGCAAGGACCGTCACTTTTAGAAAGCCAGACCAGAAAATGTTGGTATATCGGGAATGTCAGAGCGCTTTCTTTGCCTCTATGATTTCGACTTCCCGAGCGAGGCTGATGATCCGTCGAGGATGTGTAGCCTTTTTGGCTAGTGTTGTTGAGGGGCCTACGGCGGCGCCGGAACTCGGGGATATCCCTATTGCCCGCGAGTTCCCGGATGTTTTCCCACCTGAGCTGTCTAGCATGCCGCCAGATAGGGAGATTGAGTTCGTGATTAACGTAGTTCCAGGAACTGCGCCAATCTCTAAGGCTCCATACCGGATGACACCGGCTGAGCTGCGAGAGCTTAAGGCGCAACTCCAGGATTTAATGGATAAGGATTTTATTAGGCCGAGTGTATCACCTTGGGGTGCGCCGGTGCTATTCGTAAAGAAGATGGGTCACTTCGACTATGTGTGGATTATAGAGAATTAAAGTGACCATCAAGAACTAGTACCCTTTGCCGCGCATCGATGATCTCTTTGATCAGCTGCAAGGGTCTTGCGTCTTCTCTAAGATAGATTTGCAGTCCGGTTACCACCAGTTGAAGGTGAAGGCCGTAGATATTCCGAAAACGGCATTTAGATCACGGTATGGGCATTATGAATTTACAGTTATGCCTTTTGGGCTAACTAATGCCCCTGCCGCATTCATGGATTTAATGAACCGGATCTTCCGACTATACTTGGATCGATTCGTAGTAGTATTCATTGATGATATCTTGATTTACTCCCGAAGTGATATTGAGCATGAGGAGCACTTAAGGATCATGCTGCAACTTCTGCAAGAGAAGAAGTTGTATGCCAAGCTGGCAAAGTGCGAGTTTTGGCTTCGGGAGGTAGTCTTCTTGGGCCATGTGATTTCCGTTGCAGGTGTGGCGGTGGACCCAACGAAGATTGAGGCAGTCCGTGATTGGCCCGACCGACGACGATTTCTGAGGTACGTAGCTTTATGGGTTTAGCTGGGTATTACCGTCGGTTTGTGGAAGGCTTTGCGAAGCTCTCCACACCCCTCACTCGCTTGACGCGTAAGGGAGTGAAGTTTATCTGGAGTGAGGACTGTCAAAAGAGCTTTGAGGAGCTGAAGAATAAACTGATGACCGCTCCTATCCTTTCCCTTCCTGTTATGGGAAAAGGATATGTGATCTATAGTGATGCATCACACAGCGGACTTGGTTGTGTGCTGATGCAGGAAGGGAGGGTAATTGCTTACGCATCAAGGCAACTCAAGGATTATGAGAAGAATTACCCTACCCATGACTTGGAGCTTGCTGCTGTAGTGTTTGCACTGAAGCTTTGGCGTCATTATCTATATGGGGAGCATTGTGAAATCTACACCGACCACAAGAGCCTAAAATACCTGTTCACACAGAAGGAGTTGAATTTGAGGCAACGTAGGTGGTTAGAGCTATTAAAGGATTATGATATTCTCTACCACCCAGGCAAGGCTAATGTGGTCGCTGATGCCTTGAGTAGGAGGGCGGTGCAAAGTTTGTCTATGTTGATCACAGACCAGGCACCGCTATTAGAGGAAATGAGACGACTCGAGATAGAGGTTGTGTCCCCTGGGGTCACTGCTAGACTGACATCTTTAGTCTTGCAGCCCACTCTGCTGGACAGGATCAAAGAGAAACAGAGTGAGGACCCCCACTTGGCCAGGATTAGAGATCATATTCCGAGTGATCAGTCAGGGGACTTTACGGTAGATGCCTCGGGAGTACTGAGGTACAGGAACCGAGCATGTGTGCCAATACATGTGGAGATTAGAGAACAGATATTGCGAGAGGCCCATTATACACCTTATACCCTACATCCTGGTGGGACTAAGATGTATAAGGACCTCAAGGCACACTTCTGGTGGAAAGGCATGAAGAGGGATATTGGGAGATTTGTGGCTCAGTGTTTAACTTGTCAGCAGGTGAAAGCTGAGCATCGAGTGCCAGCTGGCAAGTTACAAAGTCTCCCAATTCCCGAGTGGAAATGGGACCACATTATGATGGATTTCGTGGTCGGATTGCCAAGGGCACAGGGAGAAGCAGACGCTATCTGGGTAGTTGTAGATAGACTTACCAAGTCGGCGCACTTTCTGCCCATGCAGACTACGTGGCCACTTGAGCGACTAGCCCAGTTATATCTAGATGAGATAGTAAGATTACATGGAGTACCAGCCTCCATAGTATCAGATAGAGACCCGAGGTTTGTTTCGCATTTCTGGAAGAGTTTGCAAACAGCCTTGGGAACTGAACTCAGGTTCAGTACAGCTTTTCATCCGCAGACTGATGGGCAGTCAGAGCGGACTATACAAATCCTGGAGGACATGTTGAGGGCTTGCGTCCTGGATTTCGGCGGAGGGTGGATTCGACATTTATCTTTGGCTGAATTCGCATACAACAATAGTTTTCAAGCGAGCATTCAGATGGCTCCGTTTGAAGCATTGTATGGACACAAGTGTCGATCACCACTTTATTGGAGTGATGTGGGCGAGAGGCGGACCTTGGGACCAGATGTGTTGTTAGAGGCAGAGGAGAAGGTCCGAGTGATTCGGAAGCATCTTCAAACCGCCCAAAGCCGACAAAGGAGTTATGCCGATGTTCGGCGACGAGACTTAGAATCTCAGGTTGGAGATCATGTATTCCTGAAAGTCTCGCCATCCAAAGGAATCAGGAGGTTCGGCATTCGTGGGAAACTTAGCCCCCGATATATTGGACCCTTTGAGGTATTGGGGCGTATCGGGCCAGTTGCCTACCGACTCGCACTTCCTCCAAGGCTTGCTGGTGTCCATGATGTATTTCATGTTTCTACTTTGAGGAAGTATATCTTCGACCCATCGCACGTCATCGACTTCACATCGCTTGAGATCAGCGAGGATTTGAGGTATGAAGAACGCCCACTGCGAGTTCTGGATCGAGAGGTGAAAGAATTACGCAGTCGGGCCATTCCCTATGTGAAGATCCAATGGGGCAATCATGACGAGCGCGAGGCTACATGGGAGCTCGAGTCGGAGATGAGGAATGCTCACCCCTACTTATTCGAGACATCGGACTGAGAATTATTGTTTAGACTCGTTTCGAGGACGAAACTCTTTTTAGTGGGGGAGGATGTGATGATCCGGACTCCCGCAGGAACTGTGCAACATTAAACAGTGATTGTAGGGAGCTTATTCGGTGAAACAGAGCTTGTAGATTTGAAATTGAACATTTAATATAGACTCTGCACAAAAATCGGAGCAAATGGAATTTTCCGGGAGCTTTCGGCAAAATTTCGGATGAGAATTTGGCAAAATGGACAGCGGATTTGGACTCAGCGCGCGAAAACGGTCAAAATGATATATTCACTTTATTTTTTCGCTAAAGTTTACTGTTCACCGGAACAGTAACTCCGGCTTGCCGGAATTACTGTTCCGGCAGCCGGCGGCGACCGGCAGGCGGCGGCAGGCGGCGGCACAGCGGCGGCGCGCGGCGGAGCAAGGCGAGGGGCGGCGGCGCAAGGCGCGGGCTGCAGCGCTGGTGCGCGGTCCATGGGCCTGGCGTGCACCGGGAGCAGCGAAGACCCCCTTGCCACGTGGCGCTTCCCCATTGGTTCGCCGGCTTCTAGAAGCCCGTGGGAGGGTGACACGTGGCACACCCGGATTGGCTGACAGGATCCGGAAGACCCGGCGCGGAGACCGGGCCTGTGCACCACGTGGACACGTGGCGACTTCTGAGTGGCCCTTGCACAGGCTGTTTCCTGTTTTGTGAACGCGTGGTGCGTTTTGGTTGGCCCGTTTCGGTGTTCCCTGTTCGGATCCGATCCTGTGTGGAGCCCCAGCCCATTATAAATAGCAATCCCCACCCCCTCTCATTCCCACCTCGATTTGCGAGCCTTAGAGTGAGAATCAGGGCATGTGCCCTCTACGAAAATTCTTCCTCTCTCTCTCCTCTCTCTCTCTTCAGAATTTTAGAATTTTTGAAGATACCGATGGTGAGTTATCTGCGACGCGGCGCACTGCGACGGTTTTCTTTTTCGGCCCATTTGCCGTCGCAGTTCAGTCGAAAATTCCCTGTGTGCTAACCAGGAGGAATTTTTGGACGATTTTTGCGGCAGCGCGTTCCTAAGAGGTAAGGCTTTGATTTTCGTGTTGATCACTTTGCTCCATTTCATACTTTTGGCACGATCCCCGAGGTCTCTTTGACCCACCTTTTTGCTGTGGAAATTTCTGGACAGTGTCAACTTCTCCGATTTTTATCTTGGCGTAGGAGCATCAGATCGAGACGTTTAAAGAGTCGATTTTGATCTACTCTTCGCGAGGAACGCAACCGTAATTTTTCTGGATTTTTCTGAGCACTATACAGAGGTGAAAAACTCCTCTCTTTTCGTGCTATTTGAAAAACAGCAAAAGCTGTATTTTTATGAATAATATAGTTACACCCTGTGCAATGTGTGTTGCTGTAGGGCACCATTTTCGGCAGACAGCAGTTCTAGGGGACTGTGGACAACCAGGAGACTACCTGGGGTGTAGTTTGAGCTGCTCGAGGTGGGCGGTTGTTGCTTACCTCATTTTTGACAAGCTCACTGGGATTACTGGAACTCCCCTAAAATTTAATTGATGAGAACAATTGGGACAAACTAATATGACAATTGATGAGAACAATTGGGACAACTAATATGACAATTGATGAGAACAATTGGGACAAACTAAATTGATGAGAACTATTGGGACTACTAACAGGACTACTAACAGGACTACTAACAGGACAATTGATGAGAACCGCTGGGACGAACGCTCCTAAAAATTAATATAACCCCACAGATGATATGATGACTTATATTGGGACACTGTGATTGAGACAAAGGCTATAATCTCGCATGCAAATGACTTTTATTCAGTAAATCAATCTTTTCAAATCTTTGACACTATTTTACAACTTTTAAAATAAAGACAGTTGCATGCATGCCCGGACATCAGGTAGGGCCACTATTTATTGCTACACTATCATATTAAGACTTGACATGTTTTATTGCTCTCTTTTGCTTTCAGTTGCTTGTCGCTCGAGTATGAGCAGGGGTTTGAGATAGTATAGCCAAGGTTATGTTAGATTATAAACTTGTGGGGTGTTGCGGTGACCGCGGACTGTAGGCGGTCGGCCGGATGTTTATCCTTGCATCAGACTGGGGTTGAGTCTGGTCTATTTTAGGCATCAGCAGGGGATCGGGTTTTTCTCTAGTGGATGGTTTTTCCCACTTATTGAGTACTATGGCATCAGACCAGGGTTTCTTAGTGGATGGCTTTTCCCACTTTGATCATAGTCATGATCCAGTCCTGCTGTTTACGACACTTATGATACTTATTACTGAGGTACTTTTACTCGTGTGGGTCGCTCCCCTCGAGTGCCACTCCGGAGTGTGTTACAGGCAGGCTTGAGTCCTTGAGACTCTCATTCCCTATCGGTGTTATGCATTGGCCAGCATATCCGATTTGGGCAGGCAAGGCGCAGCAGGCAGTACCAGTTTTACTGGTGGCATAAGATTGGGTTTATTCAGGCAGGCATGTTAGATACTGATGCATACATACAGTCATTCCTTTTGGCACTGCATTTAGAAGCATGCTAGTGGTGGTTTCCCCTTTATTCAGCAATTCTGCTTACAGCCTTACCACTTTTTCCTTTCTGGCCTCTAGTAGTCCTAGTGGGTGCGTCAGAGTTGAGGTTTTGCCCACTAGGGGAGGCTACTGGTTTATCTGGTAGTTCTCACCCCCATTACTGTTTTTCTCTTTCTTCTTCTTTATTTTGCAGAGTCGTCTGCGGGAGCTGCTAGGCTATCAGCGGCTGATAAAGGTAAGGGAATCGCTGAGTAGATAGATCTCCTGGGAGACTGAGAGCTGTAGATAGACGTTGTACCCTTCACTCAGACTGTGATATTCTCCTTTTATTTTGAGTCTGGTTTTCGCCAGCTGGATGTACTATTTTGGTGAGCTGGGAGATTATTGTACATATTACAGTTTATTTTTAGTTCCAGTATGAGATACTATGTGGTTCTTCTACTTCAGCTCTGCATTATGCTCTTTTATTGTTTATATTATATCGAAGCAGGTTACCAGCGCTTCGTGTACTCGGGAAATCCCATGTGCACGGCGGATCTGTTGGCGAGCCCGGGTTCCGGGGCGTGACAGCTAACATACAACATCATGCCCAAAGAACTCTACTCAGACCCTGCTATGCATACACTCTCACTGCTAATAATATGCCTCAAGTACTATGCTCAAAGGAAAACTCACTCACACAAATCACCCAAATCTCAATGACTGTCCCACTTTGGACCAGTCAAAGTAAAACCTGCGCTCATCTACTGCCACTACGCCCAAACAGGACTTGGTCTTACGTAGGGTGTCCCTCAAGGACTATCTCAGTAATCACATCGCAGCCTCGTCAGGCTCGGTATCATCATCGCATCCGGAGCGTAGCTCGCGGGGAGCGACCCCGCGAACTCAAGTATCCCAAGTATTTCATAACTGGCATAAGATGCCAGGCTCAGCAGGCTATAATCCTCGATCAAACAGATCGGTATCACAAGCTCAAAAACACAACTCGGTCGGAGAAAGACTCCACGACTCGATCAGGAAATGCCCACACGATCTCAAAGCTATGTCGGAGAACCCTCGACGACTCAATCTGATAATGCATAACCCATGGCTAAGTCGGGAAACCTCCACGACTTGATCTGCCAAAACCCTAAGATCTTCAAAGCTAAGTGGGAGAATCACCTCCACCACTAAATCAGAAACACAACCCAGGATCTAGAACCATCCCAACAAGGAAGAAAACTATCATGACACTAGAACTCAACACATGACGCTCTACAAATATACTCGGCCCTCTGGCACGGGTACACATGCCACTCGAACAATCTGGACCATTCGTAAAGTTCTCAATATTTCAAAAATCCTTTTAAAGCGGAGTTTTACTTAAAAACGGGGTACTAAAATATTCTGAAGGTCCAAATGCAACCTGAATCTCAAAAGAATGCACAGTCTAGTGTCAAATAACCTCTAGATCATACTAAAAATGTCTGGGGCTCATAAAAGTCTTTCTACAATTTTCTAGGCAACTATCAGATTTATCAATATACAAGAATTAAACTAAACATGATCAATATGCTTACAGAAGCATTAGAGGGCATTCCATAAATCTCGAAGAAATTCCAACCCACCTGGAACGCATTCCGCAGGCAAACGCTGAAATCGGTGAAGCGCCGAAACCTTGAACTGACGAAATCTCGAAAATCGTGCCATAAATCCTGAAAAAAAAACCTCGTAAGCTCCAATATTAAGCTCCTGCCCAGGTTTGTCCAAGACAATGTCACCACACTCATAAAATACAAAGGTCCTCCAATACATCTCCAACATTATGCTCACATGCACATAATGATTCCAGATCACCTATACACAATCCCTTAACTCCAATAATTTAAAATTGCTCCCTGCTCAATGCAAGTCCTTCATCCATCAACATGCTTAATTAAGGTTCACAACACCACCAAGAACTCATGCACACACACACACACAAAGTCCACAACATGGAACCCACAGTACACTTAAAGCACTCAAGTCCATCAATAACCATGCAAGCCCAACACACCTTAATTCAACCCAAATTGCTCACAAAACAACTTGTTAAACCCACACTCACAGCACCATCGCAGTTCTCAAATAACTAATCACCTACACTATTCATTTAATCCACCCAAAACATCATCAGACATAAAAGCTTCACAAGTACACACTAATTCCTCCACAGCACTTATACAAAAGCTTCAGCACAAATAAAAACTATTTGCCTCCATATACCTCAATTGCTTAAGTCCACCTACATACATTCCAATCCATAACACCTTCTTTGCTGATCCACAACCCACAAACAGCATATTCACCCAACACACAAGTCCACATAAAATCTGCACACTAATTAAAAAGCTCACACAAACTCAACAAAACCAACAACACCTGTCCATTGGCAGCACACACACACCTCACACATACATGCTCTTACACATTCCAAAAACCACAGCACACACCAAGTCCATATACACGCAAGCCTCACAAGGATCAAAATCACAACATTGAACCCTTAGCCAACAAGAAGCTCCAACCCGTGCCACCATGCACCTTCGGCTCCGCGTGGCGGAAGTATTTCAACCGGCCAAGCCGCACCAAAACTGCACCACAACAAGAAAGAAAAGGGAAAAACCATAGTCAGTGAAGTAATAGGGTCAACACTCGCTATCGCCGGCGAAAACCGGACCCAAACGCGAAAACCCCGTGCGCCGGCGTGAGTCGTAAGCCGCAGCCACACGATCAACACGCTGCGCAAGAGCTGCCGGCGCCGCTGGCGCACCTGCCGCGCGGCGCCAAAGCATGCTGCGCGGCGACAAGCCGGCCGCGCAGCACCTGGACAGCCCCACGCGCGGCGTCCCTGGCGCTCGCGCAGCGCGCAGGTGCAGCTGCGCGCGGCGCCCTTGCACTACAACAAAAGTGATCTTTTGTGGCAATTTAATAGCGGCAATTATAAAATTGCCGCTATTAACTAATTACAAATACTGTTTTAGCGGCAATTATTTTAAACTTCAAATTTTTAGCGACGAATAATTCTATACTAAATAAACGGATGTTTGGCTATTATTTGAAAAGTAATTTTAGGCATTTGACTCAATAAAGCATTTAAGAAGTGATTTTGATTTTTAAAATCAAAATTTAAAAATTTAAAATTAAAAATTAAAAATTTTAAAAATTAAAAATTTTAAAATTTTAAAATTTAAAATTTAAAATTTTAAAAATTTAAAATTAAAAATTTTAAAAATTTAAAATTTAAAATTTAAAATTTAAAATTTTAAAGTTTAAAGTTTAAAATTTAAAATTATATATTTTAATTTTCAAATTATAATTTTTAAATTTTTAATTTAAATTTTTTAAAATTTTAAATTTTAAATTTTAAAATTTTAATCCACAAACCCAAACCCAACCCTCCCCGATCACGCGCGCACTCGAGCTCGCCCCCTCTCCCGACCCCTGGTGAAAACGAGCTCGCCTTCTCTTCCCCCCCCCACCTCCTCCTCCTCCTCCTCCGACGACGACGATGATCTAGGGCGCGCCTCTTTTCCGAGTGGAGCTAGAGCTGGAGCTGGAGCTGGATTGGAGCTCGATCGAGCTCTCTACCCCTAATCTCCATCCTCCCCCTCTCCGAACTCGAGTTCTCCCCCTCTCCTTCACTTCTATTCATCTCTACTCGGGCTCTCCGCGTCCTCTCCAAGCTCCGATCCCATTCCCAACATCCAAGACACAGCGATCAGATCCGAGACCTCGGCGGTGCAGCTTGTCAATTTGGTGCTCCGATCCATCGGTAAGATCTCTCAATCTCAAATTCATAGTTTCGTCCTTGAATAGATTTTATTTTTTTTCTGATCTCATTTGGTTTTGATGTGAATTTATAATTATGGTTCGATTTTTAGTGATTATTCTCCAAAATTTAGTGATTACTCCATATTTTGATGAGATTCAAACAGAAAAAGCATAAACGGGTGGAATTCAAATTAGGAAAGTGATTGCATGTGTAAAATATGGAGCCTAATGCAATACTTATGTACAATATGGGAATAACACAAGGACTATCTAGATCTAGTACAGTTATATCCAGATTTGGCATTCTACACTTCATTTCCTGATTGTTTGGGTTTAGAAGAGTCCTAGTATGATTCAAAGTAGTCAGACTGTTAAAATTCAGTCTGGTGTAATGACTTCAGAAACAGGAACCTATTGAATTTTCATTATCATTTTTCTTTCCTCCTATTGCACCTTTCACTTGAATAACATTACTCCTCCCATGGCAAAACCATCTCAATAGGTTTTGTTGGCAATGTATCCCATGTATGCTACCTAATGCTTTTCTTTCTTTTTTTTGGGCTTAAGCTGTAAGTAAAAGCTGAGTAAGCAGTGCAAATATATTTTGCTTGTTGAGTTATTCAATTGTTTCTTTTCCACCTTTTGTCTATTTATGGTATTAATGCAATATATGTCGTCTTTCTCTCAAGAAAATTTGTTTTGTTCTGATCATTAAGTTCCAATATCTAGGTAATTGAACACAAATTTTACGATCACAAGGCTGACATTTTCAGTTTTGGTATTGTGCTTTGGGAATTGCTGGCAGGAAAGGTAGCATCAACGGTTTCTTTGCATCAAATCTTTTACCATATGTTTTATGCAGACCATATTTATCAAGTTGACGTTTCATTGTCTTTCATTGATCAGCTCCCATACGAAGATCTAACACCACTTCAAGCAGCAGTAGCTGTTGTTCAAAAGGTATGTATTATTGCCCTTTCTTGGATGAGTGGTTGTGCTATTAGCATTCATATTTCTCATAAATAACAATAACTATTTACCAATTTCATGTTCCTTTTTCTATAATATTATCTGCATGTGATTTATACTCCAGATTCATTCCCTCCACTTCTCATGCATATTTTTCTGTCCCTCGTGTAGTTTTTATGCCAACTTAATGCACTAAATCTCCTGTTCTTTTGGAAGGTAAATTTCATTCGAGTGATTATTCAGTTATGTAAAGAGCTATCACTTCAATGAAATGTGCGATTGCTGAAAACCATTTCAGCACAAAAGCCTTGGCTAAATGGTTAATTCTAGAAACTAACTTGATTGTAAATGAGTTGTATATACAAGAAGAACAGTACATATCCTTTTTCTTCTTTATGAAGGAAGTAAAGGGTTATGGTGCTATTTGATGTACATTTTAAAATGGGTTTAACTAATGATTCTACAGCTGGTTTGACTATTTTCATCTGCTTTGTCACTCAGGGATTGAGACCCACTATTCCAAAGGACACTCATCCTAAGCTTGCTGCTTTACTCGAGAAATGTTGGCAGGGTGATATTACCTTTATGCACTAGGCATCTTTCGCTTTTCTAATAGTCCCTTGAACTACAAATGTGTTATAGAAAGAGAAAATTAAAGAAGTGTTGTAGAAAGAGAAGTGCAAATGTGCTGCTGCATATTTGATTTTATTCATGTTGCTCCTTCATATTAACCTCTTAAGTATTAGTTTATAGAAGGTTTTTTTCCATCTCATTCATTATACTTTTTAAAATTGTCATTATGATAAGTGAAATGGTTAGTAAAGCACATTGATTAATAGTTTGTTAAAGACATAGCCCAATGCAAATGAATCTTTTAGTTGATTTTCATGATTAGGTGAACCCATTTCTAGGTCAGAGCAATATTTTTAAAAGAAATTAGAGAGATAATTAACCTTAATTTTTATCTCTAAAAAATATTAGCCCTTTTTTCAATCCTATTTGATAGAATATATCCACCTATATATATATATATATATATATATATATATATATATATATATATATATATATATATATATATATATATATATATATATATATATATATATATATATATATATATATGTGTGTGTTTGATTCTTCTCCAATTGAACTTATAACTAATGGACTAGTCATTCCCATTGAAGTACAAACCAAATATTATTGAGACACAAGAATTAATCATTAATTATTATATTGTTATTCATTCTGTAGCAAAATAAAAAAACAAATTGGAGTAACAACATTTTGAGGTCTAAAATCTTAGTTCTGCTTTTTCTAGTAGCAACATTGAGCTGCTATTCATCATTAATTAGTGATCGAGTATTGCTATAAATTCAACTGGGTAAGTAACCTTAGGAATTTTTATCTTTAAGCTTATCTGGTTTGCTTGCTTTTGCTCAGAGAATAAGATTTCTGGATTTGGTGAGAGAGTTTAGGGTTGTTAGTTTTCCTTGTAAATGTCTAATTCTTTTTCCATATTGATTTAAAGCTAACTTCTTTTGCTACTGCAGTGCTTGAACAAATAGGAGTGGCGAGTCTCTGATTGTGCTTTCGATCACAGTTCTCATATAGAGGCCTACGCTACGGTATTCATCTGTTTCATAACTTTGAAGATAAGAGTTACAGGAAGACATCCTAAAAGTCTAAGAAGTATTATTCACCATCCACAGAACAAGTAGAGACTGGTAACATCACCTCTTGGTAAACTAAAAAAGGCTTTCATTCATTCTGTAAATGACTTTCTTCTCCATATCTTTTGTGTAGGGATAATTGTTGTTTGCTTGATTGCAGATACTTGAAGAACAAAATTCCACCTAACGAGAAGCAAAGGTTCCACTTTTTGTGTTTTGGACTCGGAAAGTGAATATTTTTGAGAAGGATTACGTCTTTATTCCGGTCAACTTCAAGTAAGAGGATTCTTGTGCCCTTCAATATATAAAGTTTGATTTCTTACTGTAATATTAATCCATATGCTTGAACTATCAGTCTTCATCGGAGTTTGCTTGTTATATGTCATCCCGGTGAAGTAGCACCTTATGTATTGTTATGTAGCACCTTATGCTGTCTAAATTATTATGTAGCACCTTATGCTGTCTAAAAATTAAATCCAACATGTACTCGATTTCGGTATTTGTTATGAATGTATTTTATATCATGCTAAAAGAATATTGTGTGGATTAAAGTTAATTTTCTATACTATTGCCATGATTATCATCAAATAGGTTGTTGAACCAAACACATTAACATCTTATCTCCAGAAATTTTGGTGACATTACTGAGGAACCAAACACGTATAGAAACACTTTTCATTTCAAGTTCTTAAAAGCAACAGACCCTTTTTTGTTTGTGTTCATCTCAATACCATATCACTTTATATTTTTACAGGACTGTAAAATATCAAACATCGAGTTTTTTTTTAAAAAAAAATCAAAAGCTCGAATGGTAGCAACTGCAACTCTTGAAAAGGATGCTACTACACCCATTTAGAACTAGGATATACTACTGAAACAATTAGGTCAGTACACTGCTAGTAAACAATGTGATGAGTTATTATGCAGTCTTTTATTATTTTATTATTTTTTTGATACTGTCACTGGTAGAATTTAATGTTTATTTTAATTACTGCTTTTTTGTGGTCCTGCGTGTGGTGCTAAGCATCAACCGGGCCATTAATTCTACTGAGCATACTTTGCCTTCATATATATTGGAAGTTTATAAAAGTTATCATGAGAAGTTTATAAAAGTTATCATACAAGCCCACATAAAAAGGACACATCTTTAGAGGTAAAATAAAGAGTTTACAGCATACTAAACAGATAATTACAAAGCTGCTAAACATAAAAATCCTTCTATTTCTATAAAAACTGCAACTAAAACAAACAAGAAATGTTCATCAGGTATAGTATAAGTTAAAGGTAAGAACAACGAGTCTCGAACATGTTAGAAATCAGAGTCTATGAAAAAAAGCAAGAACATTTTGATCTAGTTTGATAAACTGGTTCTCTTTTTGCATTGCTTAGGGAGTCTCAACAAATCAAGGCCATAATTTTGATCTATGGCGAAATCAAAAGAACTTCGTAAGATGAGAATTCATCCCCAAAATCAAGACCAGTTACAAATGGAAGCGGATTCTCGAACTGTGGATCATATGCAACCAAGTTCGAGTAACCCATCACAATCTTATGTGGATCAACCTACAAATTCTATCGGGAAAACAATTAGTGAATTGCAAGAAGAGGAAACTGAACAATCGGGTAACTGTAAATCTTGAAGAATAATAAATGTTATTTCATTTATTCAGATTACTTCGTATCTATTTTAATGTCTATTTTTTTATTCTTAAATTGTTTCTAGATCAAATGAGGGTTAGAGGACCTACTCTATTGACTGAAATTTGGAACCTGTCTGAAGATGAAAGGGTTGTTGTGGATTTCAACAACCGATGGCAGGCTATTGGAAATGAAGGGCGCGTGCTTGCTAGTTTCTTAGGCATTGTCGCACGAAATGCCAATCTAACGCCCTTACATATTCCAGATTGGCGTGCATTTCCAATGAAGGAGAAAAGAAACATACTTAACTTAGTAAAGGTGAGAAGGTTAAAAAACTAAATGAGATCTATTTCTAATATTATATAAAGATTACTAATATTATGTTTTTTGTTCTTCTAGTCGAAGTTTTCAATCCCTTCTCGTGGTGAAAAGTGGGTTCTAAGATCACTTGGAAAAAAATGGAAGGATTATAAATGCCAACTAAAATCTGAGTACTATCTCAAATACAAGAATATTGACGATCTATTAGAAAATAGACCGGAGCGTGTACCAAGGGATCAATGGACTACTCTTGTTTCTTTTTGGAATTCGGAAAAAGTGAAGGTATAAGAAACTTATATTCTTTCTTATTGAAATTAATATCACTTTTTCATAACCATTTGCTATAATATTAGAAACGTAGTGAAAAGAATCGAGAAAATCGTGGAAAACAAAAGATGCCTCACACTGCAGGATCCAAGAGCTTTGCACGGTTGACGGCTGAGAAGGTATCATACTAAACTTTTTCTGATTGTAAAATATTAAATATTCTAAAATTATTTTGTGATAATTTGTTATCTTGTATTAATATTTAGACTAAAGATGGAGTGGAACCATCACGGGCACACATCTTCATTGAAACTCATAAGCCTCGTAAAGATGGAAGGCCAATTGATAATGAGTCACTTGAAAAAATTGTAAGTTTTTTTAATTAATTAAATTTCTTATAAAATTGTAACTCTATAGCCTTTATTAATTTTTTAACCATATGCTAAGACTTTCTACATTATAATGTGCAGAATTTGATAGTGGAAAATATTGAAAAGCTACCAAATTCTATTGAACACAACAATAAAGGAGAGGTCGCTTGGGAAGGTGATATATACTGCCAAGTAATTGGAGAGGAGAGGCATGGACAAGTGCGTGGATTGGGACTTGGTCCAACTCCTACTAGTTTGTGGGCTCCTGGTTCCTTATATCAATCTGCTTCGAAGGATTTTGACAAAATAAAAGAGTTAGAGAAAGAAATTAAATTGATGGAGCAGCGTCATGTGGAGGAGATGAAGATTATGAAAGAAAATCAAGCACGTTTAGAGGCTGAAGTTGCAATGATGAGGTCAATCATAATTAGAAAATTTCCCGAGGAAACGGTATCTTCTTGTTCTCGATCTAAAGAAAAGGTAAGAAAGTTTTACTTGTTGAAGTTTTTTGTTCCTTAATCTCTTTAATATTTCTATATACTTGTAGGTCGTTTTTGAACTACTAAATTACTTAGTTAGCATAGTGTGCTCTGTAATATTTAATGCAAATTACTTTAAATCATTAAAATACTTCCTTGTTATCATAACTGATTATTTTTTATTCTCGTGATGTTCATGAAATAGGTTTCTGATGCTTCTAGTTTTCATCATGATATGGATGTACAAATTACTCATTGTTCTAGTTCTTTTCATACTGCTTGATCTACCCTTGATGGTGCCACTTCTCGATTCAGCGCTCTGATCCACTGGTAAGAGCACTCTATCTCGAATTGACTAATTTGTCACATGACTTTTTACTTAACATGTTATTGATTAGTAACTTAGTTTCCAACTCAATATGTTCTAAACTAAACTGTGTTAATATGTTATTTTTGTCAAGAACCTGCTTAACGTGGATCTTTACGCCATATTCTTCTTGACATGGTAGCCTCCATTGCCTATCTCTACTGTATACTCTCTAAAGCTTTGGAAAGTTAGCTGCTTGTCGAATTCTCGCGTTCGTCAGGCTTGTATTAGATAGCTAGGGCTTGATTTTGGATGCTCCTGATCATTGACTCTCGGACGATTTATCCCTCTCTGATGCTCCGTATAGATAACTTTGTTTGTTGGAATAGAAGGAATTATTATTAGATTTTGACCCCTGAATGATTCAAGAAGAAATCGGAGAGATGACGACTCTCCGATCGGAGGTGTTTTACTTTTATAGGATTTATCTCATGCGAACATAAGAGTAATTTGTGTTTGTTCCAGAACTAGAAACAATTTGATCTATATGTTATTTATCTCGTGCAAAATTGATTTTGTAGACACATGAGTTTGTTTCGTTAATGACTAAGAATGCTACCTTAATATGTATGCTGAAGTTGGCATAGGAAGAAAATAAGCAGTAGAACATATGCTGTTGATATTCTGATTTGTAATTTTTGGAGAATAGAAGATTTGTAAACTGTTCAAGTGATAAGAGCTTCTGCATCATATAAATTTACAGTATGCTTTTGTAGTACAAGGCTCACTTTAATGCTGCAAACATCAAATGATGAAATGACTAAGGACAATCTGTGTAACATCTATCAATAGTTGGTTTAACTTTTGACAAATTTATTTCTCTAACAGTGCTGCTACTTTTTTTTTCCTGTTGTTGAACTTGGAGTGATTTAGGTCCAAGGAGCTTGGAAGCCGGCACTTCTTTGATTAGCTACATACTTCTGTGGATATCTTCTACTTATCTGAAGTAGTCATACATTTAAAGCTACTCTTATTCCATCACTCTCTAACTCCCCCGAATGATGATAACAATTTGCATATAGGACTTGTAATGCTACTGATGAGGTATCTTTGTTTTGACAGTCTGCCAACTTTCAGATATTGATCCATTTAATTCACTTGTCACTGGGTGTAATGGTGGCAAAAAACTCATTAATCATGTAGTTTGTTGTAGTCTAGTTGATTACTTGTGTGGCTCAAACCTGCTATCATCGATCCCTGCTTATATGCTAGCTGTAGATGAATTCTTTTCCATGGTAAACTTCACGAATCCAGGAGTTTTAGGGGACATGGCTTATTTCCGTCGATATTACGAAGTAAGCCTACATCCTTTTTACCTTGCTATTTATTGAATAGATGGACACCGAGTACATTACATGTGCTTTGTGGAGTATTTTCTGTTTATGGTGATGTTTCTTCCTTTAAGCGATCACAAATTCACAGAAAGGCTTGCTGTCACATAGTAGATTCAAGATCCTCTATGCTTGCTTTATTGGCTAGCTCATCCAGAGTAGCTTGAAAGTGCATGTAGACATCACACAGCCTTCTCCTGATCTGTGATTAGCAATTTTTACTGTTCCGTTTTTATGCTTTTGCACTTTTCAAATAAAAAAAATCATGCTTCAAAAGTACCATCCTGTTGTAAAAGTCATTTGTGATATCATTGAGCAAAGATCTTCATACTAGCTAGAGCCTGGTTCATAACCCATTTCAAAGTAACCAAAATGACTCTATAAAATCCTTACACAAGATACAGCTGTTATATACATGTTTTAATGCATATATTCTGATGTTGCATATTTACACAAAGATCTTCATACTAGCTTCTCGCTTGCCCTGCAACCTTTTTCATTTACCAATTAGCAAATTAAAACATACTTTTGTGGAAAACTAATTCTGATGTTTTGGCGGTCATTCTTAAAAAAAAAATATTGTAGGTACATGGCTTACATCATGGATACCAATGAAGAGGAACGCATCCGTGTTGTAGATTATATCATTTCTGGCACGATTTGTCCAATCAGTCTCTTTTTCGGCTTATTGATTCTTTGTATATATTTCAGGGCAAGACTGTTGAGGTTGGAAGAGCACATTTTGAGACAGAAAACACAAGATTCACAATTCTAGATGCTCCGGTAGCCTTCCTCTCTTTAACATGCACTTTTAGATCATGCTGGCTGTTCTTCATTTTGGTTTTGATTTTTTGCATAAGTACATTTGCAAAATTGTGTAAAAAGTTGGTATTTGCATGTCTGCCACTGAATACTATATGTATTTGCATTCATTGCCTTGCTAGGCTATATATATGGTTGAACGGTTGTAGCATCAAAAATCTAAGTGGTATGAGCACAGATAAACAAAACTTTCAGGGCTTGTGTATGGTTCATCGTTTTTGTAGGGCCACAAAAGTTATGTGCCGAATATGATAAGTGGAGCTTCTCAAGCTGATATTCTTTTTGTTTTGAATCAAACTTCTACTCAGCTCATTTTAATGTATTCTGCTTAGATCCAATTTGGCCACTTACCTTGAATGCTTTGGTTTTTTCTCCTAAGGAAAAATATAATTTTTTTCTCTTTCTAAATGTCTTTCTATCAGTTGTTTTACTATTACTAAGTAATTTCATGCTTCAGTTTCCATACATACGATTATGCAAGGCACTTTGTTAGTGCCTGCACGAGAATTCTTGGGCTCGAGGGCACACCAGAAGGGGTAGAAGATCAAGGAAAACTGACGAGGGTGGCACCGGTATGATACACTCTGTCACTCTTATTATTTTTTTGCATCATGTGGATCGACACTTCTGTATGTATGCATTGTATCACATTAGTTTTCAAAAATTGCGTAATTTGTATCAGATTAGTCTTCGAAAGTTGTATCACAATGGTTTTCAAACATTGCCCAAGCGTGCAATTATGTAATTACCTAATTTGTTCGTAGATCAAATCATTCTCCTTTTTTGGTAAATCCTTTTCTGGTTTTGGTGTTGATGGTTCTTACACACTTTGGTGTTGATGGTTCTTTTATAGGGTTTATACAAGACCTCTAGTAATTTCTGTACCCAATGCGAGGCAGAAGGATTCAGGAAAATCACTTTTTATCAGGTAATTTGTGCTATCACGCAAAACTTACTACTTGATTATCAATCCGCCATAAATTTCTCTAGCTATTTTACAGAAATTTGTTTTTACATATCTTGATTTTTTATTTTAATTGGCATGGTTGGTGTTTATTTTTAATGACTTGTATAATAAAGAATTGAACATGAGTTTTAAGAACTAAAACTGTCAGTTATTTGACCATGTCTTCATCATGTCAAAATTGATCTTAAACTGCCAAAGGATTACCTTTAGAATGTGATATTGTATTGCCAGGATCGCCCTGATGTGATGGCGAAATATACTTGTTGGATTGAAGCTGACAAAACTCTCTATCCAGTACTTTTATCAAATGGAAATCTTGTAGAACAAGGTGACCTCGAGGTAAATTTTGGATCTAAGCATAAAATTCTGAAATTAAATTAAAAGTTGTGTGGTGGAATTCCCTCGTAATGAGGTCTCTTATATCTGCAGAATGGCAAACATTATGTGCTTTGGGAGGATCCCTTCAAGAAACCCAGCTATTTGTTTGCATTAGTTGCTGGTCAATTGGAAAGCAGAGAAGACTCATTTGTGACTTGTTCTGGCCGGAAAGTAGCATTGAGAATCTGGACCCCTGCACAGGATGTACCAAAAACTGCCCATGCTATGTATTCTCTGAAGGCAGCAATGAAGTGGGATGAAGAAGTTAGTAAATTTTTGTCCTTTTTCGCATCTGTGCCAATGATATGTGCGGTACCCTCTATGAGATTGGTGACATTACTTGGTTTTTGACTTTCTTCATGTAACAGGTTTTTGGTCTTGAATATGATCTTGACTTGTTCAACATTGTCGCTGTTCCTGATTTTAACATGTAAGACTGGTTATATTCATACTGTTACAACCTTTCTCCCTGTGATTCCATGAGATTAAATTAGAAAGTTATGTGTGGTTGTGAAATATTTTTCGGTTGCAGAACATGGATACATGATTACAGTCATGCTTTATCAGTCACATGATGTCCTATTTATTATTAGTGATAGTTTGTGTTTATTAGCTTTGTTTAGTAACTTCTTCAAAATGGATTAACAACCTGGGATTCTGTTGTTTGCAGGGGGGCAATGGAAAACAAGAGTCTGAATGTAAGAAACCTGGAGTTAATCTGCCTATGTACGTACTGTCAAATTAACTTATTGTATTAACTGATGGTATTTAAATTGTAAATGTGCAGATAATGTCAGAGTCATTTTGATATAACTTAATTCATCAAAAACTTTATGAATGTGATTTACGTGCTGTGCCTCTACTCAGCTACTTGTTTGTCTTATCTTACCAGTCAAGAAGTGCCTCCAACTCCTGGACAACCGGTGAAAGAACCCATGCTCATACCTGTTGCTATTGGACTTCTCGATTCTACTGGAAAAGATATACCCCTCACTTCTATTTATAACAATGGAACACTGCAGACACTCACAAACGGCAATCAGCCAGTCTTTACCACAGTACTTCAAGTTAAAAAGGTCAGATAGTAATGATAGTTTAAGGACAATTGTTATAAACTTGTTGTCTTTTATATGTCATTTAGTTTTTCTCTAGATGGTAGTTTGAATAGACAATGTGATGTGGATAGGTGAATAAGGCATTTTGATGTATATCTTGTGTGACATTGATCTGAACTCTTTTGTCAAACCTCACATTCATTTATAGGTGAGACAGCTTTGTTAATCACGAATCAAGTAACAGTTTGGTTCTACAGTAATTTTTAAAAATCAAACAGAAAGCTTTCAACACAGAAAGACACTTGCCATTTGGATTCATTTTTCTCTTCTGACTTTTATGCCATAACTTTTATAAGTGGCTTTGAACACACTAGTAATTTTCTTTTCCTAGTAATAGTTTGTTGACTGTTTCTTTTTTTTTTTTCCAATCTTTTTGTTCTGCAGAAGGAAGAAGAGTTTGTTTTCTCTGATATACTTGAGCGGCCAATTCCCTCACTCTTGAGATGTTTTAGCGCTCCAATTCGTCTTGATTCTGATCTGGTGGACAGTGATCTATTTTTCTTACTTGCACATGATTCAGATGAATTCAACAGGTATGCTTCTACTAATGTCTCTCCATTCAACAAAATATCTTTTCATTTTATGAGTATCATGTTTGTATAATTGTTTAATAGATGGGAGGCTGGTCAAGTATTGGCACGCAATTTGATGCTGAATCTTGTAGCTGACTATCAGCAAAACAAGCCACTAGTTCTCAACCCAAAATTTCTCGATGGGATCAGAAGCATCCTGTGCAACTCGAGCTTGGATAAAGTAAGAGTGTTCTTTAATCTCAACCCTCAAGCTTTACTCATTTGGTTCCAATTTTCTTTGCTGACATTTTTAAGTTACCCTGGATTTTTAGGAATTTATTTCAAAGGCCATTACTTTACCTGGTGAAGGAGAGATCATGGACATGATGGCAGTTGCAGATCCTGATGCTGTTCATGCTGTTCGTACTTTCATTAAAAAGCAGCTGGCCCTCCGGCTAAAGGAAGAGTTTCTTGCCACTGTGAGCTTGTCATTCTTTTTGTGCTGCCTTTTTTTTTAGTATGAATTGTGTCTTTGAGATATGATTTCTTTCTTTGTAGTTTGTTTTTATTTCTGCACTTGGTGACTGTCTATTGTACTTTCTTCTAGCTAAAAAACAATAGAAGCTCAGAACCATATGTTTACGATCATCCAAGTATGGCTCGTCGGGCTTTGAAAAGCACCTCTCTTGGTATGTTTATTGTTAAATTTGCCATTTAGTTTCAGAGATAGATTTAGAATGATTCATGGTGGTGAACTTAAATGTAAATATCTGTTTTATTACCTGTAGCCTATCTCGCATCATTGAATGAGCCGGAGCTCACTGAACTTGCATTGAACGAGTACAAGTCTGCAACTAATATGACTGAGCAGTTTGCCGCCTTAGCTGCCATTGCCCAAAATCCGGGTCAAGTCCGGGATGATGTCCTTGCTGATTTTTATAACAAGTGGCAGCATGACTTTTTTCTTCACATATGGCTTTCAAAAGTTTTAACTTCATGTATGTATACCATTGTATTTGGGGAATGCTGTTCTTTGAAAATGTTCTAAACTGCCAAACCAAACACTCAAATTTTGGATGACTCTCCAACTTTGTTTTTGTCAGAAACTGTACTTTCGGCAGCTATGTAAGAAAATCCATATTTTAAAGGGGTATATATATATATATATATGTATGGAGATGATTGATGATATTTCAGGGTTATACACATATATTAGAAAGGCCCAAAACTAATTTTAAATTATTTTGCTTGTTGATTGTTCAAAGTGTAAATGCAGCAGATTTAACTTTTGGCATTTCTTCTATCATAGGTTGTGAATAAGTGGTTTGCTCTTCAAGCAATGTCAGATATTCCAGGGAATGTTGCTAATGTTCAAAAGTTGTTGTCTCACCCTGCTTTTGATTTACGCAATCCAATCAAGGTGATAATCTAGCTTTTACTGGTATCATCTTTAGGGCCCTCTTTTCTTTGTGTTCAAGTACACAATACCATTTTTGCTTGTGATTCAGGTTTACTCACTAATAGGAGGATTCTGCGGATCACCTGTGAATTTCCACACAAAAGATGGGTCAGGCTACTAGTTCTTGGGTGACATCGTGTTAAGATGCTTATTAAGAATTTTCATATCTTCTCAGCTCATTATCTCAGTTACTGTAATCTTTCAAATATAAATTAATGTAGTTATCTTTTTTCAGGTATAACAGATGATGATCTTCGTGAAACAGCATATGAAGTCCTCGTCGCTGTTGTTTGACAATTGTATTTTTATCTTTAGATTGAAAACTTTGAATGTAATTTTTAATTGACAATTATATTTTTACTATGCAAATTCTTATTTGGTTAAATATATTGGCTTCTGTTGTTTGACAATTGTTGAATGTAATCAAATTTAAAATTGTTTGCATGAGTAATTTATTTTTAAATGTCAATTTAAAGAGTCTCAAAATAATTGCCGCTATAGATCCTATTTACTAGTTATTTAATATGTTTTTAGCGGCAATTATAGATAATTATAGCGGCATTTATAATAGTTACTATTATATATCATTTAGCGGCATTTGTTTAGGCTTTTACCAACCGCCAAAACAAATGCCGCCATAACTTTTAGCGACCCTGCCAATAGCGGCGATTATTATAATTGCCGTTAAACTATTTAGCGGCAATTATAATCGTCGGGAAAGTAAAAAATAATTGCCGCTAAAAGTCATATTTGTTGTAGTGTTGGCGCCCGCATGCAGCGCCTGCGCAGCTGCGCGCGGTGCCCCTGGCGCCCGCGCGCAGCGCCCTGGCGCTAGCCGCGCGGCGCCCAGCCGCGCAGCGTCCGCTGCGCAGTGCCCAACCGCGCGGCGCTCTGCTACGCGGCGTCCAGTGCGCAGCATCTAGCTGCGCGGCGCCCGCCGCGCAGCGCCAAGCGCCGGCCGCGCGCGCCGCCTTCGCGTGCGCGCGCGGCACCCTGCGGCCACCGAGCACGAGGACAAGCAGTCCTAGCAAAACCAAGGACACCAAAAAAAAACACAAAAAACCAAAACCAACACACTCTCAAAAACTGCACATACCTGTTGGAGCTCGACGCGCGCGCACGCTCCGCTCGCTCCACTCGGCTTCTCGCAGGGGACACCTCCACTCTCATTCTTTCTACTCTCAATTCCTCTGTCTTCATCTTCCTTCTTCCCCTTCTTTCTTCCTTTCTTTCTTTTCCTCTGTTTCCCACTCCATTCCGCTAATTTAGAGAGGAGGAAGGAGGTGACGTGGCGGCCTTTAATTAAGGATGGCCTTAATTAGAGGTGGTGGTGGTCAGCTGTAACAGGATTTAAATATTCCTTCACCCAAAAATATCTAAACTCACTTCTATTTAATTCCATCATTTTTTTTCTTTAAATTCCTTTCATCTCACAATCCCTTACTTCACAGACCATCCACTAATTTACCCCAAATTAATTAAATTAATTAATTAATCCATCAAATAGCCCCCGCCAACTCACTTTTTGTCCTCGGGGCCTCCGCACCAGTCCGGAACCTACCGAACTCCGATGTAATATGAAAATACACATGTCCACAGCTTTTTCTCCTCAAAAAGCTCAACCGTTGAGTCGGGGTGCTCATTTCAAAAACCGGCTCCAAAATCGTCAGTTCCGACTCACTTTTCGCCTTCGGGTCCTCCGCGTCAGTCCGGAACCTCCCGAACTCTGCTGTAAACACAAGGTATACCTGTTCCCAGTATTTCCAAATTTTTCTGCACTCCACTGTGAAGTCGAGGCTTCCCCGAAGCCAGTCCTCTAACGGCGCACAAAGCCCGGAAAAACTCCGATTCAAGCTGGGGCTTCCGCGTTGATCCGAATCGACCCGAACTCATCTGAAAACAAATAAACAACACGCCCGAGGCAAATCCTCTGCGTCACACCATTTTGCGAGGTCGGTGCGCCATCCGAAATCCCGGTGTTCTATATAAATAATACATGAACCTGCCTGTGCTCAAGTCACAACGAACCCTCATCATCGTCTATCCAAGACGTGGCATCACCACCGTATATCAACGGCGTGGCACTGGGTCAAACAGGACCCTCGATCCATCAGATCCTGCAACTGCGCCATCAGCTCTCTCAGCTCTACAGGCGATATCCAATGAGGTGCTGTCGAGGGTGGCACGGTTCCCCGAATCACGTCAAACGTAATCTCTATCTCCCAAACCGGCGGCATTTCAAACAGCTCAGGTGAAATCACACCCGGAATCTCGTGGGCAACAGAGATATCCTTGAGTCCCGACGCCGCCGTAAGCACCTCTCACACTGTCGCTAAAGCCTGTGTGCTCTAACAATCACAACAACCAAACCTCCTCTCGCCTGCCTCGCAGAACATCGACGTCCTCTCTCTCCTCAGTCAAAATATCCTGTGGCAT
Source organism: Tillandsia leiboldiana (assembly GCA_029204045.2). NCBI lineage: Eukaryota > Viridiplantae > Streptophyta > Magnoliopsida > Poales > Bromeliaceae > Tillandsia > Tillandsia leiboldiana. The sequence goes on from CM055068.1 coordinate 29,052,808, forward strand.
TGTGCCAATCTGTCTCAAGCACATGGTCAAAATACCGAACTGCCACAATTACCAATAAGTCTGCCGGCATAACTCGCGGCCTCAACTGCATTGGACATGATCCACAAGCCTTCTCCACATGCACAACACTAACAGGAACCTGTACCTCTAGTGCACGTGGTAACAAATCTACCTCTAGTCCATGCAGGAATGAACCATGCTCTAACTCCGACTGTTGTGATGAAATCCCACCTGCGACACTCGATCCACTATCGTGGCGCCCTCCAACCGGGCGGCACAGATTCATCCGCTCAAAGCAAGTGGTTGTCGTTCAATCTGCCAGAAAATCAGGACTATCCACAAGGGAGCACGACCTCTGTCTCTGCTCACATTGAGGCGACGAATAGGGTCCTTCGCATATAACAAATCCACGCTACAGCTGCGCCACTCTGATAAAGACGCTGATACTACCATTGGGGTCCACCCGATCTCTGGCGTCTCAGGAATCCGCCGTCCTGGAAAAAGAAATCAGGAATGCCTCTACCGGCCGATCTGTCCTCCATCACCTAGCGCCAAGCACCAATATCCAGAACTCGCCTCTGGCGGCAGATCCCTATCCAAAGGAACTGCAACGCCACGCTCCAACACAACGCCTACACCAACGAGGCGTTAAAACCTATAACGGAGGGACTGAATAAACTGAAAAGTATCCTGGCGCAATCCACTCCCAGTCTCACATATCCTATGCGCCTCGTCCCTCGAAACCTGGAGCGCGCAGTTCAACAACTGCATAAACTCTCTAGCACAGGGAGGCTCTCAATTGATCACTCCATCACCACCAACCACGACTCTGCCTCCAAAGGCTCCAAACTCAATCTTACGAGTCGGGGTGGTTCATCTGCCAAATCTGGCTCAATAGATCGATCGCGTCCCCTCAGCTCACCAGCTGTCAACTATCCACCCTGCCTCGGTGCCTCGCCACTAAACATTGGCACAGAGGGGGCTACTCACTCCATCGGTGCCACAGAAATCCCCGCCCCTGAGGATACTGCAACCGTGTGGTCTCAGAAGGAAGCTCTGTCGAGCAGCCCGCTGCTCCGACAACTGTGTCACTAAAACCAACTGCTCGCTCACTCTGTCGCTAATAAGCCTCTGACAATCCTATCATCGGGTCTGGAGCTCTCTGACCTCAATCCGGGTATCCGGCCCAAAACCAACCGCTCAAGCTCAACTGCTACGACAGGATGCACACGGGTCAACACCCAGTGTCGGGGAGACACCGCTCGCCACGACGAAACCACAAAACAGCACACAACAGCGCTCGACCCAATCCAGCGAAAGTCTAAAGCATGTCACCCGTTCCACAGCATTATGTTATCTGCAGCCAACATAATCACTTAGGAGAATAAACATGCCAACCACTCGTCCCGTCCCCTAGGAGAGGTATAAAACTCAATTAGGACTCTCACTATAAATCACGACTCTCACGAAGTCAACCAAGGGTCAAACCATAAGCCTAGGGTTTCTAAGTCCACCATGACCTACAACCTAGGCTCTGATACCAACCTAATCTTGTTACGGAATTTAAGTTGGCATAGTTTCGTGAAAGTCTCAAGTCTTGAAGATTGAAGGTGAAGAAAGTTGGATCATTTAACTCAATCTCAAGAAAGAAGAATTCAAAAGGATCAGGTATGTTTTACTAAAGATTTTGTGTGATCCGAATACTTCTTGTAGTGTAGAAACACTTGGAAGAATCTTTCATTGCATACAAATCAAAAACTGGACTTGGGACATGTTCAGGATCCGGATCAGGTTGTTCGATCCGGATCCCGAAGGTGGTTCGTTCATATACCAGTTCAATCCGGATCGTAGCCTCTCTTGATCCGGATCCCGAACACTGAGTTTACCATCTTCCTTGAACGATCCGGATCAGGCTTCGCAATTCGGATCCCGAACGTTGATGTTTGGTGAACTGTATGAACGATCCGGATCAAGCACTTCGATCCGGATCCCGAACCTTCGTTTTTCTGGAATTGCCTGACTCGTTACGACGATCCGGATCACAGCTAATCCGATCCGGATCGCCGTCCGTAAAATTTCCAGAAATGTTAGGTTTTTGATTCTTATCTCCTTCCTAGGGTTTCTAACCTATAAATAGACCCTATGACTCTTTTTCTAGGGTAAATCCAAATAGCCGTCATTTTCATATATCATCTTATACGGCTCTAGATCCACATATAGAGAAGAAAGGAAATCATTAGAGAATACTCTATGTTTCTTCATCTATATTGATTAGTTTGATTCTAGGTTTTCATACTCACATCTTGAGTTGAATCAAACTAATGAATACTTAGATGGTATTTCCGATCTATCTTTGATCTAAGTATTCGGCGGATCATCACCACCAAAAACAACGATTTACCCCAAAAATCGGCGCGTGGATTCGCGTGTCCTTGTGGATTCAAGGTTCAACCGCTCTCGTGGATTCGGAGCGAGGCACGTTCGTGGATTCGAAGGGTGCTATTGGGTGAAGACCGTGGATTCGGTCGGACGTCGTGGATTCGACGTTGGACGCCGTGGATTCGGCGTTGGGCGCAGATCGTGGATTCGAGAAGCGTCGTGGAGCGAGCGGAGAAGATCCTCTAGGAGCGTATGGAAAAGGTTGAGTCGTAAGTGTGTACGGTAAATCACCTTGTACGTGTTTTAATTCTAGTGGATTTCTGCCGTGTTATCGGTCCCGTGGTTTTTTACTCCGGTGATGGAGTTTTCCACGTAAAAATCTTGCGAGTTAATTTTTATTTCCGCATTGGGTTTTTATCGCAACGATTTTTGAGTGTTTATACGTTTACACCTATTCACCCCCCTCTAGGTGTTTTTTCCCCTATTTAGATCCTTATTACATATAACCCAACAAATCTGTCACGCCCCGGGGTCGAAACTGCGACCCGGGCTCGCCAACAGATCCGCCACCTATGCCAAACCCGCATAGGCGAAGCATCCTACCTGCAAGAAAAGTACTACAGCTAAACAGATATCAGAGCTATAAATGAAAATCTGCTGTAAAACTAAAATCAACCACTGTACAACTGGAAATAATATAACAATGTCCATCTCCCAAAAATGATAATCATACAATATCCTCGTATACACCAAAAATCAGAACTCAACAGGGAGGTATCTCCAATAAATACAACAGTGTACAGGCTCTCAATACATATCATGTCCTCACTACATCAGTCTCTCAAAGGAGGAAAATAAAACAACTAATCTACTTAAGCTCTCCTCTGAAGGGGTACCGCTACTCTCCAACGACGGGTAGGGATCTAGCACGCGACTCCCTCGCCTCGATCAACAACCGCAGAATCAGCAACACCCGCTAAGACTCTGCAAAACAAAGAAGAGGAAGGAAAAAGGAAGGGGGAAAAACCCCCAATGGGTGTGAGAACTACACCAAAAAGGGAGTTCTCAGTGGGTATCACCGCCACGCCCGACGGTCTGCCCACCAAGTCCTCTAGAGACATAAAATAACCAAAGCAGTGAGAACCGAACAAAAACGCTGCTGACACTCAACAACTACCATGCCTCCATCTAAATGCTCAAGAGGGGAGAATGAAAGAATGGTATGCAACCACTAGCACATGAAGAGCACAATCGACCCAATCAAGCTGACTGCCACATCTGGTCCAGTCAAACCTGCGCCCCACCTACAACCACCTCCCACTGCCGGGCAGGAATTACGTAGGGTGTCCAAACGGACTAACTCGCTGCCGAGAAGTGGCTCATGCAGGCTATAGTCGAAATCCACTCTTTCTCTCAGAACGGATAGAATCATGATGCTCAACCTCTCACATAACGGTCAAGGTACTCTCAATGACACGGGACCACCGTCAACCAAACGGTTCCCAACAATACTAGCACTGGTCTAAACTCAGCTACCAGACTGCACTCGGCCCCCAGGTACGAGTGCAACAATAAAAGTATCTGACCGAAATAAACCCAATCAAATGAACCTGTGACACCCCCGGAATTTGGATTAGTCCTATATGTAAATGATATAATAGGACTAAATCTCTTAACCCGGTTATAGCATTTTGGATGGTAGCAAGATCCAAGAGGTTATGAGAGTTAAGCGTGCTAGAGCTAGAGTAGTTGTAGGATGGGTGACCCCCTGGGAAGTGGGGCGTCGCAGTTGGTATCAGAGCCATTCACCAGCCGGAAATGTGAGATGAGTCTCGGCTGAGCCAGGGTTATATAGCGGGTAGAGCGAGGCTCCCCGGCTAATGACCGTTGTTAGTGGAGTGCAGCTCCTCACAAGGTCGGCTAAGGCTAGCGAGACGAGTCTCACATCGCCTGGTGCTTGTGAGTGTGCTTGAGCCTGACGTGGACGTCAGGGCTTAAAGGGGGGAAGAATGTGACACCCCCGGAATTTGGATTAGTCCTATATATAAATGATATAATAGAACTAAATCTCTTAACCCGGCTATAGCATTTTGGATGGTAGCAAGATCCAAGAGGTTATGAGAGTTAAGCGTGCTAGAGCTAGAGTAGTTCTAGGATGGGTGACCCCCTGGGAAGTGGGGCGTCGCAGAACCGGTATAAAATTGGGTACTGCCTGCTCTGCTGTCGAACTCAGTAACTGATCGGCACACGGCTCGATCTTAATATAAGTAACGGACCGGCACACGGCTCGGTCAAAATATAAGTAACAGACCGGCACACGGCTTGGTCAAGCCTACCTCCGTAGTGGCACTCGAGGGGAGCGACCCACACAAGTAAAGTATCTCAGTAACAAGTATCTCTGTATAGCAGGCTGGATCACGACTCTGATCAAAGTGGAAAACCCATCCACTAAAGAAAACCCCGGTCCTCAATCAGATACAAAAGTACTCAAATAGTGGGAATCTCCGTCCACTAGAGAAAACTGATACCCAATCAGATGCAAAAGTAAACATCCGGTCAACCGCCCAATATCCGCGGTTGCCGCAATACCCTGCCGTCTATAACCAAGTCCTATAGCCGACCTCCGGTCAACCGCCCAAAGTCCACGGTCATCGCAAAACCCTACCAGCCACAATCCAGCACAACCCGTCCCTGACATAAATGTCCCGGCTACACTACCCCAGACCCCTGCTCGCACCCGAACAACTATAACGACCCGGCCCACTAGCAATAATAACTCGTTGGGCCCAAACCACAGCCCAAAATGCTTAAGCCTAGTTATTATTACTAGTGTCCATGTCTCCTATAAATCCAATGACAATTCCATCCACATCCGATGTGGGACTATTGGGGGCGTCACAGACTCCCCCCGTTTAGGCCTGACGTCCTCGTCAGCCCAATCACACACACACAGCAGCCCAAGATCACCAGGCGATGTGAAACTCATCTCGCTAGCCCTGTCATTTAGACCCAGGCTCAGCCGAGACTCGTAACACACTTCCGGCTGGTTATTGGCTCTGATACCAAATGTAACGACCCGGCCCACTAGCAATAATAACTCGTTGGGCCCAACGAGTTATTATTGCTAGTGGGCCGGGTCGTTATATTCGGTATCAGAGAGCCAGTCCATACCCAACACTGCGTCATACTCCTTCAGGGGAATTACCACCAATTCCCAAGGGCAAGCCAGTCGCCTTAGCTTAATCGGGCAGGCGGCCACAAAGCTAGTCGCCTCCAAGGCCCCCGCCACCGTTTGGACCGTCATTTTACTTTGGAGAGGTGTCTCCCCCAGATTATGCACAAACACGAAGTCACGAGAAATGAAAGAGTGCGTTGCTCCGGTGTCAAAAGGGGTTCTAGCACGGGAATTTGAAACAGAAGTAATACCTGCGAGTACGTCTTCCGGCGGGTCCGCCTCTTGGCGGGTCATTGAGTAAACTCGCCCGCCCGGTTGAGGCTGCCTATCCTCCGCTCACCGTGGTGCAGGGGGTCTAGAAGTTGACCCCATAGGAGCTTTCCCTCGCCCTAAAAGCTGTGGCGAAGGCGTAGAAGCTGCAGAGGATGCTGATCCCCAGGCTAAGGGGCAGTTGCGGCGGAAGTGCCCCTGTTTGCCGCATCGGAAACAATGATCACCCCATTGGGGGCAATCTCCCACTCGGTGCCCTCCCCCACATATGATACACGGCCTGTCCCCCGTCCTCGGTCCTCCTGTAGGCGTGCTCCGGGATTCTGACTGTGGTCTCCACCGCTTGGGGGGTCGGTTCCCACTAGAAGAGCCTCCCCCAGAGTACTGTTGCTGTTGCTTCTTTTCCTCATGCTGCGCCGGGCCCTCCCTCCTGGCGCGCGTAACAGCGAACTTGTGCTCCACCACCGTGGCCCTGTCGACCACTTTCTGAAAAGTGTGCAAATCGGCTGCTTGCACCACTTGGAATATATCGCTTCGCAAGCCATCCACGAAAAGTTGCGCCTTGTGGGACTCGTCCCTTATGACGAATGGGACACAGTTGGCCAATCGCACGAACTCGCGTTGATATTCCATCACCGTCCTGCTCCCCTATTGGATGTGGTTCAAGTCGTCCTCCAGTTTCTTTTTGACGCTGTTGGTGAAGAAAGCCCCGAACAGGTCCTGCTTGAACGTCGTCCACGATGGGAGCACGGCACCCTTGGTGGGATCAGGGCGTACCGTCTTCCACCATAAGCGGGCGTTCCCCTCCAGGAAGTGGACCGCTAGGGGAACCCGCTCGCAATCTTCCATGAGCAAGTCCTCGAATAATTTTTCCATCGAACCCACCCACTTCTCGACGACCCAGGGATCGGTCGCCTCCCCTTCGAACGTGGGTGGATCGTATTTCTTAAAGTCGGCCAGGTTGGCCCGTACTCGGTCCCGCTCAGTCAGCGGAATTGGCCCCTCCCCCGTGGCGGCGGCGGCCACTGAAGGGGAAGGTGTCACCACGGTCCCTCCCAGGATACCCCCGTCGAGGGTCCCCGTCGCCGGTCCCGTAGCTGCCGTCGCAGGTGCTGCAGCTGCTAGCGTCGCGGTCTGGGCTGATGGTATCCCGGCTGCTGCAGCCGGTGGAGGGGATGCTCCTGCCCAGGCCCCTGCCACCTGCGGTCCCGTTGCCGGCGCGGTTGGCCCCTGCGGAGGGGCCGGAGCGACCGCCACTGTTGTGGCCGGTTGCTGTTGCGTCAGCTGACGCACGTGGTCGGTGAGGGCCGCCAGCTGTCCTGCCATCTCTCGCAGTTGTTGCCGCAGGAGCTGGTTCTCCGCGGCCGTCGACGCCGTCGCATCTGCCCCCGTGTCCTCGGCCGACGATCTAGTTAGGGCCATTGTCTGTACACACATACAACTAAAGTTAGCTCTAAGCTTTGCTAGAAGCAACAACCACCTATCGAGAGAAAAAGGATCTATACATCCCCCACTACAAGAAAATAGATCTTTTGTGGCCAATATTTTGTGGCCAATTAATAAACCCTACTATATTAACATTTTTTGTAGCTATTTTCAACGTTTCCTCACTATTAATCTTAACTCAAATTTTCATATACATACCGTAGGAATTTAGTAATGAGCGCCGCTAATTCGATGCAGTATTTGCGGCCATCGCTAGATTTTGGCCACAATAATAGTAAGAAATAATTGTGACAAATATTATCGCCACATATTTACTTTTCAATTCACCATTTGTCACCATCGATAACGTTGGGCCACTAAAATAATAATAATTAACTGTGGCGAATTTGTATGGCCACACATTTATTAAGATTTTCGTGGCTATTTTCAACTTGTCTTCACTATTAATCTTAATCAGAATTTTCGTATACCTACGGTAGGAGTGTTTTAATGATCGTCACTAATTCGATGCACTATTTGTGGCCAACAATAAATTTTGGCCACAATAACAATAAGTAATTATTGTGGCAAATTTTATCGCCACATATTTACTTTTCAATTCACCATTTGTTACCATCGATAACGTTGGGCCACTGAAATAATAATAATTAACTGTGGCGAATTTGTATGGCCACACAGTTATTAAGATTTTCGTGGCTATTTTCAACTTGTCTTCACTATTAATCTTAATCAGAATTTTCATATACCTACGGTAGGGGTGTTTTAATGATCGTCACTAATTCGATGCACTATGTGTGGCCAAGATTAAATTTCGGCCACAATAACAATAAGTAATTATTGTGGCAAATTTTATCGCCACATATTTACTTTTCAATTCACCATTTGTTACCATCGATAACGTTGGGCCACTGAAATAATAATAATTAACTATGGCGAATTTGTATGGCCACACATTTATTAAGATTTTCGTGGCTATTTTCAACTTGTTTTCACTATTAATCTTAATCAGAATTTTCATATACCTACGGTAGGGGTGTTTTAATGATCGTCACTAATTCGATGCACTATGTGTGGCCAACAATAAATTTTGGCCACAATAACAATAAGTAATTATTGTGGCAAATTTTATCGCGACATATTTACTTTTCAATTCACCATTTGTTACCAGCGATAACGTTGGGCCACTGAAATAATAATAATTAACTGTGGCGAATTTGTATGGCCACACAGTTATTAAGATTTTCGTGGCTATTTTCAACTTGTCTTCACTATTAATCTTAATCAGAATTTTCGTATACCTACGGTAGGCGTGTTTTAATGATCGTCACTAATTCGACGCACTATTTGTGGCCAACAATAAATTTTGGCCATAATAACAATAAGTAATTATTGTGGCAAACTTTATCGCCACATATTTACTTTTCAATTCACCATTTGTTACCATCGATAACGTTGGGCCACTGAAATAATAATAATTAACTGTGGCGAATTTGTATGGCCACACATTTATTAAGATTTTCGTGGCTATTTTCAACTTGTCTTCACTATTAATCTTAATCAGAATTTTCATATACCTACGGTAGGGGTGTTTTAATGATCGTCACTAATTCGATGCACTATGTGTGGCCAACAATAAATTTTGGCCACAATAACAATAAGTAATTATTGTGGTAAATTTTATCGCCACATATTTACTTTTCAATTCACCATTTGTCACCAGCGATAACGTTGGACCACTGAAATAATAATGTAAGAATTTGAAAATTTTATTGTAAATAAATAAAAGAGAAGGAATAAAAGTCAAGTTGAATTTTGAATCATGAGTGACCCCCTTTTCTGCAGTGCAAATTGCACAGTTAGGAGGCTGAAATATCGCCTTTCAATCAGAGCCTAATCTCGAAAATCCGAGATCACCAGTGCGACCGTCTCGTCGAATCGAGTGAAAACCATATTAAGCAAGTTCAGATCCGACGATCGGATCTTCCAGAAATCGACGAAGAAGCGGGCGGGACCCGCGACTTAAGTGCACAGTGCCTTCGTACTGTACATGAACAGTAAACCCTAATTTCAAATGCCCCTATGTGCGAACGTTTGCCAAATCGCTGTCTGGAAACCGATCATAGCACTTCAGGTAGTCGTTTCTAACAGTTTCGACGTTCTGGACGCAGTGGCGCTGACGGAATCTCCGTTTGACGACCCTAGAGTCTCGAAAAGCGCAAAAACTGTATTCCGGAACAGTATTTTATGGACCGTGATTTTATTCGGGCAGTTTCGCAAAAATCAGAAATCGCTACCTGATAGGTCTCGTCGAGCCGGACGCCATGGCGAAGTCCATTTTTCATTTCGACGACCGGAACGCCTCGAAAAGCATGAAATACGGCAAAAATGCGGCTTTTGCACATAAAACCCTATACTTTTGCCTCGAATTGCGTGCCATCTCTGTAGTGAGGGACCTTGGTGTAAATAAGTCATGCTGTTAAGGACTTAACACTAAATGCTGAGAGGTCAAGGGCTAAGATGCAATTTTACATATACTATATATATATGTATCCGAGCTCGGGATCCACAAACCCTAAACCCCCAGAGCTCTTGCCCTAGCCGCACCTCTCAACCTCCTTCCTCGCTCTCTGCCGCACCTCACGGAGCCTCCCCGCACCGGCCGCCGCATCCCCTTGCCAGAGAAGATCAAGAACTCCTCTTGATCTCGGGTCCTTGTTGAGGAAGGTGATCGAGAGGGCTCTAGGGGATCGAGACCTTGTCTGGTGGAGTCCCCTGTGGAGCTGCAACCGAGCTGAGCCGACCCCGGTGCCAGCCGCCGCCGTGCGCCGCCGCGGGAGACCTCTTCTCGTTGCTAAGCTCCGACGAGGTAAGTTCTTGGAACTTCCTTTTTCATTTTGGCATTTGGGCACGACCAATGTGTTTCTGACATCGAGGCGACCCTCCGGGTGCAGGCCGAGCCGAGGCCGCCGTCCCGATCGCCGGCGGAAGCCATCCTCTCCGGATTATCGCTTCCTGACCGATCGCGGGCGCGGGCTTCATCCGGCCGTCAAGATCGAGATCAACACCGTTGATCTTGCTCCTCTGGGCGACTGCAAGCTTCCCCTAAAGTCGGACGACGATCGGATCAGGATCGAGACCGCATGACCGTGCCCTAGAAACCGAGCTTTTTCAACTTCGGTCGGTATCGGCCGTCCGGCGCCGCCGCTGCATCCCGGCGCCGGCCACCACTGCACCGAGCTCCGTAGGGTTGAGACAAGGTTCCTGGACCAAGTTGCTCCGGCCCGGAGTCACCTCACCGGAATCCGCCATTAGCGGCCCTTGAAGCTTCACCGAGCTCCGCCGCCGCGCGTCGCCGGTGCCTCCAGACGTCGGCCAACGGTGCAGGTAGGTCTATTTCATAATTTTAAGAACAATGGTGGTGTTGCATGGCCCTCTTAACGTCGGATTCTTGATCCTTAGGGTTGCACCCGAATTGGTCTCGGGCTCCACCTCCGGCCATCCCCGGCGCTCCGGGACTCCGGCTACCACCCAGGTGAGATCTAACTGCCCTAACCTTGCTCCCCAGCATTTTATTTGGGCCAGATACCCCCCTGTAACCAGGTTTCAAGGTTGCACCCGAATTGCCCACTTCGGGTTTGCCTCCGGCCGCCGCCGCCTCCGGCCGCCGGCGCCTGACCCGACTGGACCCGAGCACTCCCTGGGACCCAGAACTAACCCGTGCTCACCTCTGGTTGCAGATTGACCAAGAGTTTGTGAATTTGCCCAAACCCGAGCCTTGGTTGGTGCACCACCTTGCTCCGGCAAGCTCTCCGGCCGGCCTCCGACGCGCACAAGGTGAGCACTTCACCCCTCTGTGTAATATTAACACCATGCTCTAGTTAACTCCTGTTCAGATCATGTATGTATTAAGTTATTGCATAATGGTAAATTGGACTCTAAAGGTTTATGGGCCGACTTTGCCCTCGGGCCCCGTGCCAGCCCAATCTTGTGAGTACGAGCTTCGTCTCGTCGTAACGAACGCGCTGAAAGTTACAGATCAGCTTTTGGACTCCCGGATTGCTAGAACGAGCCGAAACAGTGTTTTAACTTAGAGTTTTTACGCAATTTAAGAACTGTTATAGATCAAATTGTAAATCGGACTTGATGCCTATCTCTAGATAGGGTTTTCACACTTTCCAGTCATGTTGATAAGATTCCAAGGGTTCTCGTTGATCGGGGATTGGATTTCGTCCCGTAAATCGGCCTATTTGACCCGTTTAAGCTTTCCGTCACTGGAGTGTCGTCGGGATGGGTTTGTGCGAGTCTATTACTGATCAAGTGTATCATTAATTGTAGCAATAAGTCTTTATTTCGGTATATTTATGCAATATAACCTAGTGTGGACTTAGTTTTTATGGATCTTACTGTATTCTCGGGCTTCGTACCACCTTCTAACAGCGAGCACGAGTTCGCTTACGTCGACTGGTATCGACTGGTGTTTATGGTATAAGTTAAAACCTCTCGGATTGAGAGAACGAGTCGAAACAAGGGTTATTTCGGTATATTTATGCAAATTTATAAAACTCTAGGGACTAAATTGCAAATATATCTTCATGGGTGAAAGTTTTAAGTTTGATTTGAAATATAGTATTTTCAAAAAATTCAAATTAGAAATTGATTGCATTACGACAAATAATTGATACCTGATTGTACAATTATAACTTGAGTTCTTTTTTGAATCAAATAATTATAAAACTTAAGTTCAAATTTAAATCAAATAAAACAAATAGTAATTCAAATTAGAAATTTATTGTATTACCACAAATAATTTAGAATTGATTGTACAATTAAAATAAATGGTAATTTCGAAGTCACATCTAATAATATCTAAATATACTGCAGATATATAAATATTAAGATGGATAAGACTTGGATGGATATGGATAATAGGCAAGATTCGAAATACATAACAGGAGTGAATAGTTTTCTTGACTTTGCATTTGCACATGCGGCGTGAGGAGATAAAGTTCGGTGCCCTTGTTATAAATGTGTCAATGGTGCTTTTCAAACTCGAGATGTTGTATTTGGGCATCTTATCTTGCATGGGATATTAAAGGATTACAAATGGTGGTCGTGCCATGGGGAAGAACACCCAGATCAGAGTGGCGAAAGCACCGATAATGATAACAGAGAGAGTGAAGAGGAGAGTAGTGATGAGATGCATGAACTTTTACAAGATTTGAATCCATCTGAAAATATAAATGACTCTGTGCATTTGAACTTGGAGGAACCAAATGAGTCTGCAAAAAGATTTTACCAATTATTAGAGGATGCAAAACAAGAATTATATCCTGGATGTAAAGAGTTCTCTAAGTTGGAGTATATTGTAAATTTATTACAACTTAAATGCCTTCATGGTTGGAGCGATAAATCATTTACTGCGCTACTCCAATTGAAGAAAAGGGCACTTCCTTCTGGTGAAACACTTCCGAAAAATTATTATGAAGCAAAAAAGTATATTCGGGATCTAGGTTTGGATTATATTAAAATTGATGCATGTAAAAATGATTGTATTCTTTATTGGAAAGAACATGAAAAATATGAAAGTTGTCCAGTATGCCAAACTTCTAGGTGGAAATATGGTGCTGATGAGCCAAAAGGAGAAAGAAGCTGAGGCACGAATTGCTGAAATGCAAGCACAAATGTGTGACGAGATGAATTCTCAAATGCGTAATATGATGGAACAACTTTCACAAATGGGATTGCCTGTGCCTATTCAGCCACCATCGACAAGAAAGGTAAGTTGGAGTATAAATTAGCAATATATTTTACTTTTTTGATAAAATAAATAGATAATATATATGCATAATTCTTATCATTTTTCTATTTTATTCTACAGGACTAAACCTTGGAAGCTCAATATTTCCGAGTTGGATCATCTCAAGAATTTCATTTTACTTTTAGCGTAGAATTTTTATTATCTTTATTCTAATGTAAACGATTAACTGTTAGCTTATTTTGATTATGTCAGTTGAACATATATTTGATTTCTGTATTTTGTTGAACATATCTTGATTATTGTGATTGATGTTATGTTTAAATCCTGATTGAGTAGTATTCAACTATTATTGTGCAGTAATAATGTGTAAAATTTATTTTTTTTTTATTTAAATTAGTACTACAAATTTTCTGTGGCTAAATAATAAATAGCCACAATATATGTAATTTGAAAATTTTACAGTGACCGGAACAATATTTGGCCACAAAATGTGATGTAAATATAGTGTGGCCAAATATTGTTCCAGTCAAATAAATTTTGTGGCCACTATATTTAATTTCGCCACTATATTTACATTATATTTTGTGGCCAATTTAATATTTGGCCATAAAATGTGTGGCATTATGTGTGGCCATCAAATAAATTTGTCACAATACTTTCAACATTATTTGTGGCCGACTACTTAATTTCGCCACTATATTTACACTATATTTTGTGGCCAATTTAATATTTGGCCATAAAATGTGTGGCATTATGTGTGGCCATCAAATAAATTTGTCACAATACTTTCAACATTATTTGTGGCCGACTACTTAATTTCGCCACTATATTTACACTATATTTCGTGGCCAATTTAATATTTGGCCATTAAATGTGTGGCATTATGTGTGGCCATCAAATAAATTTGTCACAATACTTTCAACATTATTTGTGGCCGACTACTTAATTTCGCCACTATATTTACACTATATTTTGTGGCCAATTTAATATTTGGCCATAAAATGTGTGGCATTATGTGTGGCCATCAAATAAATTTGTCACAATACTTTCAACATTATTTGTGGCCGACTACTTAATTTCGCCACTATATTTACACCACATATTGTGGCCAATTTAATATTTGGTCATAAATTATATGATGTCTTTTGTGGCCAAAAGTAATTTTGGCCACAAAATGTTAGAATATTAATTATTATTTTAATCACTATCTGTAGCCATATGGTAACCTTTTGTAGAGGAGGTTTGAGGTTTTGTGACGAATTCTATCGCCGCAAATTCATAGTGCTTTTTGTGGCGAATTAAAATTTTGGCCACATTAACCTTTTGCAGCAGTCCTATTGTGGCGACGTTGTGGCGAAGCTAATTTGGCCACAATAAGTATTTTGTGACCAATTTGTATATTATTGTGGCCATTAGTTTCGCCACAATAGATAAATTTTCTTGTAGTGCCCCCCCCCTGTCTCTCGATCACTCGCGTTTACACTCCTACGCCCTACACATCTCATTCATTTGTAGCTAGTGTGGTATCTCCGTGGATGTCGGACACAGACTGTTGTGATTGAAGAACCGCTCTGATACCATCTTACCTGTCACGCCCCGGGGGTTTCTTTCAGCGGAAACGAATCGCAAAAAGGTATGTATTTGGCGCGTCAATTTTTTTTTGAAAAACCTTCCTCCCTGGTGCGTGCCCAGACCCGCCGCATACACAGAATCACTCTGCAAACGGACAGAGTCTCCTCTGTATATGCACGGCGTCGCGGCTAGTACAACATCCAAACACAGCCATCAATCCAATCACAACAATTTCTAACATACACACATGCACAAAACTGAATAAATCTCACGGCCGATCAGTTTGAAAGGATAAATCCACAATTGTTTAAACGGCGCCCACCCGGCACCCAGATTTTGAAAACCAGTTTCGAAAGCAACATAAACCCACAGGGTTTTGAAAACAGTGCCCACACGACACTCAGGTTTTGAAATCCGCTTTCACAATCCATAAATCCACAGGGTTTTGAAAACGGTGCCCACACGACACCCAAGTTTTAAAAACAGTTTTCGCAATCTTTTTCTTTTTGTTTTCTCTTTTTTTTTTCTTAAAACGGCCAACAGAGATGAAAGGAAACTCAATAATTAATTAGGAACCATACCGACATCCACACCGACCCCACGAGGGTATCGAGAACCACATAAGAGTCTACAAATAGTGAATGAAATGCGAAAGAAAGGAGAAAGTACAACCCGGGGTCTCCAGGGACCCAGAAGCTCCTGCCGCGGCCTCACCGTCGCCTAACTCTCCCCCCTGTAGGACCCTGTCGCAAAGTGGGAAGTCAGCGACTAAGTAATAACAATAATAAAGAAAGCAGGGTAAAGAAAAGCATCCAACCATAAACTATCCGGAG
The DNA here is from genome assembly GCA_029204045.2 of Tillandsia leiboldiana. NCBI lineage: Eukaryota > Viridiplantae > Streptophyta > Magnoliopsida > Poales > Bromeliaceae > Tillandsia > Tillandsia leiboldiana. The sequence continues at coordinate 29,068,241 of CM055068.1, forward strand.
GAACCACCCTCCCAAGAGGGAAAAGAAAACACAAACACCTGTAAACCTGCAACACCTGACCACGTCGGACACCTACACCGACGGGTCGCACCGCTCACACCTTGGTGCATCAAAACCCCACACCTACAGGGGCCCCACTACGTCACCTCGTGGGTATACACGGGTCATAGACCACTTTTCCGGAAAAGCGCACCCTTTGCGGTGGCCAAACCGCGGGTGCGCGTGCTGCAGCCTCGAGCAAAGTAACCATAGTACCAAATACGAGCAAAGTAACCACAGTACCAATATACTCAATGATAAAGACCGCAAGGACTACCATGTTAGCACGATTAGATACTTATATTAAATAAGGTACAATTGCCGGAAACCCGACACTAAATCCCAAAACAAAAACCCACCTGTCACGTGTAGTGATCAACGCTCGACTCCCCCGCGTCCCGGCGCGCTCCCTGAATCTACAAAGTCCCGCGGGGAGAAGTCAGTACTCTACAAGCATAGCTCAAGGAAAACAAGAAAACTGACCAGTTTCCACCGCGGAGCGCCGCCACGGTTTCCGACTCGGCCGCCGCCGCCGCCGCCGTCGGAACCGAGGGCCCCGCTCCGCGGCGGAAACTGGTCAGTTTTCTTGTTTTCCTTGAGCTATGCTTGTAGAGTACTGACTTCTCCCCGGGGGACTTTGTAGATTCGGGGAGCGCGCCGGGACGCGGGGGAGTCGAGCGTTGATCACTACACGTGACAGGTGGGTTTTTGTTTTGGGATTTAGCGTCGGGTTTCCGGCAATTGTACCTTGTTTAATATAAGTATCTAATCGTGCTAACATGGTAGTCCTTGTGGTCTTTATCGTTGAGTATATTGGTACTGTGGTTACTTTGCTCGTATTTGGTACTATAGTTACTTTGCTCGAGGCTGCAGCACGCGCACCCGCGGTTTGGCCACCGCAAAGGGTGCGCTTTTTCGGAAAAGTGGTCTATGACCCGTGTATACCCACGAGGTGACGTAGTGGGGCCCCTGTAGGCGTGGGGTTTTGATGCACCAAGGTGTGAGCGGTGCGACCCGTCGGTGTAGGTGTCCGACATGGTCAGGTGTTGCAGGTTTACAGGTGTTCGTGTTTTCTTTTCCCTCTGGGGAGGGTGGTTGCTCCGGATAGTTTACCGTTGGATGCTTTTCTTTACCCTGCTTTCTTTATTATTGTTATTACTTAGTCGCTGACTTCCCACTTTGCGACAGGGTCCTACAGGGGGGAGAGTTAGGCGACGGTGAGGCCGCGGCAGGAGCTTCTGGGTCCCTGGAGACCCCGGGCTGTACTTTCTCCTTTCTTTCGCATTTCATTCACTATTTGTAGACTCTTGTGTGGTTCTCGATACCCTCGTGGGGTCGGTGTGGATGTCGGTATGGTTCCTAATTAATTATTGAGTTTCCTTTCGTCTCTGTTGGCCGTTTTAAGAAAAAAAAAAAAGAAAACAAAAAGAAAAAGATTGCGAAAACTGTTTTTAAAACTTGGGTGTCGTGTGGGCACCGTTTTCCAAACCCTGTGGATTTATGGATTGTGAAAGCGGATTTCAAAACCTGAGTGTCGTGTGGGCACTGTTTTCAAAACCCTGTGGGTTTATGTTGCTTTCGAAACTGGTTTTCAAAATCTGGGTGCCGGGTGGGCGCCGTTTCAACAATTGTGGATTTATCCTTTCAAACTGATCGGCCGTGAGATTTATTCAGTTTTGTGCATGTGTGTATGTTAGAAACTGTTTTGATTGGATTGATGGCTGTGTTTGGATGTTGTACTAGCCGCGACGCCGTGCATATACAGAGGAGACTCTGTCCGTTTGCAGAGTGATTCTGTGTATGCGGCGGGTCTGGGCACGCACCGGGGAGGAAGGTTTTTCAAAAAAAAATTTACACGCCAAATACATACCTTTTTGCGATTCGTTTCCGCTGAAAGAAACCCCTGGGGCGTGACGGCAACATAGACCGCCTGACTAACAAAGAAGGAAAAAAGGATAACATGGTTTCTCCTAAGTCAAGTTCCAATAAGTAGTGCAGCAGTAAAAGATGGCCTACCTAGATGTCCATTCAAGCATGCTTTTGTCCTCAGGAACGATAAAAGAGAGTGAAACATATAGTAGCAAAGCATGCTAAAGTAATCCTACTATGATATACCAATCTCACACAAGTAGGCCAATGAATAAACATGTAAGATCTCTATGTCATCTAGTATGGGATAAATATAACCGTCTACCATATGCTAAGTCTCCAACTCACCCAAAATGTACAATAACCACAAGATCTAGGCCATTCCCTGATTACCTCTTGCTCATATCGGGTGTACATTAAATATGCCTGCTATCAGTCATAGAGGGGTGACATCCCCACAAGTGCGCTTAAATTCATCATAACATAGAAACCTTATTAATCCTTATACAGTTACCAATATTAAGCTTACCTACCTGAACTGCTCAATCCAAGGCAAACCTGAAGTCAGTGAAGAGGGTGGCCACATGCAAGCACAATCGAAAATCTGCCTAAGCTGCACCCTCGGTACAAGTCGCGCAAGCCTCGGCTCCAAACACTAGAAATACCCGGAAACCATTATCTCCAGTTCCAACAGGTTCAGAAACACTCGCGAACCTTCCTGGGTACAACAATAAGGTCCAAAGTCACACTTTTATTCCAAAATATCCAAGTACATACAAATCTGTTGGAACAGTCCCAAAGATACAGATTTTTCACCTACAGCAAGAACTCAGAAAAATCTAACAAAAATACTGTCGCGATCGTCGCGTCGAGCCCTTCGAAACGAGTACTTGCACGTCAAAATCCGAGTCCCGGAGGCCGAGTTACAAACTCCACAACGCGGTGAGCGCGAAACTCCACAACATACACAACTATAATACTCTGCACAGTAAAGGGGAAGAAGTATACCTTCGGCAAAGTCTCAGAAAATTCCCTGAAAAATACACCGGTAATCCTTGCGACACGTAGATGCAAAAAGTGTACAGGCACGTCCCGATCCGATGCCTGGGTGCGGAGATATCGCCAAAACATCGAGCCGCTATCCAAGTCTCAATCACTGCAATAGTGTCACAGTAAACTCGTAAAAGCACCACGAAAAGCGCGAAACGAGGGGAAGAAGGAAATACCAGGATCGTAGCTCTATCTGTCGCCGATCCAACGGCGCAAGAATCGCCGAAAACGGAGGTCGGAGTATGCCGGGGGAGTCCTCGCACCAAAACGCGACGAAGGGGGGTCACAAATGAACGAGCGTCGCGCCGCGCCGTAAAAATGGAAACCTTAAAGTGCGTGCCTCCGAAAAATTCGGGAATCCACAGGTGGAACCAGCTCTGAATGAGGAGAAATCTTGCTGCTGGTTGCTCTGCGAAAATCCAAGCAGGAAAAGAGATACAGCCGATTGTTCTCGGCCTATTTATAGGCTGGGAAAAACAAATTCGGAAATGACGCTTGTGTCCCCACTTCTGGGCGCCAAACAGTGCCGCGTTCCACTGCTCCGCGGCGCGCCCGAATGTATCCGGTTCCGCCACGTCACCGCAAAACAGTGGACACCGGAACTGGCCACTAGCTGTGCGCCGCGTGGCCCCACGCGGAGCCGACGCGTGGCGCGCCCGATCGCGGGAAAACGCGTCAACGCGGCCCACGTGCGCGCCTGCGCCCTCTGCACCCACGCGCCCCGAGGCCAACCGCTCCTGCTCCGTGGACCCGGTCCACTGCACCGGCCTATCCTAGACCGCCACGTGTCCGCCCTCCGGCGCACGCCGACCCCGTGGACCGCGCGCCTGCCCGCGCCGCGCGCCTGCCCGCGGTCGCTCCGCCGCCTGCCCGAGCCCGCGCCGCCGCGCTCTACCACTGCCCGCCGCCGCCGGAACAATGCCCCCTTGCCTCGAAATCCGTGCGCGGCATCCGGGCTCCGAAAAATACAAGTAGTCCATTTTCATCGTTTTCGCGCGCTGAATCCAAATCCGTTGTCCGTTTTGCCAAATTCCAACTCTAAAAATTGCCGAAGGCATCCGGAAAAGTGTTCCTTTGTCCAAACTTCGCGCTGAGCCCAGTTTTAATATCCGTTTCGCGCAAAACCACTTCTAAACATCCGACGGGGTCCTCTGACTACTCTCGTGATCCATTTAACACACTAAGTCCATCACTAGTGTCCAGTTGGTGCATAAACACCACCGACACGCCACAAAGGCCTCCAGAAGCTGCTGGTCAACCAGTAATCTCATCGTGGGGATCCGGGTCCTCACATTTGAAGCACTGGATTTGTCCCTCAGAGTTCTTCTTATCCTTTGAAGAACCCTCTTGCTTTCTTGACTTAAAGCTTGAAGATCCTTTGCCTTTCTTGGACTTAACGAAGGATGAGGATTTACTTGAATTTCCCCTTCGAAAGTTTCGGCGAAATTTCCTCGTCAAGAGTGCAAGTTGTTTCTCGAAATCCTCCATTGATAATTTCTCATCAGCATCTGAGGAGGATGAATTCGCGTCTTATTCTTTTGTTGATTTCAATGCAAAACCTGAAGACTTAGAAGAAGAGGGAGGCTTTCTTGAAGAATAGTTAGTAGGAAAAGTCATTTCATACGTTTGAAGTGCACCAACTAATTCTTCTACTTTGATTTCGTCCGGGTGTTTTACTGTTTTAATAGCTGCAACCTTAGGGTGAAATCTTTCAGGAAGAGTTCTCAAGATCTTTCTTACAACTTTAGATTCTGGAATTTTCTCTCCCAAGTTAGCACATGTATTAACGATATCTTGCAATCGTGTATAATACTCTGTGAAAGATTTATTTTCTGCCATAAAATTAGAGTCAAATTTGCTTGTAAGCATTTGCAATTTTTGAATCTTCACTAAACTTGTTCCCTCATGTGTAACTTGTAGAGTATCCCAGATTTCTTTCGTAGTCTCACATGCCGAGACGCGAGAGAACTCGGTTTGTGACAAGGCATTAAATAAAGCGTTAATTCCCTTGCCATTGTAAGAAGAAGCATCAATTTCTTCCTTAATCCACTTCGACCTATGTTTGATGGTGACAACATCGACAATAATCTCAGTAGGATTTGTCCATCCAAACTCAATTGATTGCCAAACCCATTCATCGATGGAAATCAAGAACGCTCTCATGCGTACTTTTCAGTAGGCATAATTTGTTCCATCGAAGAACGGTGGTCTATTGATGTTTCCGCCTTCAACCATTGTTTACAACCTTATTCCCGCTCTGATACTACTTGTGGGTTATGTTAATATGGATCTGAATAGGGGAAAAACCACCTAGAGGGGGGGGTGAATAGGTGAAAATAATAAACACACCAAATCTTTGCGTAAAAAATAACCCAATGCGGAAAATAAATAAAGTACGCAAGATTTACGTGGAAAACTCCATCACAGGAGTAAAATACCACGGGACTGATAACACGGCGAAATTGTAGTAACCATGATTTTAAAACAAGATTTTAAGTTTAAATAATTTTCGGAATTAATTAATTAGCAAAAATAGATTATTAGTAGTGTAAAAGTGGCCCAAAAATATCGACTTTTGATCAGGGTCTGATCTCGAAAATCTGAGATCACCAGTGCGACCGTCTCGTCGAAACAAGAAAGATCGATATTCACATGTTTTCGATCCGACGGTCGGATCTTCCGCAAAACAGCGAAGAAAATGGGGGCCCAGAACTTAAGTTGTGAATAGTATATAACCCCTGGATTTCCCCTTAGATCTTGGTAGCTCAGTTTGGCGAGAGCCACTTCTTACCGGTAGGGCTGCCCTTACCCCGCCCTGGCCAGCCCGAACCCGGACTCCAAAAAGGGAGGGTGAGGGTGGCACAGAGGCGGAGAGTAAGCATCGTGGGGGGTTAAGGGGGGAGGTTCCCCCCTTGCCCCTAAGAAGAGTCAGCCCTTGCTTAAAGGGCTGTTCCCTACGGTTCTAGTAAAACCTGGAAGGGGGGGGTCACAGGGGGGGGAAACCTTTCCCTCCCACTGCAAAGGAAAATCATCCCGCCAAACGTCGGCCAATTCACTGTCCGAAGTCCGAACATAGCGGTATAAGTAGTCAATTCTAACTAATTTTGACGTTCTGTACGCAATGGTGCAGACAAAATTCGCATTTGACGACTCTCGTGCATCGAAGTGCATGCAATATAGTAAAATATACTGTATTTTATGAGCCGAGAGTTTCTAGGAGCGCGAAATCAAGGAAGCAAATACGCTACTTGATAGGTCTCGACGAGCCAGACGTCGTGGGGAAGTTCGTTTTTTCGATTTGACGACCCGTGCATCTCGAAATGGGTGAAAAATGTCGAAAAGTTGCGTATTTTTGCGAGAAACCCTACTTTTCTTGGATCAAATAAATTGAGGCTTATAGGTTAGGGTTCTTATTGCAAAATGGACCTACAGTAGGGGTCTTAGGGCTGGAGGGTGTTTCTGCAGGGACCTAAGAGCAGTTTTTGCAAAAAAAACACATGTGCCCGTTGTGGCTTTTGGGTTGCTTCGTGGAGAGGCGTTTGAAGAATCCCAGGGGACTCCTTGTAACTGAAAACATGCCATTTAAGCTCTTCAAACGCCAGAGTTCCTCCTGAATCCGAAGTTGCCGAGGAGGAGCCAAGACGTTAAGTTTCTTCCTTGAACTCGGTGGAGAATGAAGCCAGCTTTCGGAATCTTCTTCCAGAGCACTCCGAGGACTCCCTCTGCTCCAAGAAGCTGAACCACGGTGACCCCGGGCTTGCCGTGGCGGCGCGACGCGGGGGGGAGCAAACCGGCTTCATCTTTCTTCTCCAACTCCGGCAAGATAGGTTTCCCAAATTCCTCTGGTTTTTAGCACATGAGACCCTTGGAAGTCGACTCTGTAGAGTCTATAGATACGCCACGTCAAGTCCCAACTCCTGGGATATCCCTGGTTGCCGGCGGGAGAAAGATCTTCGCTGGAACCCTAATTTGCTCCGCCGCGGCCGTGCGTCGCAACCGGTAGCTCAAACCCAAAGATAAAATGATGGCCCTGTACTGTAGGACATGAGGATCACTTCCTCAAAATTTGAGGAAGTTTGGTCAAGTGGGTGAGCAGCAAACCGAAACCCTAGTTTTCGGGTTTTTAAGGTTTGGCCGAGCCTTTTGCTCTGGCGCCGGCGTCGCTCCCCACCGCCGCCCACTTGGCTTAGAAGCTTCATGGAACCATTTAGGGACCAACAATGCATTTGCATGGCATCCATGCTGCCCAAAATGGGAGTTGCCATGGATGACCCGAACTTGAGCTCGATGATGGTGAACGGCCATCCGGCCGTCGCCGACGGGGGAGACAAGCCCAGAAATGTTCCTGGGATCATCTTGAACCTGTCCATGCACTTGCATGAGAGCCATGCAGCCCGGGTAGAGAACCACCAATGTTGGTGGAAGCTCGGGCCGAGCTTGCTCCACCACCGCCACCGCCGTGTCCTGTCCTCGGGCACGGGAGGCACACCCCGGGGTCGAAACTGCGACCCGGGCTCGCCAACAGATCCGCCGCCTATGCAAAACCCCGCACAGGCGAAGCGTCCAACCTGCAAGAAAAGGTACTATAGCTAACAGATATCAGAGCTATAAATGAAAATCTACTGTAAAACTAAAATCCACCACTGTACAACTGGAAATAATACAATAATGTCCATCTCCCAAAAACGATAATCATACAATATCCTCATATACAAAACCCAGAACTCAACACGGAGGTATCTCCAATAAATACATTAGTGTACAGGCTATCAATACATATTATATCCTCACTACAAAGAACTCTCAAAAGAGGAAAAATAAAATAACAATTTACTGAAGATCTCCTCTAAAGGGGTACCGCTACTCTCCAACGACGGGTAGGGATCTAGCTCGCGACTCCCTCGCCTCGATCAACAACCGCAGAATCAGCAACACCCGCTAAGACTCTGCAAAACAAAGGAGAGAAAAGAAAGGGAGGGGGAAAACCCCCAACGGGTGTGAGAACTACACCAAAAAGGGAGTTCTCAGTGGGTACCGCCGCCAGGCCCGACGATCTGCCCACTAAGTCCACTAGAGGCATAAGATAACCAATGCAGTAAAAACTGAACAAGAAAGCTAGAGACACTCAACAGCTATCATTCCTCTATCTAAATGCTCAAAAGGGGAGAACCATAGATTGGTATGCAACCACTATCACAAGAAGTGCACAATCGACCCAATCGAGCTGACTACCACATCTGGTGTGAGGTCCCGGAATCCCCCGCGTAGGGTTTGGTGGTTGTTGGGCAGCTTTTTGTGGCTGTTGGGAGTGTTTGTGCGCATGGCGGGCCCGAGAAATGGATTTGTGTTGCAATTTGGGATTTAGTTGCATCACTGGAGGCCTGCGTGGTGTGTCGGTGGTGTTTGCGCGCAATTTGGACACAAGTGTTGGACTTCGGGCTCAAAAGGGATCCCGTGGAAAATTTGGAGGACCCGTCGAGTGTTTGGAGGTGGTTTCGCGCGACGCGGGTGTCAAATTTGGACTCCGGGCGAAGTTTGGATAAAAGATTACCTCTTCGGTTGCCTTCGGGAATTTTTAGAGTTGGAAATTGGCAAATCAGATTTTTGGAATGGACCCGGCGCGAAAATCGGATCAAGTGGGCTTTCTGGGGGAAATCGACAATTTTCCGGATGAGAATTTGGAGAATCGGACATCGTTTTTGGATTCAGCGCACGAAATCGCTAAGAATGGACTATTTACTTGTTTTGGAGCCCAGATGAGTTGCGCGATTTTTGAGGCATCGCGGCACGTTTCCCGAGGCGAGGCGAGGCACGGAAATCGAGGCAGTGGCGTGCGGATCGAGGCGGGGTACGGCGGGACAGTGCGCGTCAGAGCGCTTCGGCGCGGGTCGCGCGGGGGCCGCCACGTGGCGGGCCCCCGTTGGCGCCCGCGCGGGCGCGGGGGCACGCGCCCTGTGGCGCGCGCGTGTCCCGCGCCTGGGGGGGCGCGGTGTAACGCGCCCGTGTAGCGGGCGCGTTACCACGCGCCACGTGGCGCGCTGGGCGCGTGCGTGGACCCGACGCACGCGCCCGGCTGCGTGGACCAGGGGCTGGAGGCTCCTGGTTGGCCGGTGCGCCGTGGACCGGTGCACCGTGGACCACCCTTCTCCCTCCCCTCTCTTTTCTTCTTCTTCTTTCTCCCCGCACACCGTTTTCTCCTCCTTTTTCTTTTCTTTCTTCTCCGAGAGCGAGAGGGTGTGAGGGAGGAGTTTGGGTGAGGTGTGGCGGTGCGTCGTGGACCTCGTGGAGCGCGCGAGGTGTTCCAACGGAGCAGTTGGGCGGCGCCGCACAGTCGGGTACGTCCCGTGTGCTAATTTTTGCGGTGTTTTTGGCACAGTTTGGAGCGTTCTTTTGGACAATACATTGACCCTCTTGCTCTTATCTGTGTTAGGGACCGTGTTACTGCACCGTTTTGCGTGCGGTCTCCGACACCGTGCACCGTTTTGCCTGCGGACTCCGTTTTGCGTGCGGTTTTCGGCACCGTGCTCCGTTTTGCGTGCGGTCTCCGGCACCGTGCACCGGTTGGCGTGCGGACTCCGTTTGGCGTGCAGGTTCCGGCACCGTGCTCCGTTTTGCATGCGGTCCCCGACGCCGTGCACCGTTTTGCGGGCCGACTCCGTTTTGCGTGCGGTCTCCGGCAGCGTGCACCGGTTGGCGTGCGGACTTCGTTTGGCGTGCGGGTTCCGGCACCGTGCTCCATTTTGCGTGCGGTCCCCGACGCCGTGCACCGTTTTGCGTGTGGACTCCGTTTTGCGCTCGGGTTTCTGCACCGTGCTCCGTTTTGCGTGCGGATCGCGTGGAGGCCAATTGCAAGTGTCTACGAGCAATTGGTGGCATTTCGAGGTGGGTGGCCTTATCTCCAAGTTTTATGAACTGTACTGTAATTCTACTGATGTAGGACTATGCATGATAGTTTATTTACTTGTGTAGCATGCTAGATTGTAGGAATTGTTATTCCTTTTATCATCTGTTAATATAGTTATTTTGGAACTTGACCTAGCACCCCCGTCATATGTTGCATGTGTAACCAGACCAGTAGAAAACCCTCACTTGGGCTAGGGTTATTTATGTTTAGACACCCACACTGTTTTTCTATTCCTGGACATAGTGTTATCCTCGCCCGGGTAGTGGGTCGAGAAGTCGGGACTTTCTTTTAGTGTGGGATGCTTTTGCACTCTTGCTTGGGAGCAGAGTGGAGTCTGGTAGTTGTAGTGGGTTGCTTACCTGTGCCGGGAGCCGTTTGGGTAAACGGTAGTCCCGGGAGGTCTTGTTTCCCTGTTGTGCCGTCGTGGAGGGAGCCGTTGCACAGACGGCAGTCCCGGGCCGTCGAGTATCTTCCGGTCAGTGTTGTTGGGAACCGTTGGGGTTGACGGTGGTCCCAGGTCGTTGAATGTTGTCCGACCTGTTTTGTTACCCTGAGTTGTGGGTCGTTCCTGGCTGTGGAGTACCTCCAGCTAGTGTGCTTTGTCCTGCGAGCTGTTGGAGAGGCTAGTGTCTTGTGTTTCGTGTGAGCTGACCAGCTGAGTCGTCGAGAGTGCTCCGACTGTGGTACGAGATATTTGGGGATCTTGAGTCCTACCGTTCTGAGAGTGAGCGTGGATTTTGACTAGCCTGCATATGCCAATGTTTGATACTCTATGCCGCGCCGTTTTCCTCAGTTGGAGTCGCGCCCCCTGAGATGCCGCTGTGGCAACGATAGGCCTGTTGAGGCAGTTTTGCGCGAGGGATGAGTTAGTCGGACAGGACGCCCCACGTAAATCCCGTTCTCATGTGGATGTGTGGTAGTGGGCAGGTGCGTTCCTAGTCGACAGGCGCAGGCTTGATTGGACCCTATGAGGCAGTCAGTTCGATTGGGTCGATTGAGCACCTTGGGTGCGAGTGGTCACTTTTACTTTCATCTGTTCGACTTCTTGAGTATCTAGATAGAGGCATGGTAGCTGTAGAGTAGCTCCAGCTTTTCTTGTTCAGATTTCATGGCACTGTTATCTTTTTACCTCTAGTAGACTTAGTGGGCCGACCGTTGGGCTTGTTGACGGCACCCACTGAGAACTACCGTGGGAAGTAGTTCTGACACCCATCGTGGTGTCTTTTCCCCAGGGACTTCTTTTCCTGTCCTGTGCTCCTGTTGCTGATCCTTCTGACCGAGGCGAGGGAGTCGCGAGCTAGTTCCCTACCCATCGTGGGAGTGTAGCGGTACCTCTTCCGAGGAGAGCTTCAGTAGATTAGTTTACTACTTTTACCTCTGTTGAGAGAACTTTGTTGTGAGGTATAGAGTTGTACTTTTCCTTTTCAGTTTGAGAGACTGTTGTAGTGAGGATATTTTTGTTGTGAGAGCTTGTACACTGATGTTTTGATTGGAGATATCTCCCTTTTGGGTTTTTGTATCAGAGGACTTTTTACATGATCGAATTTGGGAGATGGATATTGTATTTATTTTCAGTTGTACAATGTTTGGATTTCAGTTTTTAGTAGTTTACTTTCAGCTCTGATATCTGTATACCGTAGTTGATTCTTTCTGCAGGTTAGACGCTTCGTCTGTACGGCAGTTTCCGTACAGATGGCGGATCTGTTAGCGAGCCCGGGTCGCAGTTTCGACCCCGGGGCGTGACATCTGGTCCAGTCAAACCTGCGCCCACCTACAACCACCTCCCACTGCCGGGCAGGAATTACGTAGGGTGTCCAAACGGACTAACTCGCTATCGAGTAGTGGCTCATGCAGGCTATAGTCGAAATCCACGCTCTCTCTCAGAACGGATAGACTCAAGATGCTCAACCTCTCACACAATGGTCAAAGTACTCACAACGACACGGGACCACCGTCAAACCAAACTGCTCCCAACAACACTAGCACTGGTCTAAACACAGCTACTAGACTCCACTCATCCCCCTGGCACGAGTGCAATAATGAAGTAATTGCCTGTAATAAACCCAATCAATGAACCAATAAGAACTGGTACTGCCTGCTGTGCCTGCCAAATCGGGTATGCTGGCCGACGCATAACACCGATAGGGATAGGAGTCTCAATGACTCAAAGTATGTATATCGCACACTCCGGAGTGGCACTCGAGGGGAGCGATCCACACGAGTAAAGTGCCTGGGTAATAAGTATAATAGTACTATAAATCAGCAGGACTGGATCATGACTCTGATCAAAGTGGGAAAGCTCAACCACTAAAGAAAACCCCGGTCCTCAATCAGATGCAAAAGTACTCAATAAGTCGGAAACTCCGTCCACCAGAGAAATCTGATACATAAGTAAATATCCGGTCGACCGCCCAAAGTCCGCGGTCACCGCAAATCCCTGCCAACCGCAATCCAGCACAACCCGTGCATGACACCAATGTCCCGGCTACACTACCCCAAACCCCTGCTCGCACCCGAGCAACACAGACTGCCTGACTAACAAAGAAGGAGAAAGGAATAACATGGTTTCTCCTAAGTCAAGTTCCAAAAAGTAGTGTAGCAGTAAAAGATGGCCTAACTATATGTCCATACAAGCATGCAAATGTCCTCAAGGAAATGAAAGGGAGTAAACCATATAATAGATCCACTAGGTATAAACAACATGCCAGAATCCCTAATGAACTACACCTGTCCACCGCCCAGGGTCCATCAAAAGAATGATCAGAATAATACCCGCACATAGATATAGCCTCCTACTCCATCGAGTAATCATAACATAAAAGACTATGTGCAACAAGGCATGCTAAAAGATCACTACTATAGTATATCAGTCTGCATAATCTAGGCCATTCCACAAGCTTCCATCTCGATGCTAAATATTGTACAATTAAACAAGCATGCTAACAATCACATAGGGTAAATCCCTTAGGTAAGCATTTACTATTCATCCTCATGAATATCCAAATCCCGCAAGTCCTCGATAATATTTACATGAATATTAATCTTACAATTCTCTTATACAATCATCCATCTTGGCTTACCTTACAATAACATACAATGTACCCTAAACATGCATTCTTTCTAACATAAAGAATTAGAGAACCGTCCACCGGTTCTGGAGATGAAGCAACCCACCTGAAGCGCTTTCCGCAGGCAAAGCCGAAGTCGGTGAAGAGGGTGGCCACTTGCAAACAAAATTCACTGAACCCGCCTCCTTGGTACATGTCGCGCAAGCCTTGGCTCCAATCAACATCACGCCAACAATACAACACAACAACAATCAACAACTGAACATCATCAAACAGCGTTGCTGTTTTTCCCAACAGCACAAAGAAGGGCATTCTCACCTCCAAGCAGTACTCCAAAAATTCCAAAAAATTCACGGTTACGATCCTCGCAACGAGTAGCCCCAAAATGAGTATTTATACGCCCCGTTCCAACACCTGTAAGCCAAGATACAAATTAAACAATGCGGGGCGCCGGTAATCCACAACACTGCAAAACTGCGGGATACAACACCAAAGAAGCTTAAATCTCACCTTCGAAGATTCCTCAGAAAAATCCATTAAAAATACGAGTACGTTCCTCTCGAAGAGTAGATGTCAATCGAGTCCTTAAACGCCTCATTCCAATTCTTGTAGGCCAAGATAGAAAATCGACAAGTCTCCGCTGTCGAAAATCTCTCAGTAGAAAAAGGGGTAACCAAAACACCTGGGTAACTATGCTGAAAACTTGAAACGAGGAGAAGTTATCAACACAGAAAATGAAGCCTTACCTCTCGTTAGCGCGCTGCCGAAAAAATCGACTCAAAATTCCATCGGGGTGATCCGGGGCATCTCGCGGACTAAAGAGCGACGGTAAAAGCCAAAAATCCAAGGTGCGTCGATGTGCGCCGCGTCGCAGTAAACGCCGATGCCGCGGCCTCCAAAAATCTCGAAAATCCATCAAGTGGTGGAGGGTACAGTGTAGATGGCTCTGTAGAAGAGGAAGCTCCCGGAAATGCCAAAAACCTTCTCATGAGGCCCCCTACTGCCTATTTATAGGTTGAAATCCGGAGAAGAAACAACACTTCGGGGGACACTTTTCGGGCGCCCGAAAGATTCGGGTGCCTACAGTGTACCCGAAACGCCCGAAAGATTCGGGCGCCTACAGTGTACCCGAAACACCCCCCGCGGTGCGCCCGAAACGCGCTGGTTGCGCCACGTCATCCACAGAACAGGGAATAGCGACCACATCCACTAGCTCCGCGCCACGTGACGTGCACCATGCATGCGGGTGGTTGGCACCCACCAACCACACGCGGCCACGTGGACCGCACCCACAAACGGCCCACGTGCGCTCGCGTGCTCCCCGCGCAGCCGGCTGCCACCCTGACTCATGCACGCTTCCTGAGGCCACCCGCACCAGCTCCGTGGACCGAGTCCACTGCACCGACCACTCCAATGCGGCCACGTGTCCCTAGGCAAACCAACGGGAAGACGACACGTGGCACAACGCCCCCGTGCACCGCGCGCCTGCCCGCGCCCACTCCGGCGCCTGCTCGCGCCTGCGCCGCCGCTCTCCGCCACTACCCGGCTACCGGAATAGTGCCCCGTGCCTCGAAATTCGTGCTTGGTCATCCGACCTCCGAAAAATACAAGTGAATAGTCCATTTTCATCATTTTCGTGCGCTGAATCCAAATCCACTGTCCGTTTTGCCAAATTCCATTTCTAAAAATTGCTGAAGGCATCCGGAAAGATGTTCTTTTGTCCAAACTTCGCGCTGAGTCCAATTTTGATATCCGTTTCGCGCGAAACCACTTCTAAACATCCGACGGGGTCAACCGATTACCCACGTAATCCATTTAACATCCGGAGTCCATCACTTATGCAAATTGGTCCACCTACACCGCCGACATGCCACATAGGCCTCCAGAAGCTGCTGGTCATACTGTAGAAGCCCTGCAGAGATCCGGGTCACCACATCCTCCTCCACTAAAAGAAAGTTTCGTCCTCGAAACTGACATAACTCAAAAGGTGCCTCAAAATCAAGGGTAGGTACTCATAATCACCGTCTCTAGCTCCTAAGTCGCTACTCACTCTCCGTGATTACTCCTCAACAACATCATCAAGCAGTACGGCATGGCCCGGTTGCGCAAACCTCGAATCTCACGAGCCAGAATTCGCAACGGGCGTCCCTCGTACTCCAAACACTCACAGATCCCGAATGGAACGAGTCAAACACGGGCAAGGGATCCAAAAGAAAAACACTCCAGAGCTGAGACGTGAAAAACCAAAGGGCTCCAAAAAGGCTGGGGGAAAAGGAAATAACCACTAGTGCAACACGCACCAAACCACATCCTGTGTCAACTCAACCAAGGCAACCCGAAGCGTACCCACACTATCATCCAATAAGGAAAAAAGCCCTAACAAGGAGGGGTCCTCACTCGGTCACTCCCGAATCTTGACCATCCGAGTGGACTACTCAGCCACGGTCCACCATCAAAAGGAACCTTCAGGGACACAACCACAAGCCCTGCTGACCTCAACGGTCCCACACAGCGCCAGTTGTGGAATCATCAAACTCAACCCCAGACAGCTCTCCTGCTCCAGGTATCCACCACCACAGTGGCTTTGTCAGGGTAATCTAGAATGCTCAACAATAAACCAACGATAACTCCACAGTCACAATGGGAGGCATCACTAAAACTCGTAGATCCCTCAACCAACACTGACAATACAAAAATTGGCGCTGGTGTCACGCCCCGGGGGTTTTATTTTAGCGGAAACGATACACAAAAGTAAGCGTAAGGTGCGTACAAAATTTTTGTTTAAAACCTCCTTCCCCGGCGCGTGCCCAGACCCGCCGCATATACAGATTTACTCGAAAATCGGGCAGAGTCTCCTCTGTATATGCACGGCGTCGCGGCTATTACAACAGTCAAACACAAGCAATCATTTTCCATTTAATCACAACAGTTCGGAGTCTAACTGTGCATGAAGACTAAACAATGCCCGTGGCCAGTCAAGTTGAAAGGATAAACTCACCGTTGTGAAAACAGGCCCACACGGCCTCAGGTTTCGAAAACAGATTGGAAAACGGCATAAATCCACAGGGTTTGGAAAACGGGCCCACACGACCCTAGATTTTTGAAAACGGTTTTCGAAGTCCTTTTTCTCGTGTTTTCCAGTTGGTTTGTTTAGAAAACGGCCAAGCGGGGAAAAGAAAGGAAACAATAGTGCATAACTAGAACGAAAGTAATCAACATCCACACGACCCCACAAGGGTATCGAGAACCACACAGTAACCTACAATACCAAATGAAATGCAGAGCAAGTAAAGAAAACGGCAGTCTAGGGCTCCCACAGCCCGTCTGCTCCCACCACGGCCTCACCGTCGCCTACCCCTCACCCCTGGAGGTACCTGTCACAGAGTGGGTAGTCAGCGACACTATCATGATAAAAATACTAAAGCAGTAAAGTAATACGAAGCCACATAAGTAAGACTAGCCGGAGCAACCACTCTACTCATAAAGGTGACTCGCAGCCACCTGTACCACCTGTAACACCTGTAACCCCGGTAACACCAGTAACACCTGACCTCGTCGGGCACCAATCCCGGCAGGTCGCACACCTGACCTCGTCGGGCACCAATCCCGACAGGTCGCACCGCTCACACTTTGGTGCCTCGAACCCCACGCCTACGAGGGCCCCACTACATCCCCTCGTGGGAAACACGGGTCGGAGACCGCCTTTCCGGAAAGGAGCACCCATTGCGGTGGCCAGACGGCGGGTGCGCGTGTCGCAACTCGAGCATAGTAACCAAGACACGGGGTAATACAGTAATCATAGAAACCGTCAGCGTTAGTACCGATTAACATTTAATTAACATCCCTTTCGGAATACTAACACTATACTAAACCTCGACCGAAAACCCACCTTTTCGTTGTCGCGCTCCTGACCGATGCTAGGTTCTCCCGCGTCTCGGGTGCCCGCCCGGACCTACAAGAACCTGTCATACAGGAGTCAGAAATTCAAGACTCCGCAAGATTAAAGACTAGAACACCCGGCGCACCCCCCCCCCCCCCCCCCCCCCCCCCCACCTCGCGCACAATCCGTACACGTACGCGCCCGGCCCCGCGCGGCTGGGCGGCGTACCACCTGCGTGCGGCGCCGCCCGCTTGCGGCGCCACCCGTATGCGGCGCTGCCCGCATGTGGGTGCGCGCGGCGCCGCCCACATGCGGCGCTGCTCGCATGCGGGCGCGTGCAGTGCCGCCCGCATGCGGCGCCGCCCGCATGCGGCGCCGCCCGCACCCGCATGCGGTGCCGCCCGCATGCGGCGCTGTCCGCATGCGGGGGGGCATGCGGCGCCGCCCGCATGCGGCGCCGCCCGCACGCGGGAGCCGCCGCATGCGGGGGCATGCGGCGCCGCCCGCATACGGCGCCACCCGCATGCGGTGCCGCCCGCATGCGGATGCACGCGGCGCCGCCCTCATGCGGTGCCGCCCGCATGCGGCGCCGCCCGCATGCGTGGCTCCGTGCGTGCCGGCTCCGGTGACGGCGCCGACCCCGGTGACGGCGCCGACCCTCCTCCTCCCTTTGCCTAAGAGAACCAAGAAAAACCCAATCAAGAACCCTAAGCTATGCTCACCTTGGTTTTGTCGGCTAGGGTTGATCTTAGGGGATGATCGTCCTGTTCTTGCGTGCCCGGTAACGAAGGGTATGCCGGCGATCTTCCCTCTCCTCACCCGCTCCGCCTTGTTTCTCCACTCGATCGGTTGGGAAACAGAAAGGTTGGGGAAGTGGGTTCTCGTTGCGTACGCCTAAGGTGAGGGGAGTTGTGGGGAGTTGTAACTACCGTACCCCTGTCTCCCCACGACAGGAAAAAGGCGGGAGCGGTTAGGATGGCGGGAGCGGTTAGGATGGGGAATGGGAATGAACCCATTTCAAGTCAAAAGCGGGTAATAAGTCGGGTGCGAACCAGGGTCCGGTCTGCCTGAAAACCGCGCTGACCACCTGAACCGCTAGCCACCTTCCGGAATTTATTCCGGGAGATTCCGGCGTCGGAATTCAAAACCGATTGCACCGCCGTTCTCCGTTTCGCGAGCTTTATTGACTAAAAATACTCGCGAGCCCTGACGGTCTGCCCGGAAACAAGGAATTATTAGATCACCCTCCGGCCCCCCCGAAACGAATTGCGAAATAAAGAAACCAAAAGTAGACCCAAAAACATTTTAAACCAGCGGCTACTACACCACTCACCTCTTAAAACGAGTTTCGTCCTCGAAACTCAATCCTGGTTCGCGGTGAAGAGATAGGGATAGCCCTCCCTCATCTTCGACTCCAGTTCCCACGTCGCTTCCCGCTCCTCGTGGTTGTTCCAGTGCACCTTCACATAGGGGATGACTCGGTTTCGAAGCGTCTTGCTTTCTCTTGCTAGTATTCGCATAGGGGTTTCCTCGAAGCTTAGGTCCTCCTTCAGTTCGAGTGTCGAGACGTCCAGGACATGCGACGGGTCGGAGAGGTATTTCTTGAGCATCGAAACGTGGAACACGTCGTGAATCCGGTTGAGGTTCGGTGGTAGGGCAAGGCGGTAAGCCACTGGGCCAATCCGCTCCAGGATCTCGAATGGCCCCACAAACCGCGGGCTCAGCTTGCCTTTTAACCCGAATCGCTTGATTCCCCTGGACGGCGAGACCCGCAAAAACACGTGTTCTCCCACCTGGAACTCTAAGTCGCGGCGTCTCCGATCCGCGTAGCTCTTTTGTCGACTCTGGGCGGTTAGTAAGCGCTGTCTGATGAGGCGCACCTTCTCTTCTGTTTCTTCCACCAAGTCGGGTCCCAAGAACTTCCGTTCTCCCAAGTCGTCCCAACAGATCGGGGATCGGCAGCGTCTCCCGTATAAGGCTTCGTAGGGTGCCATCAGGATGCTGGCCTGGTGGCTATTGTTGTAAGCAAATTCTACAAGTGGTAGGTAACGCTCCCAACCGACTCCCCAATCGAGTACACAGGCCCGAAGCAGGTCCTCTAGCGTCTGTATCACTCGCTCCGACTACCCGTCTGTCTGAGGGTGGAAGGCTGTGCTGAAGTGCAATTTAGTCCCCAAGGCTTGTTGCAGACTCTGCCAAAACTTTGAGACGAAACGCGTGTCTCTGTCTGATGTGATCGATGCCGGTACCCCATGCAGTCTCACAATCTCGCTGAGGTAGACTCTAGCCAACCGCTCTCTGGTCCAGGTTGTGTGAATCCGCAGGAAGTGCGCTGACTTAGTTAGCCGGTCCACCACAACCCATATTGTGTCATGTCCTTGCTGTGAACATGGGAACCCGGTGACAAAGTCCATGGTGATATGATCCCACTTCCACTCCGGTACCGGTAAGGGTTGTAACTTTCCCGCCGGCCGTTGATGTTCCGCCTTTATCTGTTGACACACCAGGCAATGAGCTACAAATCGAGTCACATCCCTCTTCATCTTGGGCCACCAGAAGGTCTGCTTGAGGTCCCTGTACATCTTTGTGCCTCCTGGATGCGCTGCATAAGGGGCGCTGTGTGCCTCAGATAGGATTTCCTTCTTCAATTCCGGGGTATCCGGCACGCAAATCCGCCCACGGAACCGTAGAGTGCCGTCGCCTTCCACTGAAAAGTCACCTTCCTGATCCGGTGAGATCATGTCTCTTACGAGCTGCAAGTGCGAGTCCGCTGCTGTCCCTCTCGAATCTTCTCGAGCAGTGTTGGCTTGACCACCAAAGTTAGAAGTTGCGGAACCGTGCCTGCTGGCACTACTTCCAACCCTAGTCGTGAAAATTCCGCGATCAAGTTTCTCTGCTCAGTTATCGCACCTACCGATCCTCCCTCCAATCGCCCCTTCCTGCTCAGAGCGTCCGCCACCACGTTTGCTTTCCCGGGGTGGTATTGGATTGTTAGGTCGTAATCCTTCAGTAACTCAAGCCACCGCCTCTGCCGCAGGTTTAGTTCCTTTTGGGTGAATAGGTATTTAAGACTCTGGTGATCTGAGAAGATGTTACAATGGACACCAAAGAGATAGTGTCTCCATAACTTCAGGACGAAGACCACCGCAGCCAGCTCTAAATCGTGTATTGGGTAGTTTCTCTCGTAGTCCTTTAGTTGCCTAGACGCATAGGCTATTACCTTCCCCTGCTGCATTAAAACACCCCCAAGGCCGATCCTCGAAGCGTCGCAGTACACCTCATAGTCTTCACCGGGTGTTGGTAGTACAAGAATTGGTGCCTCGGTTAGCCTTCTTTTGAGTTCTTCAAAACTTTCCTGGCATTTGGCCGTCCATACAAACTTTTCTCCTTTCTTGATCAATCGGTTTAAAGGGGCCGCAATCTTCGAGAAACCCTCGACAAATCGTCTATAATACCCCGCCAGCCCCAAGAAACTGCGGATCTCCGTCACCGTCGTGGGCGGCTGCCAGTCGATCACCGATTCCACCTTCTTGGGGTCCACGGCGATTCCCTTCACCGAGATCACATGCCCCAGGAATCCCACTTCGCGTAGCCAGAATTCACACTTTTTGAGCTTAGCGAACAGCTTCTGCTCCCTGAGGGTTTGGAGAATCGTTCGTAAGTGATCCTCGTGCTCCTCGTCGGTGGAGGAATAGATTAGTATATCGTCGATGAAGACCACCACGAACCGGTCTAGGAATGGTCTGAAGACCCGGTTCATCATGTCCATAAAGACCACGAGGGCGTTCGTAAGTCCGAACGGCATGACCGTAAACTCGTAATGGCCATACCGGGTCTGGAAGGCGGTCTTCGGAATGTCCTCGTTCCGAACCCGGAGCTGGTGGTAGCCTGACTGTAGATCAATCTTTGAAAAGACCGTCGCTCCTCGTAGTTGGTCGAAGAGGTCGTCGATTCTGGGCAGGGGGTACTTGTTTTTCACCGTGACCTTGTTTATTCCTTTGTAGTCGATGCAGAGTCGCAGGCTTCCATCCTTCTTCCGTACGAAAAGCACCGGTGCGCCCCAGGGTGACACACTCGGCCTGACAAACCCTTTGTCTAAGAGGTCTTCCAGTTGCGCCTTTAACTCCTTCAACTCCGCGAAGGCCATTCGGTAGGGCGCCTTCGTTATAGGTTGAGTACCTGGCAAGAGTTCAATAGGGAACACCACCTCTCGTTCAGGGGGTATCTCGGGCAGCTCCATCGGAAAGACGTCAGGGAAGTCCCTCACCACTGGGATGTCTGATGGTGTCGTCGAGGGTCGGGTGGCCAGATCCACCGATGCCAAGTAGGCCACGCACCCACCCTCTACCAGACTCCTGGCTCGAGCCGCTGAGATGACTGCCGGGAAGGAGGTGCTCTTACACGCCAGGTACGCATTCTTAGGGAAACTTGGTTCTTGCAGTTGCACCATCCGCTTCTCGCAGTCAATAAGCACTTGGTACCTTGAGAGCCAGTCCATGCCCAAAACAACGTCGTACTCCTTCAGGGGAATCACCACTAAATCCCAAGGGCAAAGCAGCCGCCCTAGCTTAATCGGGCAGGTGGCCACCAAACTAGTCGCCTCCAGTGTTCCACCTGCGGTCTGGACCGTCAAACGGCTTTGGAGAGGTGTTTCTTCGAGGTCATGCGAAAACACGTACTCGCGAGAAATGAACGAGTGTGTTGCTCCAGTATCAAAGAGGGTTCTAGAACGTGAATTTGAAACAGAAGTTATACCTGCGAGTACGTCCTCCGGCGGGTCCGATTCCTGGCGGGTCATGGAATAAATTCGCCCGCCCGGTTGAGGCTGCCTATCCTCTTCGCACCGCGAAGCCGGGGGCCTAGAGGTCGACCCCATAGGATCTTTTCCCCGCCCCAAAAGTTGTGGTGAAGGCGTGGAAGCGGCAGAGGAGGCTGACCCACGGCAAGGGGGCAGTTACGGGGGAAGTGCCCCTGCCTGCCGCAACGGAAGCAATGGTCGACTCTCTGGGGGCAATCCAACACTCCGTGCGCTCCCCCGCAGATCACACAAGGCCTGTCTCTTGGCCTCGGCTCTCCCGTAGGTGCGCTCCGTGCTCCCGACTGTGCCCTCCACCGCTTGGGGGGTCGGCTCCCAGCAGATGACCCCCCCCCCCCCCCCCCCCCCCCCCGTAGCTCTGCTGTTGCTGCTTCCAGTCTTCATGCTGTGCCGGGGCCTCCCTCCTAGCGCGGGTAACGGCGAACCCACGCTCTACGACAGTGGCCCGGTCGACCACTTTCTAGAACGTATGCAAATCAGCGGCTTGAACCACCTGGAAAATATCACTTCGCAACCCATCCACGAACAGTTGCGCCTTGTGGGGTTCGTCCCTTATAACGAAAGGGACGCAATTTGCCAGGCGCACGAATTCGCGCTGATACTCCATAACCGTCTTGCTCCCTTGCTGAATGTGGTTCAGGTCGTCCTCCAGTTTCTTCTTGACGCTATTTGTGAAGAAGGCCCCAAACAATTCCTGCTTGAACGTCGTCCACAATAGAAGCACGGTGCCCTTGGTGGGATCAGGGCGCACCGTCTTCCACCATAAACGAGCGTTTCCCTCCAAAAAGTGAACTGCCAGGGGGACGCGCTCGGGGTCCTCGATGAGTAGGTCCTCAAACAACTTTTCCATCGATCCCACCCACTTTTCGACGACCCAGCGATCAGTCGTCTCCCCCTCGAACGTGGGTGGTTCGAACTTCATGAAATCCACCAGGTTGGCCCGCACTCGCTCTCGTTCCGCCCGCGTAACTGTCCCTTCCCCAGCGACGGCGGCGGCCGCGGAGGCACTCCCGCCGAGGGCCCCCGGCGCCGGCCCCGTGGGCGCTGATGCGGGTGCTGCCGTCGGCGCCGTGGTCTGGGTAGATGCTAGCCCGGCCGTTGCTGCCGGTAGAGGGGCTGCCCCTACCCCAGCCCCTGTCGCTTGCGGTGCTGCGGCCGGTGCAATTGGTTCCTGTGGAGGGGCGGGAGCGACCGGTTGCTGCTGCGTCAATTGACGCACACGATCCGTAAGGGTCGCCATCTGCCCCGCCATCTCCCTCAATTGTTAACGCAGGAGCTGGTTCTCTGCAGCTGCTGATGTCGTCGCATCTGTCCCTACCTCCTCGGCCGACGCTCTGGTTCGGACCATTGTCTGTACAGACACACCAACCAAAGCTTAGCACTCAACTCTGCTGGAAGAACCACCGTAATATCGAGAGAGAAAAGAAAACATTATCTACAAATCCCCTCCCCGATCTCTCACGTCCTAACCCTTAAACCCTGCACATTTCATTTATTCGTAGTTAAGTGTGATATCTCGGTGGATGTTGGGCCGTCACTGTTGTGATTAAGCAAAGTCTCTGATACCATCTTAATCTGTCACGCCCCGGGGGTTTTATTTTAGCGGAAACGATACACAAAAGTAAGCGTAAGGTGCGTACAAAATTTTTGTTTAAAACCTCCTTCCCCGGCGCGTGCCCAGACCCGCCGCATATACAGATTTACTCGAAAATCGGGCAGAGTCTCCTCTGTATATGCACGGCGTCGCGGCTATTACAACAGTCAAACACAAGCAATCATTTTCCATTTAATCACAACAGTTCGGAGTCTAACTGTGCATGAAGACTAAACAATGCCCGTGGCCAGTCAAGTTGAAAGGATAAACTCACCGTTGTGAAAACAGGCCCACACGGCCTCAGGTTTCGAAAACAGATTGGAAAACGGCATAAATCCACAGGCTTTGGAAAACGGGCCCACACGACCCTAGATTTTTGAAAACGGTTTTCGAAGTCCTTTTTCTCGTGTTTTCCAGTTGGTTTGTTTAGAAAACGGCCAAGCGGGAAAAATAAAGGAAACAATAGTGCATAACTAGAACGAAAGTAATCAACATCCACACGACCCCACAAGGGTATCGAGAACCACACAGTAACCTACAATACCAAATGAAATGCAGAGCAAGTAAAGAAAACGGCAGTCTAGGGCTCCCACAGCCCGTCTGCTCCCACCACGGCCTCACCGTCGCCTACCCCTCACCCCTGGAGGTACCTGTCACAGAGTGGGTAGTCAGCGACACTATCATGATAAAAATACTAAAGCAGTAAAGTAATACGAAGCCACATAAGTAAGACTAGCCGGAGCAACCACTCTACTCATAAAGGTGACTCGCAGCCACCTGTACCACCTGTAACACCTGTAACCCCGGTAACACCAGTAACACCTGACCTCGTCGGGCACCAATCCCGGCAGGTCGCACACCTGACCTCGTCGGGCACCAATCCCGACAGGTCGCACCGCTCACACCTTGGTGCCTCGAACCCCACGCCTATGGGGGCCCCACTACATCCCCTCGTGGGAAACACGGGTCGGAGACCGCCTTTCCGGAAAGGAGCACCCATTGCGGTGGCCAGACCGCGGGTGCGCGTGTCGCAACTCGAGCATAGTAACCAAGACACGGGGTAATACAGTAATCATAGAAACCGTCAGCGTTAGTACCGATTAACATTTAATTAACATCCCTTTCGGAATACTAACACTATACTAAACCTCGACCGAAAACCCACCTTTTCGTTGTCGCGCTCCTGACCGATGCTAGGTTCTCCCGCGTCTCGGGTGCCCGCCCGGACCTACAAGAACCTGTCATACAGGAGTCAGAAATTCAAGACTCCGCAAGATTAAAGACTAGAACACCCGGCGCCCCCCCCCCCCCCCCCCCCCCCCCCCCACCTCGCGCACAATCCGTACACGTACGCGCCCGGCCCCGCGCGGCTGGGCGGCGTACCACCTGCGGCTGGGCGGCGCCGCCCGCATGTGGGTGCGCGCGGCGCCGCCCACATGTGGCGCTGCCCGCATGCGGGCGCATGCAGCGCCGCCCGCACGCGGCGCCGCCCGCACGCGGCGCCGCCCGCACGCGGCGCCGCCCGCATGCGGGGGCATGCGACGCCGCCCGCATGCGGCGCCGCCCGCATGCGGATGCACGCGGCGCCGCCCTCATGCGGCGCCGCCCGCATGTCGTGCCGCCCGCATGCGGCGCCGCCCGCATGCGTGACTCCGTGCGTGCCGGCTCCGGTGACGGCGCCGACTCCGGTGACGGCGCCGACCCTCCTCCTCCCTTTGCCTAAGAGAACCAAGAAAAACCCAATCAAGAACCCTAAGCTATGCTCACCTTGGTTTTGTCGGCTAGGGTTGATCTTAGGGGATGATCGTCCTGTTCTTGCGTGCCCGGTAACGAAGGGTTTGCCGGCGATCTTCCCTCTCCTCACCCGCTCCGCCTTGTTTCTCCACTCGATCGGTTGGGAAACAGAAAGGTTGGGAAGTGGGTTCTCGTTGCGTACGCCTAAGGTGAGGGGAGTTGTGGGGAGTTGTAACTACCGTACCCCTGTCTCCCCACGACAGGAAAAAGGCGGGAGCGGTTAGGATGGCGAGAGCGGTTAGGATGGGGAATGGGAATGAACCCATTTCAAGTCAAAAGCGGGTAATAAGTCGGGTGCGAACCAGGGTCCGGTCTGCCTGAAAACCGCGCTGACCACCTGAACCGCTAGCCACCTTCCGGAATTTATTCCGGGAGATTCCGGCGTCGGAATTCAAAACCGATTGCGCCGCCGTTCTCCGTTTCGCGAGCTTTATTGACTAAAAATACCCGCGAGCCCCATCGGTCTGCCCGGAAATAAGGAATTATTAGATCACCCTCCGGCCCCCCCGAAACGAATTGCGAAATAAAGAAACCAAAAGTAGACCCAAAAACATTTTAAACCAGCGGCTACTACAGCTGGTATCAGTCTCATTATCCATTAGCCATGCTCTCCTGGCACTGCCAAGTCCAAGAAGCTCCTCACCTCGATAATAATTGTCGATCTCGGCCAATTCCCAAATAGTATCCATATTGGCCGGATTTCCACCGCCGCCCCTACGGCTCGAACAAAGTGACCCAAGAAGGTATGCTTCTGAAACTACAACTTGTATCTCAATAACTTGGCATACAGCTTCATCCACACAGGCATGGTAGCACATCCACAAGTGCTCCTCGTGCTCCAAGTCGCTCAGGGAGTAAATCAGAATATCCCTGGAGAATCTTGCTACCAATCCAATTAAGTACAGCTGGAGCACAATTCCTCAAATCATAAGAGTGGCAGGGTATTAATCAATCCAATTGGCCTCACCACGAGCTCATAATGCCCCCACCAGGTCTTGAACGCCGTCTTGGCAAAATACGCAGCTGTATAATTCCAAATAGGTACAGGTGTCGCAGACGAATAACTGCCGGAGTATGACTCCATCAAATGGTCCTAAATAAAGCCCGGACCTACCTACACTCTAGCCGCAATAAAACTTCACTGTCGTATAACACTGACGTGGCATCACCACCGTGCATCAACGGCGTGGCACTAGGACAAACAGACCCCTCGATCCATTAGATCCTGCGACTGCGCCGTCAGCTCTCCACTGGCGATATCCAATGAGGTGCTGTCGAGGGTGGCGCGGTTCCCCGAACCACGTCAAACGCAATCTCTATCTCCCTAACCGGCGGCATCATCAACAACTCAGGTGGAAATCACACCCGGGATCTCGTGGGCAACAGGGAAATCCTTGAGTCCCGGTACCACCGTAAGCACCTCTCACACTGTCGCTACAATCTGTGCGCTCTAACAATCTCAACAACTAAGCCTCCTCTTGTCTGCCTCGCAGAAGGTCAAAGTCCTCTCTTTCCGCAGCCAAACATCCTTTGGCACTGTGCCAACCAAAACCCAAGCACTAGGTCAAAACACCGAACTGCCACAATTACCAATAAATCTGCCGGCAACTCGCGGTCTCAGCTGCACTGGACATGATCCACAGGCCTCCTCCACATGCGCAACAACAACAAAAACATGTACCTCAAGTGCATGTGGTAACGACTCTACCTCTAGTCCCTGCAGGAATGCAACCTGCTCTAACACCGACCGCAGTGATGAAATCACACTTGGGACACTCGATCCACTATCGTGGCGCCCTCCAACCGGGCGGCACAGATTCATCCGCTCGATGCAAGTGGTCGTTGCTCTGTCTGCCACAACATATCTTGATTAACCACATAGGGAGCACGACCTCTGCCTCTGCTCACACTGAGGCGACGAATATGGTCCTCCGCAGATAACAAATCCACGCTACCGCCGCGCCACTCTGATGTAGATGCTGATGCTGCAATCGGTGTGGTGACCCGGATCTTTGCAGGGCTTCTACAGTGTGACCAGCAGCTTCTGGAAGCCTACGTGGCATGTCGGCGGTGTTCGCGCGCCAATTTGGACACAAGAGATGGACTCGGGGCTTAAAATGGATCTCGTAGGTAATCGGGGGACCCCATCGGATGTTTAGAAGAGTTTACGCGCGGAGTGGATATCGAATTTAGGCTCGGCGCGGAATTCGGATTAAAAATACCTTTCCGGGAGCCTCCGGCAAATTATAGGAGTGGAATTTGGCAAAATGGACGCCGTTTTTGGAATCAGCGCGCGAAAACGGTCAAGATGGGCTATTTGCTTGATGTTTTTGGGTTGGCGGTTACTGTTCATGCCGGAACAGTATCTCCGGCGGTCGCCGGCGGCGGCGGGCGGCGCCGGCGGGCGGCGGCGCGACCTCGGGCAGGCGGCACGCGGCGGCACGCGGCGCGGGCAGGGCGCGGGCAGGCGCCCGGGCGCGCGGGCAGGCGCGCGGTCCACCGCGGAGGTCGTGCACCGGGGGCGGGCCACGTGGCACTCTCCGGTTGGCCGGTGCAGCAGGCGCGGTCCACTGAATTTGGGCCCGGGTGCACGGTAGACCGAGTGGACACGTGGCGTGAGGTAGTTGGTCCGGTGTTGTGCTCCCGGTCCACGCAATCGGTGGAGTTGATTGACCGGGGCAGGTGGCCGTACGGCGGGGCAGGTGGCCGTACGGCCCGGGTCAGCCGCGACGTGCGCGGTCCACGGCGCGACGTGCGCGGTGCACGGGTTGCCGGGCCACGTGTCGCGTCGCCATTTGCGGGCGCAGGTGCACCGGGTGCAGTGGGGCCCGGGGGAGTAGTGGACTGGGCTGTGTGGTGGACCGGGCCGCACTGTGCGCGCCCGAAAGTTCTGGGCGGGGCCGCACTGTGCGCGCCCGGAAGTTTCGGGGCGCTCGAAAACCAGGACTTAGTGGGAATTATCCCAATTGTTTCCTCAGCCTATTTAAAGGCAGCCCGAGCCTCTGTTTTGGGCTTTTTTCTCCCAAACCACACCTCCTCTGCCCGAGCTCCCTTAAGCAAAGTTTTTCACCTCTAAGTGCTTGATCTTCCTGCCAAGTTCTAGGATTTTAGGAGGCACGAATCCCGAGGTTCCCCATTTTACGGTGCGGCGCGACGTTGCTTTCTAGTGTTCTTCTTCGGCGCAGCGACAGTGTTTTGGCTCCCCTGGGCTACCCCGAGCTCACTTTGCTGTGATTCTTGCGCCGGCAGACTCCTAAGAGGTAGGGCTTCATCTTTCGTATTGATCTTGCTTTCCCGTTGTGAGTTTTTGGCACGGATCCCGAGGCAACACTGTGACCCATTTTCTGTTTGGCTTTGTCGGGCAGCATCGAGGTGTTTTGGCCATATCTTTGCGCACAAGCGTCATCCGGAAACGAGCTTATACAACTTTTTCATCTACAGATCGCAAGGAACGCGCTGGTATTTTTCTAGGATTTTTCGGAGATTTCATCAGAGGTGAGAATCACTGTTTCTCTGTGTACAGTGCTACAGTCTTTTGTGCTGAAATCTTTTGAGTGTACCACCTTGTCAAATTTATATCTTGGCTTACCGAACTCAGATTTGGGCGTGCAAGCTACCGTTGCGAAGCTATCGACGCGAGGATCGCGGTGATATTTTTCTGGGAATTTTTTCGGCTCTTGCTGCAGGTGAAAATTAAGCATTTCTGGAACTGTTGTTGTATGGGTGTGTGAGTGCAGATTTTTGGAATGTATGTGTAATAGTGGACCTTGTATTGGGCCAGGAGAATTACGGGTGTGCTGAACTTATTGGAGCAAGGGATTAGAGTTATCTGGTGTTTTCAGCTGTTGGGCTTTGGACAGTCAGCTTTTCAGGTGGGCGCTTTATTCCGAGAACCGGTGGACGGTTCTCTAACTCTATATGTTAGAATTGCATGCAGGTGTAGGGTACAATACCTGGGATTGATTGGTAAGCTTAACAATGTTGATTTATGGGAATTGCAAGTTAATTATTCATATTATGACAATGGTATGAATCAGACATTCAGGTTGATGATTAGTGGAAGCTTACCTAAGGCAAGGTTACCCTATATGATTAATTATCATGTCATGTTAGCACATAACCCTTTTATGAGGCTGGTTTGTACAATGGGATAGGATTATGTAGTTATGTGCAGGTTCTACTCCAAGGAGTGATTATGGATCGAAAACCATGGACAGGTATGGTCATTGCTAATTCTGGCATGAGGTTTATTTTCTTTATTCTTCTTGAGGACAAATGCATGCTTGTATGGACATATAGTTAGGCCATCTTTTACTGCTGCACTACATATTGGAACTTGACTTAGGAGAAACCATGTTATTCCTTTCTCCTTCTTGTTAGTCAGGCGGTCTGTGTTGCTCGGATTCGAGCAGAGGTTTGGGATAGTGTAGCTGGGACCTTCGGGTCAGAGACAGGGTGTGCTTGATGTTGGATCGTGGGTTATTGCGGCAACCGCGGACAGTAGGCGGTTGACCGGATCTTGATTATTTTACCCAATTGTGGATCGTGGGTTATTGCGGCAACCGCGGACAGTAGGCGGTTGACCGGATCTTGATTATTTTACCCAATTGTGGGTCGTGGGTTATTGCGGTGAGCGCGGACTTTGGGCGGTTGACCGGATGTTGACTATTGCATCAGATTGGGTATCAGATTTGTTCCAGTGGATGGTGTTTCCCACTTTTTGAGTACTATTGCGTCAGATCGGGGTTTTGTTAGGGGACGGAGTTTCCCACTTTGATCATAGTCTTGATCCAGTCCTGCTATTATGAGACAGTGGTTACAGAGATACTCGATACCGTGATACTTGATACTGGTGATACTGATGACAGAGTTACTTTACTCGTGTGGGTCGCTCCCCTCGAGTGCCACTCCGGAGTGTGCGACTGGACGGATCGAGGCCAGTCTGTTACTTACTTTTGTGTGCGATCGGACGGTTCGATGCCGATCTGTTACTTACATTGGGATGCGACCGTACCAGCAGAGCAGGCAGTACTAGTGATTACTGGTCTATCGATTGGGTTTATTCAGGCAGATACTTTTTGTTACACTCGTGCCTGGGGGACCGAGTGGAGTCTAGTAGCTGTGTTTAGACCAGTGCTAGTATTGTTGGGAACCGTTCGGGGTTTGACGGTGGTCCCGTGGTCGTTGTGAGTTCTTTGACCATTGTGTGAGAGGTTGAGCATCTTGAGTCTATCCGTTCTGAGAGAGAGAGCATGGATTATGACTATAGCCTGCACGAGCCACTACTCAATAGCGAGTTAGTCCGTTTGGACGCCCTACGTAATTCCTGCCCGTCCGCGGGAGGTGGTTGTAGGTGGGCGCAGGTTTGACTGGACCCGATGTGGCAGTCAGCTCGATTGGGTCGATTGAGCACCTCGTGTGCGAGTGTTGCATATATTTATCAGAGTTTCCCCATTTGAGCTTTCAGATAGAGGCATGGTAGCTGTAGAGTGTCTTCTGCTTCTTCTTTAAAGTTTTACTGCATTAGTTATCTTTTGCCTCTAGTGGTCTTGGTGGGCTGATCGTCGGGCCTATTGGCGATACCCATGAGAACTCCCTTTTTGCGTAGTTCTCACGCCCGTCGGGGGTTTTTCCCCCTTTTGTCCTTTCTCTTCCTTGTTTTGGAGAGTCTTGGCGGGTGTTGCCGATTCTGCGGTTGCTGTTCGCGGTGAGGGAGTAGCGAGCTAGATCCTGACCCATTGGAGAGTAGCGGTACCC
Organism: Tillandsia leiboldiana; assembly: GCA_029204045.2. Classification (NCBI taxonomy): domain Eukaryota; kingdom Viridiplantae; phylum Streptophyta; class Magnoliopsida; order Poales; family Bromeliaceae; genus Tillandsia; species Tillandsia leiboldiana. The sequence continues at coordinate 29,099,012 of CM055068.1, forward strand.
CCCCCCCCCCCCCCCCCCCCCCCTTTTTGAAGAGATCTTCAGCATAGTCGGTAGATTAGTATTTATTTCCTCTTTGAGAGACTGTTGTAGTGAGGATATGATGTATTGAGAGCTGGTACACTGATGTTGTATTTGAGATATCTCCCTGTTGAGCTATGAGTTTTGTACTTGAGGTTATTGTATGATTATCATTTTTGGGAGATGGACCTTGTTGTTTTATCTTCAGTTGTACAGCGGTTGATTTCATTTCTATAGCAGTTTTATCTTTTAGCTCTGATATCTGTTAGCTGTAGCTCTTTTTGCAGGTAGGACGCTTCGCCTATGCGGGTTGGGCATAGGTGGCGGATCTGTTGGCGAGCCCGGGTCGCAGTTTCGACCCCGGGGCGTGACAGATTAGGTGGTATCAGAGCCTAGGTTGTAGGTCATGGTGGACTTAGAAACCCTAGGCTTGTGGTTAGACCCTAGGATGACTTCGTGAGAGTCGTGATTTGTAGCGAGAGTCCTGATTGAGTTTTACACCTCTCCCGAGGGACGAGACGAGTGATTGGCATGCTTATTCTCCTAAGTAGTTATGTTGGCTGCAGACAACATAACGCTGTGGAATGGGTGACATGCTCTAGACTTTCGCTGGATTGGGTCGAGCGTTGTTGTGTGCTGATTTGTGGTTTCGTCGTGGCGAGCGGTGTCTCCCCGACGCTGGGTTTGGGACCCTTGTGCATCCTGTCATGGCAGTTGAGCTTGAGCGTTTGGTTTTGGGCCGGATACCCGGATTGAGGTCAGAGAACTCCGGACCCAGATGACAGGATTCTTAGAGGCATATCAGCGGCAGAGTGAGCAGCTAGTTTGGTGACGCAGTTGTCAGAGCAGTGGGCAGCCCGACAATACTTTTCTTCTGAGACCACCAGGATGTAGTATCGTCAGCGGCAGGGATTTCTGTAGTGCCAATAGAGCGAGTGGCCCCCTCCGTGCCAATGTTTAGTGCCAAGGCACTGAGGTAGGGTGGATAGTTGCCCGCAGAGGAGCTGTGGGGCATGTTTGATTAAGTGAGCCAGATTTGGCAGATGAACCACCCCGACTCGTAAGATTGAGCTTGGAGCCTTTGGAGGCAGAGTCGTGGTTGGGGGTGATGGAGTGATCAATTGAGAGCCTCCCTGTGCTTGAGAGTTTATGCAGTTGTTGAACTGGTGCTCCAGGTTTCGAGGGACGAGGCACATAGGATAAGTGAGATTGGGAGTGGATTGCGCCAGGATACTCTTTAGTTTCTTTTCGGTCCCTCATGTTCGGGTTTTGGACTGTGGATGCCTCGTGGGAGTAGGCATTGTGTTTGGAGCTGGACACTGCAGTTCCTTGGATGGGGATCTGCCGCTAGAGGCGAGTTCTGGAGGGAGGCGCTTGGCGCTAGGTGATGGAGGACAGATCGGCAGGCAGAGGCATTTTCGTTTTGTTTTCCTGGGTGGTGGATATCCTTGTGGATGGTTAATGTAAAGCTTACCCAAGGGAATTCTACCCTTTGTGATTTATAACTTGCATATTTTGAATGTATTATATGGGATTGAGGGGTGAGCTTAGTCAGGATAAGTGTATAGGGAATTGCATGGATTAATGGTGTTTTGTCTTATGACGGTTGCAATGATGGATTTCTGAGATGTTGGGGATCGAGTGGACCCCGATGGCAGTATCAGTGTCTATATCAGAGTAGCGCAACGGTAGCGTGGTTTTGTTGTCTGCGGAGGATCGTATCTGTTGCCTCAGCGTGAGCAGAGACAGAGGTCGTGCTCCCTTGTGATTGATTGGATATTTTCTGGTGGACTAAGCGACAACCGCTTGCATCGTGTGGATGAGTTTGTGCCGCCTGGTTGGAGGGCGCCACGGCGGTGGATCGGGTTGTTGCAGGTGTGATTTCATCACAGTAGTCGGAGTTAGTGCACTTTGCATTCCGGCATGGACTAGAGGCAGAGTTGTTACCACGTGCACTAGAGGTACAGGATACCATCGGTGTTGTGCATGTGAAGGAGGCTTGTGGATTATGTTCAGTGTCGTTGAGACCATGAGTTATACCGGCAAACCTTTTGATATGGGTGGCAGTTCGATGTTTTGACCCAGTGCTTGGGATTGGTTGGCACGGCACCATTGGATGGTTAAGTGCAGAGAGGGTGCTGATTGTGACTTTTGCGAGGCAGACAAGGGATGCTTGTTATGGGGAGATTGTTCGTGCACACAGGGTTTAGCGACTGTGTGAGAGGAGCTTATGGTGGCGCCGGGACCAAAGGATATTTCTATTACTGCGAAATCCCGGGTGTGAGTCCACTTGAGTTGATGATTATGCCGCCTGTTAGGGAGATTGAGATTGCGGTTGACGTGGTTCTGGAAACCGCGCCAACCTCAATAGCACCACTTGGATTATCTGTAAGAGCTGGGAGAGTTGATCGCACCGGTGCGGGGATCTGTTGGATCGAGGGTCTGTTTGACCTAGTTCCACGTCGTTGATACACGACGGTGAGAGCCCTTTGGGATTGGAGTCCAGGCAGGTCCAGGTATTATTTAGAACCTTTGAAGGAGCTATATTCCGGCAGTTATTGTTTGATGCCTGCGCCAATTTGGAATTTCAGCTGATGGCATTGTCTAGATGGTGTTCAGGACACAGTAGGGGCATTACGAGTACAGTGAAGCCAATGGATTGACTAATGCCCTGTTGCCTCTAGATTGAGGAATTCTGTGTTTCAGTTGGCCTTGAACGGTTTGATAGCGGCATCCTCCAGGAATATTTTGGTTTTACCCCCCCCCCCCCTCCCTGAGTGATTTAGAGCTTTGCAGCATTTGTATATGGTGTGACAAGGTCTGTGGGGAAGAAGCTTTTTGCCAAGTCGTTGTGGTGCAAGTTTTAGCTTCGAGAGCATATCTTCCTGGATTACTTCTTCTAGCCGAAGGGGCGGCGGTGGAAATTTGGCCAAAGTGGATGCTATTTAAGACTGGCCGAGATCGACGGTCATTGTTGGGGTGAGGAGTTTTGGACCGGATAGTGCCAGCAGAGCTTGATGACCGGGTGATGAGATTGGTACCAGCGCCGATTCTAACCTAGTCAGTGGTGGGAGATGGATTTGTGAGTTATAGTGATACCTCCCGTAGTGGCTGTAGAGCCACCATTGGATTTTGTGAGCATCCGGTATCACCCCGACAGAGCCACTGTGGTGGCGGATGCCTGGAGCAGAAGAGCTATTTTGGAGTCGAGTTTGACGGTTCCATAGCTGGCACTGTGTGGGGCCATCCTTGTGTGCAGGGTTTGAGTTGAGTCCCTGAGGATCCCTTTTGATGAGAAGCTGCGGCTGAGCGATCCACTTAGGTGGTTAAGTGTTGAGGGCGACCGAGTGTGAACCCCTGCTTGTTTGGGCCCCTTTTCTGTGCAGGTGTTTGTGTGGATGTGATTCGGGTCGCTTTGGTTGAGCTGGCTCTTGGGAGTGATTTTAGAGCGTGTTACTCAGGCTGTTCGTTCCTTTCCCCCAGTCTTTTGTTGGAGTTTGGAGGTTTTTCTGCGTCTCAGCTCAAGAGTGTTATGTTTTGGACCCCTCGCCCGTGATTGACTCGTTCCTTTTGGGGTCTGTGAGAGTTTGGAGTACGAGGGACGCCCGTTGCGAATTCCGACTCGTGAGGTGAGGGAATTGCGCAATCGGGCTATGTCGTACTGGTTGTTGCTGTTGTTGTTGCTGAGGAGTAATCACGGGGAGTGATAGGTGACTTGGGAGCTGGAGACGGCGGTGTTGAATATTGACCCCTGGTTTCTGAGACTCCTTGGGAGTTGCCTTAGTTTCGAGGACGAAACTTTCTTTTAGTGGGGGAGGATGTGGTGACCCGGATCTTTGCAGGGCTTCTACAGTGTGACCAGCAGCTTCTGGAAGCCTACGTGGCATGTCGGCGGTGTTCGCGCGCCAATTTGGACACAAGAGATGGACTCGGGGCTTAAAATGGATCTCGTAGGTAATCGGGGGACCCCATCGGATGTTTAGAAGAGTTTACGCGCGGAGTGGATATCGAATTTAGGCTCGGCGTGGAATTCGGATTAAAAATACATTTCCGGGAGCCTTCGGCAAATTATAGGAGTGGAATTTGGCAAAATGGACGCCGTTTTTGGAATCAGCGCGCGAAAACGGTCAAGATGGGCTATTTGCTTGATGTTTTTGGGTTGGCGGTTACTGTTCATGCCGGAACAGTATCTCCGGCGGTCGCCGGCGGCGGCGGGCGGCGCCGGCGGGCGGCGGCGCGGCCTCGGGCAGGCGGCACGCGGCGGCACGCGGCGCGGGCAGGGCGCGGGCAGGCGCCCGGGCGCGCGGGCAGGCGCGCGGTCCACCGCGGAGGTCGTGCACCGGGGGCGGGCCACGTGGCGCTCTCCGGTTGGCCGGTGCAGCAGGCGCGGTCCACTGAATTTGGGCCCGGGTGCACGGTAGACCGAGTGGACACGTGGCGTGAGGTAGTTGGTCTGGTGTTGTGCTCCCGGTCCACGCAATCGGTGGAGTTGATTGACCGGGGCAGGTGGCCGTACGGCGGGGCAGGTGGCCGTACGGCCCGGGTCAGCCGCGACGTGCGCGGTCCACGGCGCGACGTGCGCGGTGCACGGGTTGCCGGGTCACGTGTCGCGTCGCCATTTGCGGGCGGAGGTGCACCGGGTGCAGTGGGGCCCGGGGGAGTAGTGGACTGGGCTGTGTGGTGGACCGGGCCGCACTGTGCGCGCCCGAAAGTTCTGGGCCGGGCCGCACTGTGCGCGCCCGGAAGTTTCCGGGCGCTCGAAAACCCGGACTTAGTGGGAATTATCCCAATTGTTTCCTCAGCCTATTTAAAGGCAGCCCGAGCCTCTGTTTTGGGCTTTTTTCTCCCAAACCACACCTCCTCTGCCCGAGCTCCCTTAAGCAAAGTTTTTCACCTCTAAGTGTTTGATCTTCCTGCCAAGTTCTAGGATTTTAGGAGGCACGAATCCCGAGGTTCCCCATTTTACGGTGCGGCACGACGTTGCTTTCTAGTGTTCTTCTTCGGCGCAGCGACAGTGTTTTGGCTCCCCTGGGCTACCCCGAGCTCACTTTGCTGTGATTCTTGCGCCGGCAGACTCCTAAGAGGTAGGGCTTCATCTTTCGTATTGATTGTGCTTTCCCGTTGCGTGTTTTGGCACGGATCCCGAGGCAAAACTGTGACCCATTTCTGTTTGGCTTTGTGGGGCAGCATCGAGGTGTTTTGGCCATATCTTTGCGCACAAGCGTCAGCCGGAAACGAGCTTGTACAACTTTTTCATCTACAGATCGCAAGGAACGCGCTCGTATTTTTCTTGGATTTTTTGGAGATTTCATCAGAGGTGAGAATCACTGTTTCTCTGTGTACAGTGCTACAGTCTTTTGTGCTGAAATCTTTTGAGTGTACCACCTTGTCGAATTTATATCTTGGCTTACCGAACTCAGATTTGGGCGTGCAAGCTACCGTTGCGAAGCTATCGACGCGAGGATCGCGGTGATATTTTTCTGAGAATTTTCTGGGCTCTTGCTGCAGGTGAAAATTAAGCATTTCTGGGACTGTTGTTGTATGGGTGTGTGAGTGCAGATTTTTGGAATGTATGTGTAATAGTGGACCTAGTATTGGGCCAGGAGAATTACGGGTGTGCTGAACTTATTGGAGCAAGGGATTAGAGTTATCTGGTGTTTTCAGCTGTTGGGCTTTGGACAGTCAGCTTTTCAGGTGGGTGCTTTATTCCGAGAACCGGTGGACGGTTCTCTAACTCTATATGTTAGAATTGCATGCAGGTGTAGGGTACAATACCTGGGATTGATTGGTAAGCTTAACAATGTTGATTTATGGGAATTGCAAGTTAATTATTCATATTATGACAATGGTATGAATCAGACATTCAGGTTGATGATTAGTGGAAGCTTACCTAAGGCAAGGTTACCCTATATGATTAATTATCATGTCATGTTAGCACATAACCCTTTTATGAGGCTGGTTTGTACAATGGGATAGGATTATGTAGTTATGTGCAGGTTCTACTCCAAGGAGTGATTATGGATCGAAAACCATGGACAGGTATGGTCATTGCTAATTCTGGCATGAGGTTTATTTTCTTTATTCTTCTTGAGGACAAATGCATGCTTGTATGGACATATAGTTAGGCCATCTTTTACTGCTGCACTACATATTGGAACTTGACTTAGGAGAAACCATGTTATTCCTTTCTCCTTCTTGTTAGTCAGGCGGTCTGTGTTGCTCGGGTTCGAGCAGAGGTTTGGGATAGTGTAGCTGGGACCTTCGGGTCAGAGACAGGGTGTGCTTGATGTTGGATCGTGGGTTATTGCGGCAACCGCGGACAGTAGGCGGTTGACCGGATCTTGATTATTTTACCCAATTGTGGATCGTGGGTTATTGCGGCAACCGCGGACAGTAGGCGGTTGACCGGATCTTGATTATTTTACCCAATTGTGGGTCGTGGGTTATTGCGGTGACCGCGGACTTTGGGCGGTTGACCGGATGTTGACTATTGCATCAGATTGGGTATCAGATTTGTTCCAGTGGATGGTGTTTCCCACTTTTTGAGTACTATTGCGTCAGATCGGGGTTTTGTTAGGGGACGGAGTTTCCCACTTTGGTCATAGTCTCTATCCAGTCCTGCTATTATGAGACAGTGGTTACAGAGATACTCGATACCGTGATACTTGATACTGGTGATACTGATGACAGAGTTACTTTACTCGTGTGGGTCACTCCCCTCGAGTGCCACTCCGGAGTGTGCGACTGGACGGATCGAGGCCAGTCTGTTACTTACTTTTGTGTGCGATCGGACGGTTCGATGCCGATCTGTTACTTACCTTGGGATGCGACCGTACCAGCAGAGCAGGCAGTACCAGTGATTACTGGTCTATCGATTGGGTTTATTCAGGCAGATACTTTTTGTTACACTCGTGCCTGGGGATCCGAGTGGAGTCTAGTAGCTGTGTTTAGACCAGTGCTAGTATTGTTGGGAACCGTTCGGGGTTTGACGGTGGTCCCGTGGTCGTTGTGAGTTCTTTGACCATTGTGTGAGAGGTTGAGCATCTTGAGTCTATCCGTTCTGAGAGAGAGAGCTTGGATTATGACTATAGCCTGCACAAGCCACTACTCAATAGCGAGTTAGTCCGTTTGGACGCCCTACGTAATTCCTGCCCGTCCGCGGGAGGTGGTTGTAGGTGGGCGCAGGTTTGACTGGACCCGATGTGGCAGTCAGCTCGATTGGGTCGATTGAGCACCTCCTGTGCGAGTGTTGCATATATTTATCAGAGTTTCCCCATTTGAGCTTTCAGATAGAGGCATGGTAGCTGTAGAGTGTCTTCTGCTTCTTCTTTAAAGTTTTACTGCATTAGTTATCTTTTGCCTCTAGTGGTCTTGGTGGGCTGATCGTCGGGCCTATTGGCGATACCCACTGAGAACTCCCTTTTTGCGTAGTTCTCACGCCCGTCGGGGGTTTTTCCCCCTTTTGTCCTTTCTCTTCCTTGTTTTGCAGAGTCTTGGCGGGTGTTGCCGATTCTGCGGTTGCTGTTCGCGGTGAGGGAGTAGCGAGCTAGATCCTGACCCATTGGAGAGTAGCGGTACCCCCCCCCCCCCTTTTTGAAGAGATCTTCAGCATAGTCGGTAGATTAGTATTTATTTCCTCTTTGAGAGACTGTTGTAGTGAGGATATGATGTATTGAGAGCTGGTACACTGATGTTGTATTTGAGATATCTCCCTGTTGAGCTATGAGTTTTGTACTTGAGGTTATTGTATGATTATCATTTTTGGGAGATGGACCTTGTTGTTTTATCTTCAGTTGTACAGCGGTTGATTTCATTTCTATAGCAGTTTTATCTTTTAGCTCTGATATCTGTTAGCTGTAGCTCTTTTTGCAGGTAGGACGCTTCGCCTATGCGGGTTGGGCATAGGTGGCGGATCTGTTGGCGAGCCCGGGTCGCAGTTTCGACCCCGGGGCGTGACAATCGGGGTCCACCCGATCTCTGGCATCTCGGGAATCAGCTATCCTGGAGAAAAAATCAAAAATGTCTCTGCCGGCCGATCTGTCCTCCATCACCCGGCGCCAAGCACCAAAATCCAGAACTCGCCTCTGGCGGCAGATCCCTATCCAAAGGAACTCCAGCGCCACGCTCCATACACAATGCCTACTCCAACGAGGCGTCAAAACCCGTAACGGAGGGACTTAATAAACTGAAAGGTATGCTGGCGCAATCCACTCCCAGACACACATATCCTATGCGCCTCGTCCCTCTACATGGAGCGCGCAATTAAGCAACTGCGTAACCCTCGGCAGAAGGAGGCTCTCAAATAGTCTGTCCAATACCACCAACCACGATTCTGCCTCCAAAGGCTCCAAACTCAATCCTATGAATCGGGGTGGTTCATCTGCCAAATCTGGCTCAATGGATCGATCACGTCCCCTCAACTCACCAGTTGTCAACTATCCACCCTGCCTCGGTGCCTCGGCACTAAACATTGGCACGAAGGGGGCTACTCAGTGCTCCGACAACTGTGTTACCCAAACCAGCTGCTCACTTCGCTGCTGATATGCCTCTGACGATCCTGTCATCTGGGTCCGGAGCTCTCTCACCTCAATCCGGGTATCCGGCCCAAAACCAACCGCTCAAGCTCAACTGCTATGACAGGATGCACACGGGTCAAAACCCAGCGTCGGGGAGACACAGCTCACCACGACAAAACCACAAAACAAGCACACAACAACGCTCGACCCAATCCAGCGAAAGTCTAAACCATGTCACCCGTTCCACAGCATTATGTTGTCTCCAGCCAACATAATCACTTAGGAGAATAAACATGCCAATCACTCCACCCGTCCCTTGGGAGAGGTATAAAACTCAATCAGGACTCCCGCTATAAATCACGACTCTCACGAAGTCATCCAAGGGTCAAACCATACGCCTAGGGTTTCTAAGTCCACCATGACCTACAACCTAGGCTCTGATACCACTCTAATTTGTCACGCCCCGGGGTCGAAACTGCGACCCGGGCTCGCCAACAGATCCGCCGCCTATGCAAAACCACGCACAGGCGAAGCGTCCAACCTGCAAGAAAAAGTACTACAGCTAACAGATATCAGAGCTATAAATGAAAATCTGCTGTAAAACTAAAATCCAACACTGTACAACCGGAAATAATATAATAATGTCCATCTCCCAAAAACGATAATCATACAATATCCTCAGATATAAAACCCAGAACTCAACAGGGAGGTATCTCCAATAAATACATCTGTGTACAGGCTCTCAATACATATCATATCCTCACTACAAAGAACTCTCAAAAGAGGAAAAATAAAATAACAATCTACTGAAGATCTCCTCTGAAGGGGTACCGCTACTTTCCAACGACGGATAGGGATCTAGCTCGCGACTCCCTCGCCTCGATCAACAACCGCAGAATCAGCTACACCCGCTAAGACTCTGCAAAACAAAGGAGAGAAAAGAAAGGGAGGGGGAAAACCCCCAACGGGTGTGAGAACTACACCAAAAAGGGAGTTCTCAGTGGGTACCACCGCCAGGCCCGACGATCTGCCCACTAAGTCCACTAGAGGCATAAGATAACCAATGCAGTAAAAACTGAACAAGAAAGCTGGAGACACTCAATAGCTATCATGCCTCTATCTAAATGCTCAAAAGGGGAGAACCATAGAATGGTATGCAACCACTAGCACATGAAGTGCACAATCGACCCAATCGAGCTGACTGCCACATCTGGTGTCACGCCCCGGGGTGGAAACTGCCACCCGGGCTCGCCAACAGATCCGCCATCTGTACGGAAACTGCCGTACAGACGAAGCGTCTAACCTGCAGAAAGAAAGCAACTACAGTAAACAGATATCAGAGCGCTGAAAGCAGACTACTAAAAACTGAAGTCCAAACACTGTACAACTGAAAATAATACAATATCCATCTCCCCAAATACTATCATAAACAAAGTCCTCTGATACCAAAAACTCAGAAGGGAGGTATCTCCAATGAATACATCAGTGTACAGACTCTCGATACAAGAATATCCTCACCACAACAGTCTCTCAAACTGTAAAATAAAGTACAACTCTATACCTCACAACAAAGGTCTCTCAACAGAGGAAAAAGAAGAAAACTAATCTACTGAAGCTCTCCTCTGAAGGGGTACCGCTACACTCCAATGACGGGTAGGGAACTAGCTCGCGACTCCCTCGCCTCGGTCCGAAGGATCAGCAACTGGAGCAACAGGAACAGGAGGAGAAGTTCCTGGGGAAAAAGACACCACGACGGGTGTGAGAACTACTTCCCACAGTAGTTCTCAGTGGGTACCGTCAACAAGCCCAACGGTCTGCCCACTAAGTCTACTAGAGGCAAAGATAACAGGCAAAGAAATCTGAAAGAAAAGCTGGAAGCTACTCTACAGCTACCATGCCTCTATCTAGACACCGAAAAGTGGAACAGATGAAAGTAAAAGAGACCACTCGCACCCAAGGTGCTCAATCGATCCAAACGAACTGACTACCTCAAAGGTCCAGTCAAGCCTGCGCCCGTCGACTAGGAACGCTCCTGCCCACTACCACACATCCACATGAGGACGGGATTTACGTGGGGCGTCCTGTCCTACTAACTCATCCCTCGCGCAAAACTGCCTCAACAGGCCCATCGTTGCCTCAACTGCGGAAAACTACCTCAACAGGCCAACCATTGTATCCACAGCGGCATCTCAGGACGCGACTCCAACTGAGTAGAACGGCGCGGCATAGAGTATCAAACATTGGCATATGCAGGCTAGTCAAAATCCACGCTCACTCTCAGAACGGTAGGGCTCAAGATCCCCAAATACCTCGCACAACAGTCGGAGCACTCTCGACGACTCAGCTGCTCGGCTAACTCGAAACACGAGACACTAGCCTCTCCAACGGCTCGCAGCACAAGGCTCACTGGCTGGAGATACTCCACAGCCAAGAACGACCCACAACTCAGGGTAACAAAACAGGTCGGACAACACTCAACGACCTGGGACCACCATCAACCCCAACGGTTCCCAACAAGACGGACCGGAAGATACTCGACGGCCCGGGACTGCCGTCTGCGCAAAAGGCTCCCTCCACGACGGCACAACAGGGAAACAAGACCTCCCGGGACTACCGTTTACCCAAACGGCTCCCGGCACAGATAAGCAACCCAGTACAACTACCAGACTCCACTCTGCTCCCAGGCAAGAGTGTAAAAGCATCCCACACTAAAAGCAAGTCCCGACCTCTCGGCCCACTACCCGGGCGAGAAAACACTATGTCCAGGGATGAAGGAACAGTGTGGATGTCTAAGTATAAATAACCCTAGCCCAAGTGAGGGTTTTCTATTAGTCTGGTTACACATACAACATATGACGGGGGTGCTAGGTCAAGTTCCAAGATAACTACTTTAACAGATAATAAAGGGATAGCCATTCCAACAATCTAGCATGCCACACAAGGAAATAAACTATCATGCATAGTCCTACATCAATAGAATTAATGTACATTCCATAAAACTTGGAGATAAGGCCACCCACCTCGATTTGCCACCAATTGCTCGTAGACACTTGCAATTGGCCTCCACGCAATCCGCACGCAAAACGATGTCCGCTGCCGGAGTCCGCACGCAAAACGGAGCACGGTGCCGGAATCCGCACGCCAAACGGAGTCCTCACGCAAAACGATGTCCGCTGCCGGAGTCCGCACGCAAAACGGTGCACGGTGCCAGGATCCGCACGCCAAACGGAGTCCGCACGCAAAACGATGTCCGCTGCCGGAGTCCGCACGCAAAACGGTGCACGGTGCCAGGATCCGCACGCAAAACGGAGTCCGTACGCAGAACGGTGCACGGTGCCGGAGTCCGCATGCAAAACGGTGCACGGTGCCAGGATCCGCACGCAAAACGGAATCCGCACGCAAAACGGTGCACGGTGCCGGAGTCCGCACGCAAAACGGTGCACGGTGCCAGGATCCGCACGCAAAACGGAGTCCGCACGCAGAACGGTGCATGGTGCCGGAGTCCGCACGTAAAACGGTGCACGGTGCCAGGATCCGCACGCAAAACAGAATCCGCACGCAAAATGGTGCACGGTGCCGGAGTCCGCACGCAAAACGGTGCACGGTGCCAGGATCAGCACGCAAAACGGAGTCCGCACGCAGAACGGTGCACGGTGCCGGAGTCCGCACGCAAAACGGTGCACGGTGCCAGGATCCGCACGCAAAACGGAATCCGCACGCAAAACGGTGCACGGTGCCGGAGTCCGCACGCAAAACGGTGCACGGTGCCAAACACAGAAAGGAGCAAGAGGGTCAGTTACAGTCTAAAAGATCGCCCCAAAACTGTATAAAAATACAGTAAAACCAACACACGGGACCTACCCGACTGCGCCGCCGTCGCCGCAACACCCCCATCGGAAGCCTCGCGCGCTCCACGAGGCCCGCGACGCGAAACGCCATCTCCCACAACCTCCTCTCTCACTCTCCCTCACTCTCGGTTGAAGGAGAAAACGAAAGAGGGCAAGAAAAACGCTTGCGGGGAGGAAGAAGAAGAAGAAAAGGAGGGAGAGGGAAGAGGTGGTCCACGGGGCCGGTCCACGGCCCCGGTCCACGGCACGGGCCAACCAGGGAGCCCCAAACCGTCGGTCCACAGCCGGGCGCGTGCGCCGGGTTCACGCACGCGCCCGGGCGCCACGTGGCGTGCGGCAACGCGCCCGCCACACGGGCGCGTTGCACCGCACCACGCGCAGGCGCGGGACACGAGCCCGTTACACGGGCGCGCGTGCCCCCGCGCCCGCGCGGGCGCCAACGGGGGGCCGCCACGTGGCGGCCCCTGCGCATTCCGCGCTGCGCGCCCGCGTGGCCCCTGTCGCGACCGTACGCCTGCCGTGCCCTCGGGATCCGTGCCGCCAAAAGCTGCTTCGGGATCCACACGCCACCTCGAAAAACATGCCGCGATGCCTCGAAAAACGCGCACGTCTACCGGACTCCAAATCCAACAAATAAATAGTCCATCCTTAGCGATTTCGCGCGCTGAATCCAAAAACAATGTCCATTTCTCCAAATTCTCACCCGAAAATTTGCCGAATGCCCACTCGATCCGATTTTCGCGCCGGGTCCATTTTTAAAGTCCGATTTGCCAAATTCCAACTCTAAAAATTCCCGAAGGCGACCGGAGAGGTAAACTTTTATCCGGACTTCACCCGGAGTCTAATTTTGACATCTGAATCGCGCGAAATCATTTCTGAACACCCGACGGGTCCTCCAACTTCCCACGGGGTCTCAATTAAAGCCCGAAGTCCACCACTTGTGTCCAAATTGCGCGCAACCCACGCAGGCCTCCAGTGATGCAAGCAAATCCCAAATTGCATCACAAATCCATTTCTGGGCCCCCAACACGCGCACCAACACCCCCAACGGCGACCGAAAGCTGCCCAACAACCAGCAACCCTGCGCGGGGGATTCCGGGACCTCACATCCTCCCCCACTAAAAGAAAGTTTCGTCCTCGAAACTAGATCAAGCCCATCAGGAGTCAAGAATACCACTGCTAGGTATCTAACAATACGCCTCCAGCTCCCCCGCTCGCTCCTCGTGATTACTCCGCAACAACAACAATAAGTACGGTATTACCCGATGTGCAATTCTCTCATCTCTCGAGCCAGAAATTGCAACGGGCGTCCCTCGTACTCCAATAATCACAGATCTCAAAGGGGCAAGTAATCACGGGCGAGGAAAAACACATCACTACTGAGCTGAGACGTGAAAAACCAATGGCTCCATTAAAAGGTTGGGGGAAAACTAAAATAACCACAAGTGTAATACGCACCAAACCACAACATGGTGCTACCCTCAAAAAGACGACCCGAAGCATACCCGCGGACTCGTCCAATAAGGAAGGGAAATCCAATAGGTTGGGGTCTTCACTCGGTCACTTCCCGATCCAAAACCACCCGAGTGGACTACTCAACTGCCGGCTACCCTCAAAAGGGATCCTCAAGAGACACAATCTCGTGCCACAGTTGGTCGCTCAACATGCTATCATAACCCCAACGGACCCCCGGGTCGAAGTCGATCCCACAACTCATAAAGAACACCCTGACGGGGACCAAACCGTCGGTGAACGGGACTGAAAACTGGCTCACAAGGCGATCATAAAGCTGATGCCCAACTCGTGGTCAAAAGTCCGAACATCCAAAAGACTCTCACCGTTGTGTACCTACAACGTGGCATCACTGCCGTGCACCCACGGCGTGGCATTACTGCCGTGTACCAACGGCGTGGCCTCACTGCCGTGCGCCAACGGCGTGGCATCACCACCGTGTATCAACGGTGTGGCATCACTGCCGTGTATCAACGGCGTGGCATCACCACCGTGTATCAACGGCGTGGCATCACCACCGTGTATCAACGGCGTGGCATCACCACCGTGTATCAACGGTGTGGCATCACTGCCGTGTATCAACGGCGTGGCATCACCACCGTGTATTAACGGCGTGGCATCACCACCGTGTATAACGGTGTGGTATCTCAAGCATCAAGGCCTCAGATCTTCACAGCCCTATACCCAACACTACCTCGAAAACCCGGAGCTGAGGAAGGGCCAAAAGATCAATAGGTAAAAACCAGGGCCCCAACTGCACTGGGCAGGACCAATAACTCCCATCTACGTGCAACACGTGATCAGGTATCTGAACCTTACGAGCACAAGCTAAAGGTCCTATCTCTAGCCCATACATCAATGCAATTGCCCTAGCACTCTCACAGCTATGTCGGAGAACCCTCAACGACTCAACTCACAGCAACACCCCACTCATAGGCGAGAAGAACCGATTGACGCGGCAAAGATCCAAAATTTCCGATAGACCGGTGCCTAGAACCCCAACCAAACAAGAACAGACTCTAGGCTCAGTCTATCAAAGTTTTCGCTCCTTTACCGTTCAGGGATTCGGTCCCTCTCGTTCAAAGCGGAAAACTATGTCAACAAGCAACTCACGGCTGGAGACGCTCCCGGTAGTCCATCAGGACGAGCTCGTCGCCACCAAATCTCTGCGTCCTGTCGGATCATCTCAATCTCACTAAAATAACCACCTGGTAACTCGGTCGGAGGTGAAAATCGCCTCAACAGGCCAAACCTTCGCCACTCACTAGGCGGCATCGCCACTCATTGGGCGGCATCGCCACTCACTGGGCGGCATCACCCCTTACTGGGCGGCATCGCCTCTCACTGGGCGGCATCGCCCCTCACTGGGCGGCATCGCAACTCACTGGGCGGCCTCGCCCCTGGTAGCTCGGCCAGTGGAAAGTATCCTCCTGGTAATTCGGCCAGGGAAAAATGTCCTCCTGGTAACTCGGCCAGGGCGTGCGCCCACCTGGTAACTCGGCCAGGGGCAACGCATCCATCTGGTTGCTCGACCAGTGGAAAGTATCCTCCTGGTAACTCGGCCAGTGATAATTATCCATCTGGTAACTCGGCCAGTGATAATTATCCACCTGGTAACTCGGCCAGTGATAATTATCCATCTGGTAACTCGGCCAGTGATAATTATCCACCTGGTAACTCGGCCAGTGATAATTATCCATCTGGTAACTCGGCCAGTGATAATTATCCATCTGGTAACTCGGCCAGTGATAATTATCCACCTGGTAACTCGGCTAGTGATAATTATCCATCTGGTAACTCGGCCAGTGATAATTATCCATCTGGTAACTCGGCCAGTGATAATTATCCACCTGGTAACTCGGCCAGTGATAATTATCCATCTGGTAACTCGGCCAGTGATAATTATCCACCTGGTAACTCGGCCAGTGATAATTATCCATCTGGTAACTCGGCCAGTGATAATTATCCACCTGGTAACTCGGCCATTGATAATTATCCATCTGGTAACTCGGCCAGTGATAATTATCCATCTGGTAACTCGGCCAGTGATAATTATCCACCTGGTAACTCGGCCAGTGATAATTATCCATCTGGTAACTCGGCCAGCGATAATTATCCATCTGGTAACTCGGCCAGTGATAATTATCCATCTGGTAACTCGGCCAGTGATAATTATCCACCTGGTAACTCGGCCAGTGATAATTATCCATCTGGTAACTCGGCCAGTGATAATTATCCATCTGGTAACTCGGCCAGTGATAATTATCCACCTGGTAACTCAGCCAGGGAAAACGCCCTCCTGGTATCTCAGCCAGGGAAAATGCCCTCCTGGTAACTCAGCCAGGGAAAATGCCCTCCTGGTAACTCAGCCAGGGAAAATGCCCTCCTGGTGACTCAGCCAGGGGAAATGCCCTCCTGGTAACTCAGCCAGGGAAAATGCCCTCCTGGTGACTCAGCCAGGGAAAATGCCCTCCTGGTAACCCAGCCAGGGAAAATGCCCTCCTGGTGACTCAGCGAGGGCGGGGTGTGTCCTTTTCATAACACGATGTCTCAGGGGTATCGCAACCCACTGCAAAACTACAAATGTCAGGACACAACAAGCATACGACCCAATCCAGCGAAAGTCTAAGACATGTCATCCATTCCATAGCATTATGTTGTCTGCAACCAACATAATCGATTAGGAGAATAAACATGCCAAACTCTCATCCCGTCTCTTGGGAGAGGTAAAAACTCAATCAGGACTCTCGCTATAAGTCACGACTCTCACGTAGTCATCCTAATGTCCAACCGCAAGCCTAGGGTTTCTAAGTCCATCACGACCTACAACCTAGGCTCTGATACCACTCTAATCTGTCACGCCCCGGGGTGGAAACTGCCACCCGGGCTCGCCAACAGATCCGCCATCTGTACGGAAACTGCCGTACAGACGAAGCGTCTAACCTGCAGAAAGAAAGCAACTACAGTAAACAGATATCAGAGCGCTGAAAGCAGACTACTAAAAACTGAAGTCCAAACACTGTACAACTGAAAATAATACAATATCCATCTCCCCAAATACTATCATAAACAAAGTCCTCTGATACCAAAAACTCAGAAGGGAGGTATCTCCAATGAATACATCAGTGTACAGACTCTCGATACAAGAATATCCTCACCACAACAGTCTCTCAAACTGTAAAATAAAGTACAACTCTATACCTCACAACAAAGGTCTCTCAACAGAGGAAAAAGAAGAAAACTAATCTACTGAAGCTCTCCTCTGAAGGGGTACCGCTACACTCCAATGACGGGTAGGGAACTAGCTCGCGACTCCCTCGCCTCGGTCCGAAGGATCAGCAACTGGAGCAACAGGAACAGGAGGAGAAGTTCCTGGGGAAAAAGACACCACGACGGGTGTGAGAACTACTTCCCACAGTAGTTCTCAGTGGGTACCGTCAACAAGCCCAACGGTCTGCCCACTAAGTCTACTAGAGGCAAAGATAACAGGCAAAGAAATCTGAAAGAAAAGCTGGAAGCTACTCTACAGCTACCATGCCTCTATCTAGACACCGAAAAGTGGAACAGATGAAAGTAAAAGAGACCACTCGCACCCAAGGTGCTCAATCGATCCAAACGAACTGACTACCTCAAAGGTCCAGTCAAGCCTGCGCCCGTCGACTAGGAACGCTCCTGCCCACTACCACACATCCACATGAGGACGGGATTTACGTGGGGCGTCCTGTCCTACTAACTCATCCCTCGCGCAAAACTGCCTCAACAGGCCCATCGTTGCCTCAACTGCGGAAAACTGCCTCAACAGGCCAACCATTGTATCCACAGCGGCATCTCAGGACGCGACTCCAACTGAGTAGAACGGCGCGGCATAGAGTATCAAACATTGGCATATGCAGGCTAGTCAAAATCCACGCTCACTCTCAGAACGGTAGGGCTCAAGATCCCCAAATACCTCGCACAACAGTCGGAGCACTCTCGACGACTCAGCTGCTCGGCTAACTCGAAACACGAGACACTAGCCTCTCCAACGGCTCGCAGCACAAGGCTCACTGGCTGGAGATACTCCACAGCCAAGAACGACCCACAACTCAGGGTAACAAAACAGGTCGGACAACACTCAACGACCTGGGACCACCATCAACCCCAACGGTTCCCAACAAGACGGACCGGAAGATACTCGACGGCCCGGGACTGCCGTCTGCGCAAAAGGCTCCCTCCACGACGGCACAACAGGGAAACAAGACCTCCCGGGACTACCGTTTACCCAAACGGCTCCCGGCACAGATAAGCAACCCAGTACAACTACCAGACTCCACTCTGCTCCCAGGCAAGAGTGTAAAAGCATCCCACACTAAAAGCAAGTCCCGACCTCTCGGCCCACTACCCGGGCGAGAAAACACTATGTCCAGGGATGAAGGAACAGTGTGGATGTCTAAGTATAAATAACCCTAGCCCAAGTGAGGGTTTTCTATTAGTCTGGTTACACATACAACATATGACGGGGGTGCTAGGTCAAGTTCCAAGATAACTACTTTAACAGATAATAAAGGGATAGCCATTCCAACAATCTAGCATGCCACACAAGGAAATAAACTATCATGCATAGTCCTACATCAATAGAATTAATGTACATTCCATAAAACTTGGAGATAAGGCCACCCACCTCGATTTGCCACCAATTGCTCGTAGACACTTGCAATTGGCCTCCACGCAATCCGCACGCAAAACGATGTCCGCTGCCGGAGTCCGCACGCAAAACGGAGCACGGTGCCGGAATCCGCACGCCAAACGGAGTCCTCACGCAAAACGATGTCCGCTGCCGGAGTCCGCACGCAAAACGGTGCACGGTGCCAGGATCCGCACGCCAAACGGAGTCCGCACGCAAAACGATGTCCGCTGCCGGAGTCCGCACGCAAAACGGTGCACGGTGCCAGGATCCGCACGCAAAACGGAGTCCGCACGCAGAACGGTGCACGGTGCCGGAGTCCGCATGCAAAACGGTGCACGGTGCCAGGATCCGCACGCAAAACGGAATCCGCACGCAAAACGGTGCACGGTGCCGGAGTCCGCACGCAAAACGGTGCACGGTGCCAAACACAGAAAGGAGCAAGAGGGTCAGTTACAGTCTAAAAGATCGCCCCAAAACTGTATAAAAATACAGTAAAACCAACACACGGGACCTACCCGACTACGCCGCCGTCGCCGCAACACCCCCATCGGAAGCCTCGCGCGCTCCACGAGGCCCGCGACGCGAAACGCCATCATCCACAACCTCCTCTCTCACTCTCCCTCACTCTCGGTTGAAGGAGAAAACGAAAGAGGGCAAGAAAAACGCTTGCGGGGAGGAAGAAGAAGAAGAAAAGGAGGGAGAGGGAAGAGGTGGTCCACGGGGCCGGTCCACGGCCCCGGTCCACGGCACGGGCCAACCAGGGAGCCCCAAACCGTCGGTCCACAGCCGGGCGCGTGCGCCGGGTTCATGCACGCGCCCGGGCGCCACGTGGCGTGCGGCAACGCGCCCGCCACACAGGCGCGTTGCACCGCACCACGCGCAGGCGCGGGACACGCGCCCGTTACACGGGCGCGCGTGCCCCCGCGCCCGCGCGGGCGCCAACGGGGGGCCGCCACGTGGCGGCCCCTGCGCATTCCGCGCTGCGCGCCCGCGTGGCCCCTGTCGCGACCGTACGCCTGCCGTGCCCTCGGGATCCGTGCCGCCAAAAGCTGCTTCGGGATCCACACGCCACCTCGAAAAACGTGCCGCGATGCCTCGAAAAACGCGCACGTCTACCGGACTCCAAATCCAACAAATAAATAGTCCATCCTTAGCGATTTCGCGCGCTGAATCCAAAAACGATGTCCATTTCTCCAAATTCTCACCCGAAAATTTGCCGAATGCCCACTCGATCCGATTTTTGCGCCGGGTCCATTTTTAAAGTCCGATTTGCCAAATTCCAACTCTGAAAATTCCCGAAGGCGACCGGAGAGGTAAACTTTTATCCGGACTTCACCCGGAGTCTAATTTTGACATCTGAATCGCGCGAAATCATTTCTGAACACCCGACGGGTCCTCTAACTTCCCACAGGGTCTCAATTAAAGCCCGAAGTCCACCACTTGTGTCCAAATTGCGCGCAACCCACGCAGGCCTCCAGTGATGCAAGCAAATCCCAAATTGCATCACAAATCCATTTCTGGGCCCCCAACACGCGCACCAACACCCCCAACGGCGACCGAAAGCTGCCCAACAACCAGCAACCCTGCGCGGGGGATTCCGGGACCTCACATCTGGTCAAGTCAAACCTGCGCCCACCTACAACCACCTCCCACTTCCGGGCAGGAATTACGTAGGGTGTCCAAACGGACTAACTCGCTATCGAGTAGTGGCTCATGCAGGCTATAGTCGAAATCCACGCTCTCTCTCAGAACGGATAGACTCAAAATGCTCAACCTCTCACACAATGGTCAAAGAACTCACAACGACACGGGACCACCGTCAAACCAAACGGCTCCCAACAACACTATCACTGGTCTAAACACAGCTACTAGACTCCACTCAGCCCCCTGGCACGAGTGCAACAATGAAGTTATTGCCTGTAATAAACCCAATCAATGAACCAATAAGAACTGGTACTGCCTGCTGTGCCTGCCAAATCGGGTATGCTGGCCGACGCATAGCACCGATAGGGGATAGGAGTCTCAAAGACTCAAAGTATGTATATCGCACACTCCGGAGTGGCACTCGAGCGGAGCGACCCACACGAGTAAAGTGCCTGGGTAATAAGTATAATATTACTATAAATCAGCAGGATTGGATCATGACTCTGATCAAAGTCGGAAAGCTCAACCATTAAAGAAAACCCCGGTCCTCAATCAGATGCAAAAGTACTCAATAAGTGGAAAACTCCGTCCACTAGAGAAATCTGATACATAGGTAAATATCCGGTCGACCGCCCAAAATCCGCGGTCACCGCAAATCCCTACCAACCGCAATCCAGCACAACCCGTCCGTGACACCAATGTCCCGGCTACACTACCCCAAACCCCTGCTCGCACCCGAGCAACACAGACTGCCTGACTAACAAAGAAGGAGAAAGGAATAACATGGTTTCTCCTAAGTCAAGTTCCAAAAAGTAGTGTAGCAGTAAAAGATGGCCTAACTATATGTCCATACAAGCATGCAAATGTCCTCAAGGAAATGAAAGGGAGTAAAGCATATAATAGATCCACTAGGTATAAACAACATGCCAGAACCCCTAATGAACTACACCTGTCCACAACCCAGGGTCCATCAAAAGAATGATCAGAATAATACCCGCACATAGATATAGCCTCCTACTCCATCGAGTAATCATAACATAAAAGACTATGTGCAACAAGGCATGCTAAAAGATCACTACTATAGTATATCATTCTGCATGATCTAGGCCATTCCACAAGATTCCATCTCGATGCTAAATATTGTACAATTAAACAAGCATGCTAACAATCACATAGGGTAAATCCCTTAGGTAAGCATTTACTATTCATCCTCATGAATATCCAAATCCCGCAAGTCCTCGATAATATTTACATGAATATTAATCATGCAATTCCCTTATACAATCATCCTTCCTGGCTTACCTTACAATAACATACAATGTACCCTAAACATGCATGCCTTCTAACATAAAGAATTAGAGAACCGTCCACCGGTTCTGGAGATGAAGCAACCCACCTGAAGCGCTTTCCGCAGGCAAAGACGAAGTCGGTGAATAGGGTGGCCACTTGCAAACAAAATCCACTAAACCCGCCTCCTCGGTACATGTCGCGCAAGCCTTGGCTCCAATCAACATCACGCCAACAATACAACACAACAACAATCAACAACTCAACATCAACAAACAGCGTTGTTGTTTTTCCCAACAGCACAAAGAAGGGCATTATCACCTCCAAGAAGTGCTCCAAAAATTCTAGAAAATTCACGGTTACGATCCTTGCGACGAGTAGCCCCAAAACGAGTATTTATACGCCCCGTTCCGACACCTATAGGCCAAGATACAAATTTAACAATGCGGGGCGCCGGTAATCCACAACACTGCAAAACTGCGGGATACAACCCCAAAGAAGCTTAAATCTCACCTTCGAAGATTCCTCAGAAAAATCTAGTAAAAATATGAGTGTGTTCCTCTCGAAGATTAGATGTCAATCGAGTCCTTAAACGCCTCATTCCGATGCTCTTAGGTCGAGATAGAAAATCGACAAGCCTCTGCTATCCAAAATCTCACAGCAAAAAAAGGGGGCACCAAAACACCACGGGAACTATGCCAAAAACTCGAAATGAGGAGAAGTGATCAACAAGGAAAACGATCCCTTACCTCTCATGAACACGCTGCCACAAAAATAGACTCGAAATTCCATCGTGGTGATCCGGGGCATCTCGTGGACTGAAGAGCAACGGTAAATGCCAAAAATCCAAGGTGCGTCAATGTGCGTCGCGTCGCAGTAAACGCCGATGCCGCGGCCTCCAAAAATCCCGAAAATCCATCAAGTGGTGGAGGGTACAGTGTAGATGGCTCTGTAGAAGAGGAAGCTACCGGAAATGTGACACCCCCGGAATTTGGATTAGTCCTCTATATAAATGATATAATAGGACTAAATCTCTAACCCGGCTATAGCATTTTGGATGGTAGCAAGATCCAAGAGGAACATGAGAGTTAAGCGTGCTAGAGCTAGAGTAGTTCTAGGATGGGTGACCCCCTGGGAAGTGGGGCGTCACAGTTGGTATCAGAGCCATTCACCAGCCGGAAATGTGAGATGAGTCTCGGCTGAGCCAGGGTTATATAGCGGGTAGAGCGAGGCTCCCCGGCTAATGACCGTTGTGAGTGGAGTGCAGCTCCTCACAAGGTCGGCTAAGGCTAGCGAGACGAGTCTCACATCGCCTGGTGCTTGTGAGTGTGCTTGAGCCTGACGTGGACGTCAGGGCTTAAAGGGGGGAAGAATGTGACACCCCCGGAATTTGGATTAGTCCTCTATATAAATGATATAATAGGACTAAATCTCTAACCCGGCTATAGCATTTTGGATGGTAGCAAGATCCAAGAGGAACATGAGAGTTAAGCGTGCTAGAGCTAGAGTAGTTCTAGGATGGGTGACCCCCTGGGAAGTGGGGCGTCACAGGAAATGCCAAAAACCCGCTTATGAGGCCCCGTGCTGCTATTTAAAGGCTGAAATCCGAAGAAGAAACAGCACTTCGGGGGACACTTTCTGGGCGCCTGAAAGATTCGGGCGCCTACAGTGTACCCGGAACACCCCCCGCGGTGCGCCCGAAACGCGCCGGTTGCGCCACGTGATCCACAGAACAAGGAATAGCGACCACAGCCACTAGCTCCACGCCACGTGGCGTCCACCATGCATGCGGGTGGTTGACACCCGCCAACCACACGCGGCCACGTGGACCGCACCGACAGACGGCCCACGTGCGCTCGCGTGCTCCCCGCGCAGCCGCCTGCCACCCTGACCCGCACATGCTTCCCGAGGCCACCCGCACCAGCTCCGTGGACCGAGTCCACTGCACCGACCACTCCAATGCGGCCACGTGTCCCTAGGCAAACCAACGGGAGACGACACGTGGCACAACGCCCCCGTGCACCGCGCGCTTGCCCGCGCGCCCGCGCGCCTGCCCGCGCCGCCGTGCTCCGCCGCTGCCCGTTGCCGCCGGCGCTGCCCCCGGCTGCCGGAATAGTGCCCCGTGCCTCGAAATTTGTGCTCGGTCATCCGGCCTCCGAAAAATACAAGTGAATAGTCCATTTTCATCGTTTTCGCACGCTGAATCCAAATCCGCTGTCCGTTTTGCCAAATTCCATTTCTAAAAATTACTGAAGGCATCCGGAAAGGTGTTTTTTTGTCTAAAATTCGCACTAAGTCCAATTTTGATATCAGTTTCGTGCGAAACCACTTCTAAACATCCGACGGGGTCAACCGATTACCCACGTAATCCATTTAACATCCGGAGTCCATCACTTATGCAAATTGGTGCACCTACACCGCCGACATGCCACATAGGCCTCCAGAAGCTGCTAGTCACACTGTAGAAGCCCTGCAGAGATCCGGGTCACCACAACGGGTCCAGGGAGCTTCGTGGGGTCGGGAAGCACCTGTAGGTGCCATTGCATGTGGCCTAGAGGCTGTGAATAGAAATCCACCATTGTTGCCCAAGGTGGTGCCCGAGCTTCATCATCTTCTTCTTTTTCTCGGTTTTCATGTGTCACGCCCCGGGGTCGAGCCTGCGACCCGGGCTCGCCAACAGATCCGCCGTCTGTGCGGAAACTGCCGCACAGACGAAGCGTCTAACCTGTAACAAGAGATCTAGCTATACAAGTATCAGAGCAGAAGAGATGCAACACTGAAGAAAATAAACTGCATACAAGAGTCACTAAGTAAAAAGTCTAGGTACAACATCCACTACCTCCCAAAAAGGGGTACACCATCATTATCTAGTACAAAAGTGGGAAACCCAAAATACCCGAATAGCTCTACCTGTGACTCTACAGACCCAGGAGGCACTAGTCGGCCAAGCCCTTGCCGCGGTCTGAAGACTCCGCACGTGCCGGCCCTGGAACGGCCGCCTCAGAAACACCTGTCACACACGGCGGGTGTGAGATCAACTGAAAAGTCAGATCTCAGTGGGTACCGATGTCCTATCCTCGGTAGCCCACCAAGTCCACTGGAGGCAAAAACAGATAGATAGATAGATAGATAACACTGAAATGAAAGCTGTAAGTAAATCTATCACTATATGCCTCAATGCAATGATGTACTAAATGACATCTAGCATAATATGAAAATGACCACCCGCACATGTCATTCCCCCGCAGCCACCCGGTAACTCGGCCAGGGGCGAACTTCCACTGGTGTCTCGGCCAGGGAAGTGCTCTCCTGGTAACTCAGCCAGGGATAAAGTCCTCCCGGTAACTCGGCCGGGGAAAGGTACCCTCCTGGTGACTCGGCCAGGGAAAATGCCCTCCCGGTAACTCGGCCGGGGAAAATACCCTCCTGGTACCTCGGCCAGGGTAGACGCCCTCCCGGTAACACGGCCAGGGGCTTCGAATACAGCTGTGAAATCCAGAACGAACACCAATTAGCATAACACGTGTCCCAGTCGGAAACCATAACCCGCGACCTGCACGGCCGACCCGCACTTGCCTGATAGCACCAGGTCACAATACCTTTGCGCTTGGAAAGAAAATGAGCATCCCGTAATCCTTTCGGAAAAAACCAACCCACCTGTGAAGAACCCGCAAAAGCCGCGCGCCCAACGAAGGTCTCGGCGCGATCTCACAACTCCTCGCGGCACAGCGCTCACCACCGATCACGTAGCCAAGCTGACACTGAGGCACACTGCGAAAAAGGTGGAAACTGGGATGTCACGCCCCGGGGGTTTTATTTTAGCGGAAACGACGCACAAAAGTAAGCGTAAGGCACGTACAAATTTTTTTGTTTAAAACCTCCTTCCCCGGCGCGTGCCCAGACCCGCCGCATATACAGATTTACTCGAAAATCGGGCAGAGTCTCCTCTGTATATGCACGGCGTCGTGGCTATTACAACAGTCAAACACAAGCAATCATTTTCCATTTAATCACAACAGTTCGGAGTCTAACTGTGCATGAAGACTAAACAATGCCCGTGGCCAGTCAAGTTGAAAGGATAAATTCACAGTTTTGAAAACAGGCCCACACGGCCTCAGGTTTCGAAAACAGATTGGAAAACGGCATAAATCCGCAGGGTCTGGAAAACGGGCCCACACGACCCTAGAATTTTGAAAACGGTTTTCGAAGTCCTTTTTCTCTTGTTTTCTAGTTGGTTTGTTTAGAAAACGGCCAAACGGGAATAATAAAGGAAACAGTAGTGCATATCCAGAACAAAAGTAATCAACATCCACACGACCCCACAAGGGTATCGAGAACCACACACTAACCTACAATACCAAATGAAATGCAGAGAAAGTAAAGAAAATGGCAGACTAGGGCTCCCACAGCCCGACTGCTCCCACCTCGGCCTCACCGTCGCCTACCTCTCACCCCTGGAGGTACCTGTCACAGAGTGGGTAGTCAGCGACACTATCATGATAAAAATACTAAAGTAGTAAAGTAATACCAAGCCACAAAAGTAAGACTAGCCGGAGCAACCACTCTACTCATAAAGGTAACTTGCAACCACCTGTACCACCTGTGACACCTGTAACCCCGGTAACACCTGTAACACCTGACCTCGTCGGGCACCAATCCCGGCAGGTCGCACACCTGACCTCGTCGGGCACCAATCCCGACAAGTCGCACCGCTCACACCTTGGTGCCTCGAACCCCACACCTACGGGGGCCCCACTACATCCCCTCGTGAGTAACACGGGTCGGAGACCGCCTTTCCGGAAAAGAGCACCCTTAGCGGTGGCCAGACCGCGGGTGCGCGTGTCGCAACTCGAGCATAGTAACCAAGACACGGGGTAATATAGTAAATCATAGAAACCGTCAGAGTTAGTACCGATTAACATGTAATTAAAATCCCTTTCGGAATACTAACACTATACTAAGCCTCGACCGAAAACCCACCTTTTCGTTGTCGCGCTCCTGACCGATGCTAGGTTCTCCCGCGTCTCGGGGTGCCCGCCCGGACCTACAAGAACCTGTCATACAGGAGTCAGTAATTCAAGACTCCGCAAGATTAAAAGACTAGAACACCCGGCGCCCCCTCCCCCCCCTCGCGCACAATCCGTACACGTACGCGCCCGGCCCCGCGCGACTGGGCGGCGTACCACCTGCGTGCGGCGCCGCCCACATGCAGCGCCGCCCGCATGCGGCGCTGCCCGCATGTGGGTGCGCGCGGCGCTGCCCACATGCGGCGCTGCCCGCATGCGGGCGCGTGCAGCGCCGCCCGCATGCGGCGCTGCCCGCATGCGGGTGCGCGCGGCGCTGCACACATGCGGCGCTGCCCGCATGCGGCGCCGCCCGCATGCGGATGCCGCCCGCATACGGATGCACGCGGCGCCGCCCTCATGCGGCGCTGCCCGCATGCGGGCGCATGCAGCGCCGCCCGCATGCGGCGCTGCCCGCATGCGGGAGCATGCGGCGCCGCCCGCATGCGTGGCTCTGTGCGTGCCGGCTCCGGTGACGGCGCCGACTCCGGTGACGGCGCCGACCCTCCTCCTCCCTTTGCCTAAGAGAACCAAGAAAATACCCAATCAAGAACCCTAAGTTATGCTCACCTTGGTTTCGTCGGCTAGGGTTGATCTAGGGGATGATCGTCCTGTTCTTGCATGCCCGGTAACGAAGGGTATGCCGGCAATCTTCCCTCTCTTCGATCGCTCCGCCTTGTTTCTCCACTCGATCGGTTGGGAAAAAGAAAGGTTGGGGAAGTGGGTTCCTCGTTGCGCTTGGGGTTGCGTACGCCTAAGGTGAGGGGAGTCGTAACTGTCGTAACCCTGTTTCCCCACGACATGAAAATGGCGGGAGCGGTTAGGATGGCGGGAGCGGTTAGGATGAGGAATGGGAATGAACCCATTTCAAGTCAAAAGCAGGTAATAAGTCGGGTGTGAACCGGGGTCCGGTCTGCCTGAAAAACCGCGCTGATCGCCTGAACCGCTAGCCACCTTCCGGAATTTATTCTGGGAGATTCCGGCGCCGGAATTCAAAACCGACTGCGCCGCCGTTCTCCATTTCGCGAGCTTTATTGACTAAAAATACCTGCGAGCCCCGACGGTCTGCCCGGAAACAAGGAATTATTAGATCACCCTCCGGGCCCCCGAAACGAATTGCGAAATAAAGAAAACCAAAAGTATACCCAAAAACATTTTAAACCAGCGGCTACTACGTGGGATCAGAAAAGCCGAGATCGAAAACTACGCCCACAAGGCGACAAAAACCTCATCCGGCGACGAGAACGCCGCGTGTGGCGCGGAAAACCCATCGCACCCACGCCGCGGCGCGTTGCCGGGCCGCAGCCCGCGCGGCAACAGCGCCGCTCGCGGCCGCACGGCACAAAGGCCGCCCGCGCGGCGCCTTGCAGGCCCGCGCGCCTAGCGCGCGGCCTGCAAGCCCGCCGCGGCACAAGGTCGCCCGCGCGGTGCCTTGCAGGCCCGCACGGCACAAGGCCACCCGCGCGGGCCTTGCAGGCCCGCGCGCCTAGCGCGCGGCCTGCAAGCCCGCGCGGGCCATGGCCGCCCGCGCGGGGCCTTGCCGACCCTCGCGCCTAGCGCGCGGCCTGCAAGCCCGCGCGGTGCCTTGCAGGCCCACGCGCCTAGCGCGCGGCCTGCAAGCCCGCGCGGCACAAGGCCGCCCGCGCGGGGCCATGGCCGCCCGCGCGGGGCCTTGCAGGCCCGCGCGCCTAGCGCGCGGCTTGCAAGCCTGCGCCGCCCATGGCCGCCCGCGCGGGGCCTTGCAGGCCCGCGCACCTAGCGTGCGCCCTGCAAGCCCGCGCGGCCCATGGCCGCCCGCCTGGCCCGCAGCGGGGCCCGCGGCACCGCCCACGGTCCGCGCAGTGTCCGCGGCACTGCGCTCGCACCGCAGTGCCGCGCGCGGCTCGCGCGGGGCCCGCGGCACTACGCGCGCACCGCAGTGCCGCGCGCGGCCCGCACGGGGCCCGCAGCACTGCGCGCGGTCCGCGCAGTGCCCACGGCACTGCGCTCGCACCGCAGTACCGCGCGCGGCCAGCACGGGGCCCGCGGCACTGCGCGCGGTCCGCGCAGTGCCCGCGGCACTGCGCTCACACCGCAGTGCCGCGCGCGGCCCGCGGCGCTGCGCGGCCTGCGCGCGCGCCTGCCCTGGCGGGGCACCCAGGGCGAGGCTGGAGGTGGCCTGGCGCTCTGCTGCAAAATAACAGCAGCAGGGCGCCAGCTGCGCGCGGCGCTCATGCGCGCCCACGCAGCGGCGGCAGCTGCGAACAACGCCCCAGCCCGACCATGCAGCGGCCCGCCTCCCAAGCCTCTCGC
The DNA here is from genome assembly GCA_029204045.2 of Tillandsia leiboldiana. Taxonomy (NCBI): domain Eukaryota; kingdom Viridiplantae; phylum Streptophyta; class Magnoliopsida; order Poales; family Bromeliaceae; genus Tillandsia; species Tillandsia leiboldiana. Next base: position 29,127,858 of record CM055068.1, read on the forward strand.
TGCCACGAACCGGACAACAAGTCCCACGCCTTACCAGCAGCAAAAAGAAAGAAAAGGAAAGGCAAGGAGAGAGCCAAAACCCACGCTTCACAAAATAAAATAATTAAATAATTTAAATCACACCTCCACGAGGCTCGCCGCGCCCACGCTCGGCTCCACGCCCTTGCGGCGACGAAAACGGCACAAGAACACTTCTCCTTCTCTTTTCCTTCTTTTTCCTCCTTCCTTCCTTCCTCCTCAGCTTCACACCAAACCCAAATAGGTCACTTGGAGAAAACAGGAATGAGATGGAGTTCGAGAGAGAGAGTGAGATAGGGCTTTTAAAAGGGAAAAGCTAATTAATTAGCTCCTCCAACTCACCCAAAATTAATTAATCAACAACAACTCACCTCCAATTTAATTAATTCACCAACTCCCTCTCTCTGCCAACTCCCACTCCACTAGCTGCAGGAAGGACAAAGAAACCACCAAGTTAAAAAAAAAAAGCAATTTATTTAATTAAAATAATCAAAAAGTGGCCACGCTAACTCACTTTTCGACCTCCGCACCTCCGTCGCTGCCCGGAACCTCCCGAACCCCGCTGTAAACTGAAAACACACATGCTCACGGCTTTTCTCACCCAAAAAGCCCATCTGCAGAGTCGGTACGCTCAAACCAAGAATCCGGTACACTACACTCTCCCCCCCTTCAAATGGTTTCGTCCCCGAAACCCAAAAAGCTCCAAAATCAGGAGGGGGTCTCAAATAAGTGTGGGTAGGTAGTCCTCAGCGCATCCTCGGGCTCCCAAGTAGCCTCTCTCTCATCATGGTGGCTCCACAATACCTTCACATAAGGTATGACCCGATTTCGCAATTCTCTCGTCTCTCGAGCCAGAATTCGAATCGGGCGCTCCCGGAAGTGCAGCTCCTCGTCCAGCTCCAAAGAAGTGAAGTCCACAACGTGAGAGGGATCATAGACATACCTCCTCAAGACAGATACATGGAAAACATCATGAGCACAGGCTAGACGCGGCGGTAGGGCAACCCGGTAGGCGACAGGTCCGATACGCTCTAAAACCTCAAATGGTCCAATGAAACGCGGGCTTAGCTTCCCGCGCACTCCAAAGCGTCGAACCCTCGAGATGGCGAGACTTTCAGAAACACATGATCCCCTACCTAGAACTCCAAGTCTCGCCGCCTCCTATCGGCGTAGCTCTTCTGCCGGCTCTGAGCAGTGACCAAGTGGCGTCGAATAACCTTGACTTTATCCTCGGCGTCCAAAAGCAAATCTGGCCCCAAAGTTTTCCTTTCACCCACGTCACTCCAACAAAGAGGCGATCGACATTTCCTACCATACAATGCTTCATAGGGCACCATCTGGATACTCGCCTGGAAGCTATTGTTGTAGGCAAACTCTGCTAACCTCAAATGTCGATCCCAACTACCGCTAAAGCTTAGGACACAAGCTCTCAACATGTCCTCCAGAGTCTGAATAGTCCGCTCAGACTGTCCGTCGGTCTGTGGGTGAAAGGCGGTGCTGAACTGAAGCTGGGTCCCCAAAGCCATCTGCAATCTCCTCCAAAACTGAGAGGTAAACCTGGGGTCCCTATCTAATACAATAGAAGCTGGCACACCGTGAAGCCTCACGATCTCGTCAAGGTACAACTGTGCTAACCACTCCAAGGCCCAACCTGACTGAATCGGCAGAAAGTGGGCTGATTTAGTCAATCGATCCACGACCACCCATATAGCATCAGCTCCACTCTGAGTCCTCGGCAGACCCACAATAAAGTCCATGGTGACGCAATCCCATTTCCACTCAGGGATTGGTAGGCTTTGTAACTTGCCTGCAGGAACCTGGTGTTCCGCCTTAACCTGTTGGCAAGTTAGACAGTGGGCCACAAACCTACCAATATCCCTCTTCATGCCTTGCCACCAAAATTGTGCCTTTAAATCCCTATACATCTTAGTTCCCCCAGGGTGGAGGGTGTAAGGTGTATAGTGAGCCTCCCTCAGGATCAGCTCTCTAATATCCAAATCCACAGGCACACAAATGCGGTCCCTGTACCGGAGTACTCCCGCGGCATCCACAGAAAAGTCCCCGCCCTGACCAAGCTGCATCTGGTCTCGAACCCTCAAAAGATAGGGGTCCTCACTCTGTTTTTGTCTGATCCTATCCAACAGAGTGGGCTGCAAAACCAATGACATAAGCCTCGCAGAGTCCCCTGGGGACACAATCTCTAAATCCAAACTCCTCATCTGCTCTCTCAGTGGTCTCTGCTGGGTAATAAGCATGCTCAAGGTCTGCCCTGAACGCCTGCTCAAAGCATCCGCGACCACGTTGGCCTTGCCGGGGTGATAGAGAATGCTCAAGTCATAATCCTTCAAAAGCTCAAGCCACCGGCGCTGCCTTAGATTGAGTTCTTTCTGAGTAAACAGGTATTTCAAACTCTGATGATCGGTGAAAACTTCACAGTGCTCCCCATACAAGTAGTGCCGCCAGAGCTTTAGGGCAAAAACAACCGCAGCCAACTCTAGGTCATGTGTAGGGTAATTTCTCTCATAATCCTTTAATTGGCGTGAAGCATAGGCAATTACCCTACCATGCTGCATCAACACGCAACCAAGGCCGTTGTGGGAGGCATCACTAAAAATCACGAAGCCCTCTCCGATAACTAGTAGTGCGAGGACTGGTGCTGAAATCAATCGCTGCTTCAAATCCTCGAAGCTTTGCTGGCATTGCTCTGTCCATACAAATTTTTCCCCTTTCTTGGTCAATCTAGTGAGGGGGGTCGAGAGCTTCGCAAAGCCCTCAACAAAACGACGGTAGTAGCCCGCAAGGCCCAAGAAGCTCCTAATCTCCGTCACCGTCGTAGGTCTAGGCCAATCGCGAACTGAAACAATCTTCGCCGGGTCCACTGCCACTCCTGCGGCTGAAACAATGTGGCCTAGAAAAGAAACCTCCCGAAGCCAAAAGGCGCACTTCTTTAACTTCGCATACAACTTCTTCTCCCTCAGAAGCTGCAGCACTAACCTCAAGTGCTCCTCGTGCTCAAAGTCGCTACGGGAGTAAATCAGAATGTCATCAATGAAAACCACCACAAAACGGTCCAAGTACGGCTGAAAGACTCGGTTCATCAGATCCATGAACGCAGCCGGGGCATTTGTCAAACCAAAAGGTAGCACTGTAAACTCGTAATGCCCATACCGAGACCTAAACACCCTCTTGGATACATCCTCGGCCCTCACCCTCAGCTGGTGGTAACCGGACTACAGATCTATCTTCGAGAAAACCGTGGCTCCCTGAAGCTGATCAAATAAATCATCAATCCGAGGAAGTGGATACTTGTTCTTGACGGTCACTTTATTCAATTCTCTGTAGTCCACACAAAGCCTAAGTGACCCGTCCTTTTTCTTCACAAAAAGAATCGGGGCTCCCCAAGGAGAAACACTGGGACGAACAAACCCGCGATCCATGAGATCCTGAAGCTGAGCCTTTAACTCTCTCAATTCTGCTGGTGCCATTCTGTAGGGTGCCTTAGAGATTGGCGTGGTTCCAGGAACCACGTCAATCACAAACTCAATCTCTCGATCCGGCGGCATAGACGATAGCTCGGGAGGGAACACATCTGGATACTCTTGGACGATAGGAATGTCCTCGAGTCCAGGCATCGCCGTAGGCGCCTCTACCACAGTAGCTAAGAAAGCAACACAACCACGACTCATCAGCTATCGGGCTCTAGCAGAAGAGATCGTCGCTGCAAACAGCGTACTTTGACAACCTCTGAAAACATACTCCTCCTGATCCGGCTCCCTGAGGGTCATAGTCCTCTCTCGACAATCAATAGCAGCGTAATACCGAGTCAACCAATCCATCCCCAAAACTACGTCGAAATCCTGGAGCTGGCGAAGGGCCAAAAGATCTACAGGTAAAATCCAAGGCCCTAACTGCACAGGGCAGGACCAACAACACTCATCAACGTGTAGAACATGATCGGGTACCTGAACCTCACGAGCACAAGACAACGGTCCTATCTCTAGCCCATGCATGAATGCAAATGTCCTACTGATGAATGAATGAGATGCTCCGGTATCAAATAAAGCTCTAGTGCGAGTAGAGGAGATAAGGATAATACCTGCCACCACGTGGCCAGCTGCCCCCTCATCATCGACCTGTGCGGTGTACACCCTGCCGCTCGGGGGTGGTCGTCTGTCCGACTGCCGCGACGAAGTGGCCCTATCCCCCTGGCCAAAACCTGTCGAGGATCCGCCCGTCTGAAAGGGCTGTGGAGGAAGCACCGAAGCTGCCGACGCTGCTGATGACCCCGCTCTAGGACAAGACCACGATCTGTGCCCTGCCTGCCCACACCGGTAACATCGGCCCTGCCGCTGATCACACTGCTGGGGGGCGTGGGGTCCGCCGCAAATCACACAACTATCAGTGCGGCTCTGCTGCTGCTGCTGCTGCCTAGGAGGTCGGGAGCCCCCCGATCTCTGTCTCCTTTGTGCCCCGCGGCCTCGAGGCGGAATCTGAGGCGGCCTCGAGGGCCGCGGTCTGCTCGTCTGTCCAGAATCCTGTGGTGCGGGGCGTTTCTCCCCGGAACTAGCCCCTGACGCCCCGCCCCTCTCTGCCATGATCACCCTCCCTCGGGAGACCCACCGTGCACACTCCATGGCTGCGTCCAGAGTCAGCGATCGGTGTGAATGAACCAGATGATAAATATCCGGGTGCAGCCCTCGCTCGAACAGGTCCACCCTCTGGGCCTCATCAGGGGCAACGTGCGGCACGCTGCTCAATAAGCGCTGGAACTCTCGAATGTAGTCCGGAAGGGGTCGGCTACCCTACTGCAGTCGACGGAGATCCCCCTCAAGCTTCTGCTTTGCACTGTCGGGGAAATAGGCCCCGAGTAGAAAGGCGCGGAACTCCTGCCAAGACATCACCTGAGCTCCTGGCGGTCCCGGGGGGCGGACACGACGCCACCAAGTCTCTGCGTCACCCTCCAGGAAGTGTGTAGCCAAATACACTTGACGCTTTTCCTTAATAAACAGGTTCTCAAATAACTTCTCTATTGCTGAAATCCAGTTTTCTACTTCCCGTGGCTCAGAACTCTGCCCGGCGAAACGCGGAGGACGGAACTGGCTGACATAAGCTAAACGATCCGTGAGCTCCCTCTGCTCCGACTCTGTCAAAGGGGCGATCTGAGATGAGGTCGATGAAGTCGCCGCTGGCGGTGCCGCAGATGTCCTCTGCTCAAGTAACCTCATCATCCGCTCTAAATTTTCCTCCTGGCGTTTGGCAGCCTCCTCCTGGCGCCGCAACGCCTCAGACATCTGGGCCACTTGGGCCCGCAGCTCATGAACCTCACCCTGTGCAGCCTCCTCCTGCTCGGGCCTGTCCTCCGACGCGGAGTGCGCCCTCGTCGTCGCACGACGTCTAGGAGGCATCTCAGGCAACTGTGACAGGGAAAACTAGGGTGTCAGAGAACCAAAACCTCACAACCCAAAGCAAGCGAAAGTCTAAAACATGTTACCAACTCTAAAGTGTTGTGTTGTCTGCAGCCAACAGAACTACTTTAGAGAGCTAACATGTAAAGTCACTCGCCCGAAACCTCGGGGGAGTCACAACACAACCAAAACTGTAAAGTACCGGGGCTTTGAATAGCGCGCCGACCACACAGATGGCTTGGAGCAGAGAGTTGCCTTGAGCATGTTGTATCTGAGGTTACAGTTGATTCCGGGTTGATTCGGATCAACGCGGAAACTCCAGCTCGATTCGGGGGTTTTCCGGGCTTTGTAGGCCGATTGAGGATGAGATTGGAAATTTCCGACTTCACCGTGGAGCGCCGGAAATTCAGGAACACTGGGAACATGTGTACTTTCAGATTACAGCGAGGTTCGGGAGGTTCCGGACTGACGCGGAGGACCCGGAGTCAAAAAGTGAGTCGGAACTGGCAATTTTGGAGCCGGTAATTGATTTGAGCACCCCGACTCAACGGATAAGCTTTTTGAGGAGAAAAAGCTGTGGACACGTGTACTTTTGATTTACAGCGAGGTTCGGGAGGTTCCGGACTGACGCGGAGCACCCGGAGGCAAAAAGTGAGTCGGAACTGGCAATTTTGGAGCCGGTAATTGATTTGAGCACCCCGACTCAACGGATGAGCTTTTTGAAGAGAAAAAGCTGTGAGCGCGTGTATTTTCGATTTACAGCGGAGTTCGGGAGGTTCCGGGCAGCGGCGGAGAGCCCGAAGGCAAAAGTGAGTTGGAGTTGGAATTATTGGAATTAATTAATTTAGTTAATTAATTATAAAGCTTTTTGCTTTATAAAAGGCTCCACCTCCACCCTCTGCAGCAGGAAAAGAGAAAGAAAGGAAAAGAGAAAGAAAGAAAAGAAAAGAGAGGAAAAGAAGAAGAAGAAGGAAGGAAAAAGGAGTTTTGAGCCGATCTTGGATTTTTTGGACTCGCCGTTGGAGGCCGTGCGAAGCTCGTGGGCGTGCGACGTGCGACGACGAGGTAAGCAAAATTCCGACTTTTGGGTTTTTCGGAGGTTTATGCAGTTTTTGGAGTTTTTGAGCTTTGAGGAATTCTTAATTGGGTTTTAAAATGCTAAAATCGGTTTTTTTGGGATTTTTCGGATTATTGGGGATTTTTCGGAAATTCTTGGATTTGCCGTCGCCGGCGGCCGCGCGCGCGCGCAACGGCGCACGCGCGGCGCCAGGGTGCTGCTATTGGCAGCACCCTGCGGCGACTTGCCGCTGGGCGCGGCGCCGCGTGCAGCAAAGAGCGGCACGCGGCGCTGCCTGGCCGCGCGCAGGGGCGCGCGGCAGGGCCGCGCGCGTGCGCGCGGCACCTCCTGGCCGCGCGCAGGCGCACGCGGCAGGGCCGCGCGCAGGGGCGCGCGGCAGGGCCGCGCGCGGGTGCGCGCGGCATCTCCTGGCCGCGCGCAGGGGCGCGCGGCAGGGCCGCGCGCGTGCGCGCGGCACCTCCTGGCCGCGCGCAGGGGCAAGCGGCAGGGCCGCGCGCGGGCCTGCGCGGGCCGCGCGGGCCGCGCGCGGGCCTGCGCAGGCGCGCGGCCGCGCGCAGCGCAGTGGGCTGCGCGCGGGCCCGCGCGCAGCGCCTCTGGGCGCTGCGCGCTGCGCCGCTGGGCACCGCGCGCAGCGCCGCTGGGCGCTGGGCGCTGTGCGCAGCACCGCTGGGCGCTGCGCGGTGCACTCCAGCACCGCGCAGCAGGTCGCTGCGCGGCGCTGCTTGGTTGGGCGCCGTGCGGCGGGCCTCCCTCGTCGCGCGGCTGGATTTTCGCCGCTCGGCGTGCTCCCGGGACAGCGGTGGCACCTCGGTTTGCATGCCGGCACCGTTTTTCGCCGTCAGCCGTTGTTTCCCCCCGTCGGCCGCTGTTTTTCGCGGGTTTTCGCCGGCTGATTCCGCAAGCAGATTTGTGCAGTTTTTCGAGCAGTTTTCGTTGTTTTCGCTCGCAGATTTCGCGCAGTTTCGCGCAGGTTTTCGCCGCTTTTCGCGAGCAGGTTGCGAGCAGTTTCGCAAGCGGTTTTCGCTGTTTTCGCTCGCAGATTTCGCGCAGTTTCGCGCAGGTTTTCGCGCAGGTTTTCGCCGTTTTTCGCGAGCAGTTTGCGAGCGGTTTAGCGCGTTTTTCGAGCAGATTTCGCGAGCGGTTTGCGCAGTTTTCGCTGGTTTTTCGCAAGCTGTTTTTGAGCAGTTTTTGCGCCGACTGAGCTGTTTTCGCCGTCGGGCGCTGGTTTTCGCCGACGGGCTGTTTTTCGCCGTCGGGCGCTGTTTTTTCGCTGACGGAGGCTGTTTTTCGCCGACGGATGCCTGGTTTTGACCGTTTTGATTGATTTTGCGATTTCTTCGCTTCTGGCAGCTTGCGGTGCGGTTTTTAGTTTCCGCGGGGCGCGCGGTCGTGTGGTTGGTCGCTGCGTGCTCCGATTCGCGTGCGGATTCTGGCATCGGGCTTCGTGTTGCGTCCGGACCCCTTGGAGGCCAGGTAAGCCGCTGAGCCAATTGCAAGTGTCGACGAGCAATTGGTGGCTTTCTGAGGTGGGTTGGTTTTCTCTCCAAGTCTACGGACTTTCTTCTAATTCTATTGTGATAGGATTGCATGCTAGTTTAAGTGTTTTCTTGGAACTTAACTAGCACCCCCGTCATATGTGCATGAGTTTGACCAGACCATTTGTGAACCTTAATTTGGGCTAGGTTCCTTTATGCTTTAGACATCCCGCACTTTTCATATCCTTCGGGACTTGGAGTTTCCTCGCCCGGGTAGTGGGCTGAGTGGTCTGAGTGTTGTGGGACGGGTGTTGCACTCGGGCCCCGGGGGCCGAGTGGGGTCTGGTGGCTGGGTTAGGCCAGTGTTAGCATTTTGGGGAGCCGTTTCAGATAAACGGTGGTCCCGGGGGTTTTCCTTTCCGCTGTTCTTCTCGTCACCACCAGGTTGGGATCGTGGTGCACGTGTGTTAGCAGGACCTTGAACCCTGAACCTTTTTGGATAAATACATGATTTTAGTCAGCCAATGTTTCTTCCAAGCCTCGCAAGGTTGTCTGAGTCTGTTCTCGTCCGTTGGGACGAAGGCATCAGCTCTTCGAGGCTTGGGCATAAAACTTGATTTCAAAGGGTTTTCCTAAAAGAGACTAAAAATCATTATAAAGATGGCTTTCTCTCAGATCGAATGGTTTTCTGAAATAAATGACATGGTTTCTTATAAACTTATCCACCCGAGCGGATTCGAGTGATCTGGGTTCTAAGGGCTGCTTTCTCTCTTGGGGACGTAGATGTTAGTCTCCCGGGGTTTCGGACCCTTCGTAGATCTGGCCGTGGAGTAGCTCCGGCCGTGAGTCGAGTGTCGAGTTCAGTGAGGTGTTGTTGAGGGAGCCGTTGGGAGAGACGGTGGTCCCAGCTATGTAGTACCTTCGTTGAGTGGGTCTGTGTTGTGAGATTGAGTCGTGGAGGGTTCTCCGACTGAGTTTGTGCTTTGAGCATCGAGATACCGATCTGTTTGATCGAGGACCACAGCCTGCAGGAGCCACTTGTGAGACAGTGATACTGATGAGATACTTGAGTTCGATGGGGTCGCACCCCTCGAACCACGCCCCGGGTGCGTTGATGATTCCGAGCCTGATGAGGCTGCGATGATGATACCGAGCCTGACGAGGCTGCGATGATGCGCCTAGTTCATATACTAGAGGTCGCTTGACACCCCTGGCCGAGCTACCATAGGGTCACTGTGTGAGATATCGAGTTTGTCCATTGGGACACCCTGGTTGATACACCAGGGGGCGCAGGCTTGACTCGACTGGACCCTGTGGGGCAGTCGCTGAGATTTGGGATACACTGAGAGAGTGATGGCGTAGCATGTGTCATAGTAGAGCGTCTTGGGCTTAGTACTTGTGACATATTGTCAGCAGTGAGTGACTGCATACCATCATCCATAGTCTCTTCTTATTGAGCATAGTAGATAGAGGCATGATAGCTGTAGATTCTTTTCCAGCTTATTTATCTTATCATCAGTCTTTTCTCTATCTTATGCCTCTGGTAGACTTAGTGGGCAGACCGTGGTTCTTGGAGACGGTACCCACTGAGAACTACTGTAGGATGTAGTTCTCACACCCTCTGTCGGTGACAGGTTGCTGAGGCTTTCTTCCGTTCCTGCTGTGCTTGACTGGACGGACCGAGGACAGGGAGTCGCGCGATAGTTCCCTACCAGCATTGTTACTTTAGAGAGAGGTAGATGTACCATCCCGGATTGTGGGAGTTGGTTATGTTTCCTGTTTAGGTGTCTCCCATTTGGATTTGTAGATGTTGTATAGGTGGACTTCTATTTGTATCATCTGATTTTGGGAGATAGGCTATGTGTTGTAGCAACTTTGTAGTTGAGAAATTTTATAGTACAGCTTTTTATCCGCTCTGATATCTGTGTAGCTGTAGTTTTTGTCTTTTGCAGGCTAGACGCTTCGTCTGTACGGCAGTTTCCGTACAGATGGCGGATCTGTTAGCGAGCCCGGGTCGCAGTTTCGACCCCGGGGCGTGACAGATTAGAGTGGTATCAGAGCCTAGGAAATAGGTCATTGAGGACTTAGATACCCTAGGCTTGTGGTTGGACATTAGGATGACTACGTGAGAGTCGTGACTGTTAGCGAGAGTCCAGATTGAGTTTTTATCTCCCCCTTGGGTTGGGATGAGTGATTGATATGTTATTCTCTCAAAGTGATTATGTTGGCTGCAGACAACATAATACTTTAGGAAGGATAACAAATTTTAGACTCTCGCTGGATTGGGTCGTATGGTTGTTGTGTCCTGATGTTTGTTTTGTTTCAGTTACTGGCGATGCCGCCGAGACGTCGTGCAGCGACGAGCGGGCGTTTGGCCTCAGCTGAGGAGCCCGGATGGCGGGCTGCCGAGCAGGCTAGGCAGGGTGAGGTGCAGGATCTGCGGGCTCGGGGGGCCCAAATGTCGGAGGCGTTGCGGCGCCAGGAGAAGAACATGGAGCGTGTGTTGCGCATGTTTGAGCTGAGAGCATCTCCTTGGGGTATCGCCAGTAGTACTCCAGCTGCGACATTGACGATTTCGACCCTGGTCGCACCACTGATGGTGCAGGAGCAGCGAGAGGTTGCCAACCGGTTATTCTACTTCATCCAGCCCCATCCCCTGCAGATTTTGGGATTTAAGTTGGGGGCCTTGGGAGGCCGAGAACTGGATCGCTGCTATGGGAAAAGCTGTTCAAGGATTGCTCATCCAGGAGATGCATCAGGGCGCTTGATCTTGCGCCTTTCGTTGGGACGCCGAGAGTTGGTGGCGTCGGGTTCGTCCTGTTGGACCACCGAGAGTGAGTTTCCGCGATGGTTGAGCAGTGGGCCCCTTGTCACCCAGGTTGAGGCTTCGGGGTCGTTTATGTTGAGAGGGGACTGCACCTGGATATCTATCTCATTGTGTATTCTCGGCGAGGGCCGACCGTAGATGCAGCGATTGGGCATGTGCGATGGATTGACCGAGGATCACTGATCACGTCCAGGAGGGACGGAGGTCGAGGGACCAGCTCGAGAGAGAGAGTCTTCCAGTGTTGCCTGATTTTGGGATAGTGGAGTGGATCGAGGTTGCCATGGTGCCAGCCTCAGGATCATGTGTCTCAGAGGAGACAGAGACCTGGAGGTTCTCGGCAGTTGAGGCGCTAGGATACTGGATTGGAGACCGAGTTAGTGGTCGACATGGTTATGGAACCTTGCAGCCGGGGCTGTGCCCGGTTAGTGTTCAGAACCCGGTAGGGGCTTTTTGAGCTTGCCTTGCGGTCAAGTGGATTGACTGAGGCCTGTGATTGTTAGTATTTGAAGGATCGAGTTCTCCAGCTGTGTTGAACGGGTTAGCAGCCGGGCCCGTCGTGGACATTTGGATTTATTTCCGAGGTGGCTTAGAGCTTCAAGATCACTGGAGGATTGTGCAGCAACTCCCAAGAGGGGAGATGTTGGTTGCCTAATCGAGAGATGTACCTGCGGAACTTGATTGTTTTGGTTGCTAAGGAGCAACGGAGGAGTTTTGCCTTTTGGAGACTTCGATTTTGGAAGCCACCAGCCGCAGAGATTATGTTTATAGACTGGAGTTTACGCGGGGAGTTTGGACCGTGATTTTCGTCTGATAGGAGGAAGTGTAATTGAATCCTCGCACTTTATCGGCTTTTCTTCGTTGGAGTCGAACAAGGATTTGAGCTATCAGATGCAACCGAAGAAATTCTTGCTTGTGGAGTTATGGAATTTACGGTTGGTTTTACCCAGTGAGGGTGCGGTGGTGCCTGTATGTTGAGTTAGAGCGACCACCTGAGATCCGAGAGGATGAGTTTGGATTGCTGATTGGTGGGCGCCAGGTTAGCGGATCGCTTGGTACTTGGTATGACTTCCTTTCCTAGTGGTTGAGATCAGAGTTTTGCACCCCTACATGGTTGAGTTGGTGGATTGTGGTTTTGGGTGGCGGCCACAGCAGGGGCAGCTTCAACATCTCTCTCTCCTTGTTTTCCCGTTTTAACGCCGAAAATAGCAGCGGAATGAAAAATTTCGAAGGACTACTCCAGAAATGGAGGCGATGCGGGAACCGGTTCTTGTTTGATCGGGGTGAAGGCATCGGTCCTTTGGAAATTTCGGACTTTTCGCTATTTTCGGTTGCTTTTCTTTTGAGAGAGAGTTGGAGTTGATAATATTCCTGATGTGGGTTTCTTGTGGTAGGGTGTGTGTTTTGGTTTCGGGGACGAAACCTTTTGAAGGATGGGAGGATGTAAAGTACCGGGGCTTTGAATAGCGCGCCGACCACACAGATGGCTTGGAGCAGAGAGTTGCCTTGAGCATGTTGTATCTGAGGTTACAGTTGATTCCGGGTTGATTCGGATCAACGCGGAAGCTCCAGCTCGATTCGGGGGTTTTCCGGGCTTTGTAGGCCGATTGAGGATGAGATTGGAAATTTCCGACTTCACCGTGGAGCGCCGGAAATTCAGGAACACTGGGAACAGGTGTACTTTCAGATTACAGCGAGGTTCGGGAGGTTCCGGACTGACGCGGAGGACCCGGAGTCAAAAAGTGAGTCGGAACTGGCAATTTTGGAGCCGGTAATTGATTTGAGCACCCCGACTCAACGGATAAGCTTTTTGAGGAGAAAAAGCTGTGGACACGTGTACTTTTGATTTACAGCGAGGTTCGGGAGGTTCCGGACTGACGCGGAGGACCCGGAGGCAAAAAGTGAGTCGGAACTGGCAATTTTGGAGCCGGTAATTGATTTGAGCACCCCGACTCAACGGATAAGCTTTTTGAAGAGAAAAAGCTGTGAGCGCGTGTATTTTCGATTTACAGCGGAGTTCGGGAGGTTCCGGGCAGCGGCGGAGAGCCCGAAGGCAAAAAGTGAGTTGGAGTTGGAATTATTGGAATTAATTAATTTAGTTAATTAATTATAAAGCTTTTTGCTTTATAAAAGGCTCCACCTCCACCCTCTGCAGCAGGAAAAGAGAAAGAAAGGAAAAGAGAAAGAAAGAAAAGAAAAGAGAGGAAAAGAAGAAGAAGAAGGAAGGAAAAAGGAGTTTTGAGCCGATCTTGGATTTTTTGGACTCGCCGTTGGAGGCCGTGCGAAGCTCGTGGGCGTGCGACGTGCGACGACGAGGTAAGCAAAATTCCGACTTTTGGGTTTTTCGGAGGTTTATGCAGTTTTTGGAGTTTTTGAGCTTTGAGGAATTCTTAATTGGGTTTTAAAATGCTAAAATCGGTTTTTTTGGGATTTTTCGGATTATTGGGGATTTTTCGGAAATTCTTGGATTTGCCGTCGCCGGCGGCCGCGCGCGCGCGCAACGGCGCACGCGCGGCGCCAGGGTGCTGCTATTGGCAGCACCCTGCGGCGACTTGCCGCTGGGCGCGGCGCCGCGTGCAGCAAAGAGCGGCACGCGGCGCTGCCTGGCCGCGCGCAGGGGCGCGCGGCAGGGCCGCGCGGGGGTGCGCGCGGCATCTCCTGGCCGCGCGCAGGGGCGCGCGGCAGGGCCGCCCGCGTGCGCGCGGCACCTCCTGGCCGCGCGCAGGCGCGCGCGGCAGGGCCGCGCGCGGGTGCAGCGCGGCATCTCCTGGCCGCGCGCAGGGGCGTGCGGCAGGGCCGCGCGCGTGAGCGCGGCACCTCCTGGCCGCGCGCAGGGGCGCGCGGCAGGGCCGCGCGGCAGGGCCGCGCGCAGGGGCGCGCGGCAGGGCCGCGCGCAGGGGCGCGCGCAGGGCCGCGCGGGGCCTGCGCGGGCCGCGGCGCGCGGGCCTGCGCAGGCGCGCGGCCGCGCGCAGCGCCTATGGGCGCTGCGCGCAGCGCCGCTGGGCACCGCGCGCAGCGCCGCTGGGCGCTGTGCGCAGCGCCGCTGGGCGCTGCGCGGTGCGCTCCAGCACCGCGCAGCAGGTCGCTGCGCGGCGCTGCTTGGTTGGGCGCCGTGCGGCGGGCCTCCCTCGTCGCGCGGCTGGATTTTCGCCGCTCGGCGTGCTCCCGGGACAGCGGTGGCGCCTCGGTTTGCGTGCCGGCACCGTTTTTCGCCGTCAGCCGTTGTTTCCCCCCGTCGGCCGCTGTTTTTCGCGGGTTTTCGCCGGCTGATTCCGCAAGCAGATTTGTGCAGTTTTTCGAGCAGTTTTCGCTGTTTTCGCTCGCAGATTTCGCGCAGTTTCGGGCAGGTTTTCGCCGCTTTTCGCGAGCAGGTTGCGAGCAGTTTCGCAAGCGGTTTTCGCTGTTTTCGCTCGCAGATTTCGCGCAGTTTCGCGCAGGTTTTCGCGCAGGTTTTCGCCATTTTTCGCGAGCAGTTTGCGAGCGGTTTAGCGCATTTTTCGAGCAGATTTCGCGAGCGGTTTGCGCAGTTTTTGCTGGTTTTTCGCAAGCTGTTTTTGAGCAGTTTTTGCGCCGACGGAGCTGTTTTCGCCGTCGGGCGCTGGTTTTCGCCGACGGGCTGTTTTTCGCCGTCGGGCGCTGTTTTTTCGCTGACGGAGGCTGTTTTTCGCCGACGGATGCCTGGTTTTGACCGTTTTGATTGATTTTGCGATTTCTTCGCTTTTGCAGCTTGCGGTGCGGTTTTTAGTTTCCGCGGGGCGCGCGGTCGTGTGGTTGGTCGCTGCGTGCTCCGATTCGCGTGCGGATTCTGGCATCGGGCTTCGTGTTGCGTGCGGACCCCTTGGAGGCCAGGTAAGCCGCTGAGCCAATTGCAAGTGTCGACGAGCAATTGGTGGCTTTCTGAGGTGGGTTGGTTTTCTCTCCAAGTCTACGGACTTTCTTCTAATTCTATTGTGATAGGATTGCATGCTAGTTTAAGTGTTTTCTTGGAACTTAACTAGCACCCCCGTCATATGTGCATGAGTTTGACCAGACCATTTGTGAACCTTAATTTGGGCTAGGTTCCTTTATGCTTTAGACATCCCGCACTTTTCATATCCTTCGGGACTTAGAGTTTCCTCGCCCGGATAGTGGGCTGAGTGGTCTGAGTGTTGTGGGACGGGTGTTGCACTCGGGCCCCGGGGGCCGAGTGGGGTCTGGTGGCTGGGTTAGGCCAGTGTTAGCATTTTGGGGAGCCGTTTCAGATAAACGGTGGTCCCGGGGGTTTTCCTTTCCGCTGTTCTTCTCGTCACCACCAGGTTGGGATCGTGGTGCACGTGTGTTAGCAGGACCTTGAACCCTGAACCTTTTTGGATAAATACATAATTTTAGTCAGCCAATGTTTCTTCCAAGCCTCGCAAGGTTGTCTGAGTCTGTTCTCGTCCGTTGGGACGAAGGCATCAGCTCTTCGAGGCTTGGGCATAAAACTTGATTTCAAAGGGTTTTCCTAAAAGAGACTAAAAATCATTATAAAGATGGCTTTCTCTCAGATTGAATGGTTTTCTGAAATAAATGACATGGTTTCTTATAAACTTATCCACCCGAGCGGATTCGAGTGATCTGGGTTCTAAGGGCTGCTTTCTCTCTTGGGGACGTAGATGTTAGTCTCCAGGGGTTTCGGACCCTTCGTAGATCTGGCCGTGGAGTAGCTCCGGCCGTGAGTCGAGTGTCGAGTTCAGTGAGGTGTTGTTGAGGGAGCCGTTGGGAGAGACGGTGGTCCCAGTTATGTAGTACCTTCGTTGAGTGGGTCTGTGTTGTGAGATTGAGTCGTGGAGGGTTCTCCGACTGAGTTTGTGCTTTGAGCATCGAGATACCGATCTGTTTGATCGAGGACCACAGCCTGCAGGAGCCACTTGTGAGACAGTGATACTGATGAGATACTTGAGTTCGGTGGGGTCGCACCCCTCGAACCACGCCCCGGGTGCGTTGATGATTCCGAGCCTGATGAGGCTGCGATGATGATACCGAGCCTGACGAGGCTGCGATGATGCGCCTAGTTCATATACTAGAGGTCGCTTGACACCCCTGGCCGAGCTACCATGGGGTCACTGTGTGAGATATCGAGTTTGTCCGTTGGGACACCCTGGTTGATACACCAGGGGGCGCAGGCTTGACTCGACTGGACCCTGTGGGGCAGTCGCTGAGATTTGGGATACACTGAGAGAGTGATGGCGTAGCATGTGTCATAGTAGAGCGTCTTGGGCTTAGTACTTGTGACATATTGTCAGCAGTGAGTGACTGCATACCATCATCCATAGTCTCTTCTTATTGAGCATAGTAGATAGAGGCATGATAGCTGTAGATTCTTTTCCAGCTTATTTATCTTATCATCAGTCTTTTCTCTATCTTATGCCTCTGGTAGACTTAGTGGGCAGACCGTGGTTCTTGGAGACGGTACCCACTGAGAACTACTAGAGGATGTAGTTCTCACACCCTCTGTCGGTGACAGGTTGCTAAGGCTTTCTTCCGTTCCTGCTGTGCTTGACTGGACGGACCGAGGACAGGGAGTCGCGCGATAGTTCCCTATCAGCATTGTTACTTTAGAGAGAGGTAGATGTACCATCCCGGATTGTGGGAGTTGGTTATGTTTCCTGTTTAGCTGTCTCCCATTTGGATTTGTAGATGTTGTATAGGTGGACTTCTATTTGTATCATCTGATTTTGGGAGATAGGCTATGTGTTGTAGCAACTTTGTAGTTGAGAAATTTTATAGTACAGCTTTTTATCCGCTCTGATATCTGTGTAGCTGTAGTTTTTGTCTTTTGCAGGCTAGACGCTTCGTCTGTACGGCAGTTTCCGTACAGATGGCGGATCTGTTAGCGAGCCCGGGTCGCAGTTTCGACCCCGGGGCGTGACAAAAACTCTCGCTACCACACATCTCTCTCGACAGTCACTCAACTGTCCAACCAAAAGCCTAGGGTCCCTAAGTCCCCAAAGACCTAAACACCTAGGCTCTGATACCACCTAATCTGTCACGCCCCGGGGTCGAGCCTGCGACCCGGGCTCGCCAACAGATCCGCCGTCTGTGCGAAAACTGCCGCACAGACGAAGCGTCTAACCTGTAACGAGAGATCTAGCTATACAAGTATCAGAGCAGAAGAGATGCAACACTGAAGAAAATAAACTGCATACAAGAGTCACTAAGTAAAAAGTCCAGGTACAACATCCACTACCTCCCAAAAAGGGGTACACCATCACTATCTAGTACAAAAGTGGGAAACCCAAAATACCCGAATAGCTCTAGCTGTGACTCTACAGACCCAGGAGGCACTAGTCGGCCAAGCCCTTGCCGCGGTCTGAAGACTCCGCACGTGCCGCCCTGGAACGGCCGCCTTAGAAACACCTGTCACACACGGCGGGTGTGAGATCAACTGAAAAGTCAGATCTCAGTGGGTACCGATGTCCTATCCTCGGTAGCCCACCAAGTCCACTGGAGGCAAAAACAGATAGATAGATAGATAGATAATACTGAAATGAAAGCTGTAAGTAAATCTATCACTATATGCCTCTATGCAATGCTGTACTAAATGGCATCTAGCATAATATGAAAATGACCACCCGCACATGTCATTCCCCCACAGCCACCCGGTAACTCGGCCAGGGGCGAACTTCCACTGGTGTCTCGGCCAGGGAAGTGCTCTCCTGGTAACTCAGCCAGGGATAAAGTCCTCCCGGTAACTCGGCCGGGGAAAGGTACCCTCCTGGTGACTCGGCCAGGGAAAATGCCCTCCCGGTAACTCGGCCGGGGAAAATACCCTCCTGGTAACTCGGCCAGGGTAGACGCTGTCACGCCCCGGGGTCGAAACAGCGACCCGGGCTCGCCAACAGATCCGCCATCTATACGGAAACTGCCGTACAGACGAAGCGTCTACCCTGCAAGTCAGATCTATAGCTATAATGTATCAGAGCTGGAAGAATAACCAAAAAGCTACAGAAATCCACTGAACATCTGATATAATAAAGAAAATCTCAATACAATGTCTCTCAGCTACAAAAGTACAAGAAATCCTCACTGATCACTCAGAATGTCCAGTACAAAAGTGGAGTCATAAAATACACAAGGTACATCTACCTCTGACTCTCAGTGCTGGTAAGGAACTAAACGGCCACGTCCTCACCTCGATCAGCTGACTCCGCGCGAGCTAAGCCGGAACAGCAGCCTCAGGAAACCTGTCACCGCAGCGGGTGTGAGAACTACTGCAAAGGTAGTTCCCAGTGGCTACCGTCTCAATATCCACGGTATGCCCACTAAGTCTACTGGAGGCACAACAGATAGGTATGCAGATAAATAGATAGATAAAAGCTGAAAGAAACTATAGCTATCATGTCTCAATCATCATGCTCAAGAAACTCTACAATGATGAAGATGTGCATACACTCGCTACTGCTAACATGCCTCAAGTATCATGCTCAAAGGAAAACTCATCTATGAACATGCTATGAAACTCACTCACACATATCACCCAATCCCAATGACTGTCCCTCTTTGGACCAGTCAATCAAGCCTGCGCTCATCTACTGCCGCGCATCCCGTAGGAACGGACTTACGTAGGCATCCACTGCCGCACATCCCGGAGGAACGGACTTACGTAGGGTGTCCCTCTAGGACCATCTCAGTAATCACATCGCAGCCTCGTCAGGCTCGGTATCATCATCGCACCCGGGGCGTAGCTCGAGGGGAGCGACCCCACCGAACTCAAGTATCTCAAGTATCTCAAGTATCACATAACTGGCATAAAAAGCCAGGCTCAGCAGGCTATAATCCACGATCAAACAGATCGGATCTCAATGCTCAACTAGCATAACTCAGTCGGAGGAAGACTCCACGACTCGAACAGAAAAGCCCAAACACTCTCACAGCTATGTCGGAGAACCCTCAACGACTCAAGGCTAAAATACACGATCAAACAGATCGGATCTCAATGCTCAACAAGCATACTCAGTCGTAGAAAGACTCCACGACTCGAACAGGAAAGCCCAACACTCTCACAGCTATGTCGGAGAACCCTCAACGACTCAATCTGATAATGCACGCCCCGTGGCTGAGTCGGGAAACCTCCACGACTCGATCTGCCGGAGCCCCCAAAACTCTCAAGGCTAAGTGGGAGAACCATCTCCACCACTAAATCAGAACACGACCCATGATCTAGAGTAACCCAATCAGGGAATACATCCTCAATACCCCGCGAACTCAAGTAACTCAAAACTCTCTCATGACACTAGAAAGTCATCTCATAATGCTCTAAAAATCCACTCGCCCCTCTGGCACGAGAACACATGCATCCTGAACCTACTCAACCCCTCGGGAAGATCTCAATATTTTAAAACTCTTTTCAAAACCCAGTTTTCATTAAAACAGGTCCGACGATTTTTAAAACGGTTCAGATGCCAATATAAAGCCAACTAAACATGCAGTGTAGTGTCAAATCACTTCTAGATCATGCTAAAAAATATCTGGGGCTTGCAATTGTATTCCTACAATTTTCTAGGCAACTATCAGATTTACCAGCTATGCAAATAATTAAGCTAAACATGATCAACATGCATTCAATAGCTTTAAAGGGCATTCCATACATCTTGAAGAAATTCCAACCCACCTCAAATGCTTTCCGAAGGCCACGCCGAAATCGGAGAAGAAACGGGCGAAAACAGACGAAAAACTGCACTGTGCCTCTCGCGCGCACGCGCGCCGTCGCGCGTCTCGGAAAAATCCACGAAGCTCCGATCAATCCTATAACACACTCCCCAAGGTCTCAGCATGCCTCTGCTCAGCTCAAGAGGGTCCCCCACACGTGCGCAAGAAGCAGACAAATCCTCGGATTTGCGCAGTAACCTCCCTGCTTGCACCCGAGAGCACAGGGAGAGAGGGAGAGAAAGGATGGAAATTAGCTCAAAATCCCAATCAATTCCATCAATAAAACCCAAGAGGAGAACTATCGAATCCAAATCCACAATCTCCAACAATTAATTTACCTCAATTTGCCCTCGCGCGCGCACGTTGACCCGGTCAACTCTCACAAGCAGCTCCGATGGACACCCTGCTTCATCTCCTTCTACTTCCCCTTCTTCTTCTTCTCTGGCAGCAAGAAAGGAAGAGGATGGATGAGAGATGGGAGATGGGTGAGGGAGCTGGTGATCAGGGGTATATAACATGACGGGAGTGGTTGGAAGCCCATACCTCAACACTGTGCACCAATCCGAGCTCTTTTCGGGCATTCCAGAGTTTGTGTTCGGGTACCAGCATTTGGGTACCGGAACACCACCCCTGGTTTCGGTACCAGGCAGCTGGTTCCGGAACCAAGGGGCCAGTTCCGGAACCAACTGCTTGGTTCCGGAACCCAGCCACCCAGAACCTCCAGAAATCAGCCAGAACCTTCCCGAATCGCGCCGATAACTCACTTTCTCGCCTCGGGTCTCCCGCATCACCCCGAAACCAACCGAACACCTCTGTAAAATCATAATACACACGTCCCAAGGGATCAACTCACATCAATCCCATCCATGAAGCCAATGCTCGACCCGCAAGCTCTCAATCCGACGCCAACTCACTTTTCTACCAAAAAGCTTCCGCGTCGCTCCGGGACCACCCGAACCTCTCTGTAAACACGAACAGAAACTGCTAAAGGTATTTCCACAATACCAGGCTGCCACGTGGAGTCGGCACACTGCCCGAAGCTCCGGTACTCTACAGACGCCCTCCCGGTAACACGGCCAGAGGCTTCGAATACAGCTGTGAAATCCAGAACGAACACCAATTAGCATAACACGTGTCCCAGTCGGAAACCATAACCCGCGACCTGCGCGGCCGACCCGCACTTGCCTGATAGCACCAGGTCACAATACCTTTGCGCTTGGAAAGAAAATGGGCATCCCGTAATCCTTTCGGAAGAAACCAACCCACCTGTGAAGAACCCGCAAAAGCCGCGCGCCCAACGAAGGTCTCGGCGCGATCTCACAACTCCTCGCGGCACAGCGCTCACCACCGATCACGTAGCCAAGCTGACACTGAGGCACACTGCGAAAAAGGTGGAAACTGGGATCAGAAAAGCCGCGGTCGAAAACTACGCCCACAAGGCGACAAAAACCTCATCCGGCGACGAGAAAGCCGCGTGTGGCGCGGAAAACCCATCGCACCCACGCCGCGGCGCGTTGCCGGGCCGCAGCCCGCGCGGCAACAGCGCCGCTCGCGGCCGCACGGCACAAAGGCCGCCCGCGCGGCGCCTTGCAGGCCCGCGCTGTTACGGCATTTTGTGTTGGCGCATTTCGTGAGTTGAGTCGGAGTCTTAAAGGGAACAAATTGTCAAATCGGCTTTCGAAGACTCATTGAAGATTTAACATGAGCTGAAGATAACACTTAGGTATGGTTAATTAAACCATGGTGATTTAAGTTCATTTATAATCATTGGAATCAGGAACTTAGTGAAAACCGGTTTAGACTTGGTTTTAGGAACTTGGATTTAACTTACAATCTATTTTAAGTTTGGTTTCCGGTACTTGGTTTGATTTGGATAAAGCTTATCTTGGAAAAATCAGTTTTTACATTACGTACCGGAACCACACTTGAAGTTCCTCTAACCCGACACAGAATTTTCAGTAAATTGCACTGCGTACCGGAACACGGACTCGCGTACCGGAACACAATAGAAAAATCTGTGGTTTGCACCATTGCGTACCGGAACGCGATATTTGGTACCGGTACACAATGCCCCATCGGGATAAATTTCCTAAACCGACTTTTATCTTTTTCCAAGGGTTATAAATAGATACTTAGGGTTTCTAAACGGGGGTGACCAATACGAATCAATTCAGAAACACTCGTGAGCAACCCTAGAGGCTGGTTTTTACCGTTCTTCTCTTTCGCCTCTATTAGGTCAATTCGACGGTTCTTCCATGATCTATCTTTCGTCGAATTGATCTAGTCTTTGCTTAGAGATTTCTTCTACGGTTCCTTCATGATAATCTAAGCAAAGGATCACCATCGAAGCCTATATTCTATATCGGCTATTTGCGTCGTGGATTCGGCGTGACATCGTGGATTCGATGTGTTGAAGGCGTTTCGTGGATTCGAAACGTGTGCTCGTGGATTCGAGTGGCGTTCGTGGATTCGAACGTGTGCAGTGGACGTGCAATCGGTGGAGCGCGAGGTCCGAAGAAATTGAAGGAGGGGTTGACACCTTGTTATTCTTCTTTTCTTAGAGGATTGTTATTGCGTGGACATCCAACCGTTCAGCGCAAGGTCCGAAGAAGCTGAAGGAGGGGTTGAGTCCGTGGAGTCGGTAATCACCTTGTTATTCTTCTATTCTTAGTGGATTGTTATTGCGTGTTGGTCCCGTGGTTTTTCTCCTGGATTGGAGTTTCCACGTATATCTCGGTGTGCTATTTTTATTTTCCGCATTGTTTTTTATTTTGCACTGAGATTGAGTTTTTAAGTATTACACCTATTCACCCCCCCTCTAGTTGTTTGATAGTACCTATTTAGATCCTTTGGGATTAATAACCTACAATTGGTATCAGAGCGGATTTTAGGTTTATCTATCATGTTGGGTGAAAGTGGTAATATTTATAGACCTCCTCTTTTTGATGGGACTAATTATGCTTATTGGAAAGTGCGGATGAGAGCTTTTTTCATCGCAATTGATGAGCGAGTATGGCAATCCGTGGAATGCGGTTGGGTGCATCCTGTTGAGGAAGTAGGAAATTCTACTACCCCAAAACCTCGCTCTAGATGGTCCAAAGAGGAATTTGAAAGATCTTCTTACAATGGGAAAGGTATGAACGCTTTATTTAATTCTCTTTCCTCGACTGAATTTACAAGAATTTCCGCGTGTGAATCCGCAAAGGAAATTTGGGATATTCTCAAAATTACACATGAGGGTACTAATCTTGTAAAAATTCAAAAGCTCCAGATGCTTACAAGTCAATTTGACTCTATTCATATGGAAGAGCATGAATTGTTTACAGATTATTACACTAGACTTCAAGATGTAATTAATACATGTGCTAATTTAGGAGAAAAGATCCCGGAGTCGAAAATTGTAAGAAAGATACTTCGGACTCTTCCGGAACGGTTTAGGGCAAAGGTTACCGCCATAGAAACCGTTAGTCATCCGGATGAGATGAGTGTAGAGGAATTAGTAGGTGCTTTGCAAACTTATGAAATGACTTTTCCTACTAATCAAGTTTCTTCCAAGTCTTCTTCTAAGCTTACAGGTATTGCATTCAAATCCACAAAGGAAGAAGATAGCGAATCAAGTTCCGACGATGAAATCTCTTTTGCCGATTTTGAAGAACAATTGTCGCGGATAACAAAGAAATTTCGTCGGAAATTTTGGAAGAATCGAACCGATGGATCTTCATCCACGAAACCTTCTAAAGGATCATCGGGTTCTAAATCCTCTAACCTCAAAAGCTTTGCAAAACCTTCTAAAGAAAAAGAAAAAGATGAACTCGAAGGGGAAATCCGATGTTATAGATGCAAAGGCTACGGCCATATTTCAATGGATTGTCCTACTCCGAAATTATATAAAAAGAAGGCTTTGCAAGCGAAAACTTGGGACGATTCTACCTCTAATGAATCGACCTCAAGTAAAGAGGAAAAAGTCGTTGCCTTACATGCTTCTCAAATTCCCTCTTCTAATGTTTGTTTATCATCTTTAATCACTGACTCTATTCCTTTGATTTTGCATGAAACATCAACATCCAACGGAGAGTCATCAAGTGAGGGGGAGTCGGACGAAGAAGAACTCGTTGAGGCATATCAACAACTTCTTACGGAATCAAAGAAGATGGCCAAACATATTAAGAAGTTGAGGAAGCAACAACTTGAAGGTCAAGACGAGAATCAAGCTTTAAAGATAAAACTTTAAGATCTCGAGGAGGAACAAGGACGTTTATTGGATAACAATAAAATCCTCCAAGAAAAGCTAAACCAATCGGAGACAAACGCTAAATCATATATAGACAAGATTGGTTTTCTAGAAAAACAGTTTGAGGAGATTCATGTCACCAACCAAGTATTGACCAAGCAAGTTCATGAACTCAAATCCGACATACAAAGGCTTTCAATTGTTTCCAAGAAATTTGATTGTATATCCGGATTAGGTCAAGCAAGCAAGGTTGGTTTGAGATTTAAAAAGGATCAAACTGTGCATGCTTCAAGTTCCACATTCAAATTGAAAGGAAGAACGTGTCACTTATGTGGACTTGAAGGTCATTTGGTGAAGAATTGCCCGAAAAAGAGAAAGAAGAGTTCTTCGGCAACTTCATCTACGGAGCGAACTCAACGGAATCAAAAGACACATCAAGTCAAAGGAGTTCACTCAACCCACCAAAGGTCCGAGCCACAATATCAATCATACAAGTGGATCACTACGAGGCAAAGACCTAAGGTGGACCAACAGTCAAAGCGGACAACCCCCGGCCACAACGAATCAAGACAACCCAAAATCCAGCGATTTTGGATTCGGAAAGGTGATATCTTTCCTTGTCTTAAGTTCTAATTAGCTTATGACTGTATATAATGCTTTGATTGGTTTTCCCTTCATATTTTTCTGAATCTCTGCATTACATGTTTTCAATGCTCTTCGTTTTTATGTTTTGTTTCTTTTAAGACAAAAGGTTTTTTAACGAACAAGTGCATTGAATGAAAAGGGTTTTCACTTTCAATCACTCCAATTTAATTTTATTTGGATTATCAACTTTACTCCATAATCATAATCTTGAAGATACTTCATTATAGGAGTTTTTGATATTATAAGCATCAAATTTTAGAAATCATGTGTGATCTTTAGATGCTTAATCTATCTCGGTTGTGTGAATTCATTGTGATAAACGTGAGACAACCGATTGATTGAAATTTGGGATTTAATTCTTTCACGTAAGAGATTGTATTCTTACAAGGGTAAATAAATGAATTTTTAAAAGATGTGGAAAGAGTTACATCCGAAAGGAGTGTGAAAACTACCACCACATGCTGGAAAGAGCTGCCACCCCGGTCGTCCGGTTTGTGTGTGAAGCTACCACATGTTATGGATGCTTGATAGTATTTTATGAGAAAATCTTTAGTTGAAGTATTTGGAGATTTATATGCAAAACTCTTATATTTTGAACAATCTCCTGGTTGGTATAAGGTGGGATAGTTGAAAGATGCTCAAAGAGCCACCCTTAGGAATTTTAGTGATTATCTCATTTTGAAAGGGTAAAATTCAAGATTGATGTCGTTTGGAAATCTCCGTAAGTCATCTTTGTAAATCCATTACATCTTGATAGACTTTGGATCTCAAGATTATTTTTGATGACTTGTGTTTGATGAATATAACATGAAAAACGGTTTATAATGTTTTACCTTTATTTTTCATGATTTGGAGTAAATCTTTTTAATTTTTGTGAAATTAATTGGATTGAATGACATCTTTGTGAATTCATTGTTTTTCAAAGCACTTAAATGAATTTCTTGATGGTATACAAATCGGTATTTGAAAAGATTTCAAAATTTGGATTTGTTTCAAGAAATTTTTGCTTTTTGGCTCTGTTGTTCCGGTACCTCCTTTTTAGTACCTGAAAATTCAATCCGGATTAGAAAATCCAATCCGGATCCCGAATGTAATGTTTTCTGGTTTTTCACTTGCGTACCGGTACTACATTTTTAGTACCGGAACTACATTGCGGATCCGGATCCCCCTGCCTGACAATCCGGATCCCGAACGATGGTTTTTCGGCTTTTACACTGCGTACCGGTACGCGGCTTCTGGTACCGGTACGCGATCTGGGATTCCTTATATTCCGAGACTACAATATTTTATTTCATCTCTCCCACTTCAAAACCCTCCCTCTCTCTCTCTAAAACATCTCTAAGGGGTTTCTCATCAAGATCAAGTGATTTGTTGCTTTGATTTGTAAGTTTCTTCATTAATCTTGCTTACTTTTGTTTCAAAACCCTAGTTTTTAGGTTTTGATGTTTTATTTTGGGATTTTTGAGTTGATCCTTACTCTAAATGAAATCTCTTTCTTAAATCACTCTTAATTCATGTTTAGAACATATATGGTTGCTTTCTATCTAATTAGATTCATGTTTCCATGCTTATTTGATTGAATCTAACTTTTTCATATGTTCTTAGCATAAAAGAAATTGAGAATTAGGGCTTTTAATGTAAATGATTTTTAAATGATGAAACATCAATTGTGACTTGTTTAGAATGTTTCTTGGACATGTTTAAACCTTCCTATACGATCAAATCATAGTGCATTGTGTTCTTTGTAGGAAATGGCATTTTCATGGCTTCTTGCACTAGTGGTTTTGATGGCCACTGGAAGTGGACGTGGTCGCGGTTCTGGAAAGAAAAAGGCTACCAAACGATCACGCTACGAGGATTCAACTAGCTCAGAATCTGAACATTCCTCAGAATATGAAGAGGAATCAGTTCAAGGAAAGGGGAAAGCACCTTTGGCTTCAAGGAAAAAGAAGGGTGTGGATTCTCCTTCGCGTAGAAGTACCGGTGGACCGGTAATACGCGAGCGCTCTCAACGGAGATCAAATGTTGATGAAAGTGAACCGCATGTGAGTGCAAAACGCCGTGCCAGATTTGCGAACCGCACATGCATTGGAGAGCGACACGTGAACTTTAACGAGCTATGTCGTGAGGTGCCAGACTTTGCAAGGCTTTTGGAACGAAGCCATATTCGGCCACTTGGCAGAGTTCAACCTAAGATGGGCTTTTGTGTGGAGATCATCAGGGAGTTTTACATGCGAGGTAACATACTTCAAAAAGACCATGAAACCGGAGCTTTCGTCTTTTAAACAACAGTTAGAGACGTCAAGTTTGACATTACTCCAGCAGTAATTGGTGCAAACCTTGGATTAGCTGTTGACACTTCTGGTCTTTATTACACTGAGGGTAATTTCCAACATGATACCCATTGGGATATGGTTGTGGACTCTATTTGCAAGACAAGGACGCACACGAACAGATCATATGTTGAATCAAAGGACCTAAAACCAGAGTATCATATTTTGTCCTTAATTGTATGCTACAACCTATTGCCCACACTGGGGACCAAAAGGATTCGATGGGATCGATTGTTACTTCTCTTTTTCCTCGGTCACCCGGAAAGTGCAAATGGAATTAACACAAACATTCCATTTCTCATTTGGCAGCAAATGGTACATGTCATTGAAGGATCAAGGCAACGTGACCTTCTACCGTATCCAATCTTGATTACTAGTATTCTGGAAGATCACGGAGTTGACATTTCTTGTGCCAAATATGATTATGGCTTGGGGGCAATTGATGGAATCACTTTAGCCAAGTCAATCAGTACTTTGAAGACATTTGGGCATACAAAAGCCTATGCAAGTGAAGCGACAGTGAGTGCACCACCTCGTCAAGAATCTCCTGAACCAGATGAGGTCATAACTCTTCAAACCTTGCATCGGGATGTTCGTTCATTAAAGCAAAAGATGGAGCAAAGGATGGAGCAAGGCTTCAAGAAACTTGAGGATGGTTTAAAGAAAATCTTCGATATCCTTGGGTGCAAACATGATGATGTGGTCACTGGAGCAACTGCACCGAGTACATCGCATGGACCAACATCACATGATGATGATGATGATGATTCAAATGAGGATGAGTGATCTCTTTTCCTTCTTGTTTTTGGTTTTCAGTTTCCTTTCACGTTGTGATGAACAAGAACTCTAATCGTCTTGTAACTAAGAACTTATCCTCCTAGTATTTCTACTTTTTGTTTATATTAACTGTTTGATAATTTGTGACAAAAAGGGGGAGAACGGAAATGATGGACATATCATAAAAAGGGGGAGACAGAAAATAATGATTGCATCACAAAGGGGGAGAACTTAGTATGCTCAAGACAGGGGGAGAACATGGATGCTCAAGATAGGGGGAGATAAAGAACAGATTGAAAGAGCCACAAAACAAAAGCTGGAAAAACAAAAGAACCAAATGGAAGACGAATCAAATGTAGGATTTTAACTTCTAACGACTAACGTTTGATTTTGTTTGGAGTTTTGTTTTGCAGGAATTACATCACTTTAAGACTCCAAGTCCTAAGTCCTAGAGTATGTTCTAGGACTGTTTGGTTCAAATGTATTTTGTATTTATTGGATCTTTCATGCAAAGAAAATCAACGTTTTGGTGATAACATTGAGTTTCGTCTTTTTGGTTTAAGATGAGTGACTTGAGCGACTTTATGTATTTTTGGGTTTTGTCACGAAATTGCCAAAGGGGGAGATTGTTACGGCATTTTGTGTTGGCGCATTTCGTGAGTTGAGTCGGAGTCTTAAAGGGAACAAATTGTCAAATCGGCTTTCGAAGACTCATTGAAGATTCAACATGAGCTGAAGATAACACTCAGGTATGGTTAATTAAACCATGGTGATTTAAGTTCATTTATAATCATTGGAATCAGGAACTTAGTGAAAACCGGTTTAGACTTGGTTTTAGGAACTTGGATTTAACTTACAAGCTATTTTAAGTTTGGTTTCCGGTACTTGGTTTGATTTGGATAAAGCTTATCTTGGAAAAATTAGTTTTTACATTACGTACCGGAACCACACTTGAAGTTCCTCTAACCCGACACAGAATTTTCAGTAAATTGCACTGCGTACCGGAACACGGACTCGCGTACCGGAACACAATAGAAAAATCTGTGGTTTGCACCATTGCGTACCGGAACGCGATATTTGGTACCGGTACACAATGCCCCATCGGGATAAATTTCCTAAACCGACTTTTATCTTTTTCCAAGGGTTATAAATAGATACTTAGGGTTTCTAAACGGGGGTGACCAATACGAATCAATTCAGAAACACTCGTGAGCAACCCTAGAGGCTGGTTTTTACCGTTCTTCTCTTTCGCCTCTATTAGGTCAATTCGACGGTTCTTCCATGATATATCTTTCGTCGAATTGATCTAGTCTTTGCTTAGAGATTTCTTCTACGGTTCCTTCATGATAATCTAAGCAAAGGATCACCATCGAAGCCTATATTCTATATCGGCTATTTGCGTCGTGGACTCGGCGTGACATCGTGGATTCGATGTGTTGAAGGCGTTTCGTGGATTCGAAACGTGTGCTCGTGGATTCGAGTGGCGTTCATGGATTCGAACGTGTGCAGTGGACGTGCAATCGGTGGAGCGCGAGGTCCGAAGAAATTGAAGGAGGGGTTGACACCTTGTTATTCTTCTTTTCTTAGAGGATTGTTATTGCGTGGACATCCAACCGTTCAACGCAAGGTCCGAAGAAGCTGAAGGAGGGGTTGAGTCCGTGGAGTCGGTAATCACCTTGTTATTCTTCTATTCTTAGTGGATTGTTATTGCGTGTTGGTCCCGTGGTTTTTCTCCTGGATTGGAGTTTCCACGTATATCTCGGTGTGCTATTTTTATTTTCCGCATTGTTTTTTATTTTGCACTGAGATTGAGTTTTTAAGTATTACACCTATTCACCCCCCCTCTAGTTGTTTGATAGTACCTATTTAGATCCTTTGGGATTAATAACCTACACGCGCGCCTAGCGCGCGGCCTGCAAGCCCGCCGCGGCACAAGGCCGCCCGCGCGGTGCCTTGCAGGCCCGCGCGGCCTACAAGCCCGCGCGGCACAAGGCCACCCGCGCAGGCCTTGCAGGCCCGCGTGCCTAGCGCGCGGCCTGCAAGCCCGCGCGGCCCATGGCCACCCGCGCGGGGCCTTGCAGACCCGCGCGCCTAGCGCGCGGCCTGCAAGCCCGCGCGGCCCATGGCCGCCCGCGCGGGCCATGGCCGCCCGCGCGGGGCCTTGCAGGCCCGCGCGCCTAGCGCGCGGCCTGCAAGCCCGCGCGGCACAAGGCCGCCCGCGCGGGGCCATGGCCGCCCGTGCGGGGCCTTCCAGGCCCGCGCGAATAGCGCGTGGCCTGCAAGCCCGCGCGGCCCATGGCCGCCCGCCTGGCCCGCAGCGGGGCCCGCGGCACCGCCCACGGTCCGCGCAGTGCCTGCGGCACTACGCTCGCACCGCAGTGCCGCGCGCGGCCCGCGCGGGGCCCGCGGCACTGCGCGCGGTCCGCGTAGTGCCCGCGGCACTGCGCGCGCACCGCAGTGCCGCGCGCGGCCCGCACGGGGCCCGCGGCACTGCGCGCGGTCCTGCGCAATGCCCGCGGCACTGCGCTCGCACCGCAGTGCCGCGCGCGGCCCGCGGCGCTGCGAGGCCTGCGCACAGCCCGCTGCGCGCGCCAGCAGCGCTGCGCGTGCGCCTGCCCTGGCGGGGCACCCAGGGCGAGGCTGCAGGTGGCCTGGCGCTCTGCTGCAAAATAACAGCAGCAGGGCGCCAGCTGCGCGCGGCGCTCATGCGCGCCCGCGTAGCGGCGGCAGCTGCGAACAACGCCCCAGCCCGACCATGCAGCGGCCCGCCTCCCAAGCCTCTCGCTGCCACGAACCGGACAACAAGTCCCACGCCTTACCAGCAGCAAAAAGAAAGAAAAGGAAAGGCAAGGAGAGAGCCAAAACCCACGCTTCACAAAATAAAATAATTAAATAATTTAAAACACACCTCCACGAGGCTCGCCGCGCCCACGCTCGGCTCCACGCCCTTGCGGCGACGAAAACGGCACAAGAACACTTCTCCTTCTCTTTTCCTTCTTCTTCCTCCTTTCTTCCTTCCTCCTCAGCTTCAGACCAAACCCAAATAGGTCACTTGGAGAAAACAAGAATGAGATGGAGTTCGAGAGAGAGAGTGAGAGAGGGCTTTTAAAAGGGAAAAGCTAATTAATTAGCTCCTCCAACTCACCCAAAATTAATTAATCAACAACAACTCGCCTCCAATTTAATTAATTCACTAACTCCCTCTCTCTCTGCCAACTCCCACTCCACTAGCTGCAGGAAGGACAAAGAAACCACCAAGTTAAAAAAAAAAAAAGCAATTTATTTAATTAAAATAATCAAAAAGTGGCCACGCTAACTCACTTTTCGACCTCCGCCGCTGCCCGGAACCTCCCGAACCCTGCTGTAAACTGAAAACACACATGCTCACGGCTTTTCTCACCCAAAAAGCCCATCTGCAGAGTCGGTACGCTCAAACCAAGAATCCGGTACACTACAGCATGGGTGCATGATGCCGAGCTTGGATGAGAAATGCTCCTGCTGCCTTGTAAAGCCTTCCCAACCAAGTTAGAACCCCTCAGATCCATGCATTCTCTAGTTGCCATCTTAGTTGGGAAGCTTGTGTGTTAAGAAGTTGTGCCCACCAAGTGTTTGATAGAATGCCTCAAAGAGGTCGAAATGGGTTTTAGCCATCTGTGACTATCCAGCAAGTGAGCTTTTGTGTGGTGACCCGGATCCTTGCAGGGCTTTTGCAGTGTGACCAGCAGCTTCTGGAAGCCTACGCGGCATGTCGGCGGTGTTCGTGCGCCAATTTGGACACAAGTGATGGACTCGGGGCTTAAATTGGATCACGCGGGTAACCGGAAGACCCCGTCGGATGTTTAGAGGTGTCTTCGCGCAAATTGGATATCAAATTTGGACTCGACGCGAAAAACGGATTAATTTTACCTTTCCGGGAGCCTTCGGCAAATTTTAGGATTGGAATTGGGCGAAACGGACGCCGGATTTGGAATCAGCGCGCGAAAACGGTCAAGATGGACTATTTACTTGTATTTTTGGTGCTCGGGTACTGTTCACTGGCCGGAACAGTAACTCCGGCGATCGCCGGCGGCCGGCGGCGGCGGCGGGCAGCGCCGGCGGGAGGCGGCGCGGCCTCGGGCAGGCGGCACAGCGGCCGCACGCGGCGCGGGCAGGGCGCGGGCAGCGCGCGGCAGCCTCGGGCAGGCGCGCGGTCCACGGCCCGGGCGTGCACCGTGGCGGTGCCACATGGCGGATGGTGGTTGGGAGGCTCACAGCGCGCGGTCCACGGAGTTTCGCGGGTGCACGGTGGACAGACGGACACGTGGCGGCTGTTGATTGGTGCGGCGTTGTGCGCGCGGTCCACGCAATGGGTGGAGCAGGTGCGGTACGCGACGTGCGGGCTGGTGCGGCGTGCGCGGTGCACGGGCGGTGCACGGTGGTTGGGGCCACGTGGCGCTCTGCTAGTGGCGGGCGCACGTGCTCCGGGCGCAGCGAAAAATTTAGGGGACTTGTTGGGAATTTTTGCAAAAGACTTTTCTGGTTTTCCCTTAAGTTGCATCCCGAGGGCTCTTCAAGGGGGATTTTCGACCCCTTCGAGCTCTCAGCTCGAAGGGTGATGAGAAGGAGAAATCTTCTCCATGAAGTGAAGATTACACCCGCCAAGTTTCAGAATTTTGGAAGGCTCGAATCCCGAGGTTTTGGATTTTACGGCGCGGCGCGACGTTGCATTTCCTGTGTTCTTCTTCGGCGCAGCAGTGGTGTTTTAGCTCCTCTGGTCTACCCCGAGCTCCTTTTTCTGTGATTTTTGAGCCGTTGGCTTCACGACAGGTAGGGCTTCATCTTTCATTTTGATCGCGCATTCTGATTTTAACTCCTTGGCACGGATCCCGAGGCATTAATGTGAACCCTTTTTCTGTGAGGATTGTGAGGACAGCATCGGAGTATTTTGGCCATATCTTCGCGCTCGAGTGTCAGACGAAGACGAGCTTATACAACTTTTTCATCTACGGATCACAAGGAACGCGCTTGTATTTTTCTTGGAATTTCTTGAGATTTATTTCGTGGTGAAAATCACTGTTTTCTCAGTGTACAGTGCGCAGTCTTTTTCCACAGTTTGTTGTTTGGTTCACCACCTTGCCGAATTTATATCTTGTCTTACCGAACTCAGATTGGGACGTGCAAGCTACCGTTGCGAAGCTATCGACGCGAGGATCGCTGTGGTATTTTTCTGGAAATTTTCT
The DNA here is from genome assembly GCA_029204045.2 of Tillandsia leiboldiana. Classification (NCBI taxonomy): domain Eukaryota; kingdom Viridiplantae; phylum Streptophyta; class Magnoliopsida; order Poales; family Bromeliaceae; genus Tillandsia; species Tillandsia leiboldiana. Next base: position 29,160,533 of record CM055068.1, read on the forward strand.
GGGCACTTTCTGCAGGTGAAAATTTAGCAGTTTTGGGACAGATATTGTATGGTGATTAGCAGATAATGGATGGTTTATATGAGGGTGATTAGCAGATAATGGACAGGTGTGGTCGGATTATGATTTTAGCATGATGATTATACCCAGGTGAAGCTATTAATTGTTACGCTGGTCGAACCACTATTTGTCACAAGTTTCTCCTATCTCTCTTGAGGACATAGGCTGGCTTATTTGGACATTTTGTAGGGCCATTTCTTGTCGCCACACTTTATGTGGGATTTGATTTAGAAGAAACATATTTCCTTCTTCACCCCCTATTCTTTAGTCAGGTGACTATGTGTTGCTCGGGTTGGAGCAGGGGATTGGCATTGTGTAGCCGGGGCTTAGATTTTAGCCTCTGGGGTATTATGGTTACCGCGGATAGTAGGCGGGGGACCAGATGTCATATGTGGGACATGTTTGTGATCCTGGGTGTTGTTGTGAAACCCTACTTTTAATTACCCTCTAGGCATTGGAGTAGCTTCTATGATTAGAAGGCTGATTAGTAAATTGTGGGCTTTGGGCATGCATTTTAGACAGGCACAGACTATCTTTTATTTACTACTCTTATACTTTTATCAGCATGCTTTAGCAAGGTAAAAACTTCTCGACTTCTCTTTTATATTATATCATCTTGGGACATTTGCATTCTTGTATGGTCACCTAGATAGGCCATCTTTTTTTGCTACACTATCATGCTGGAACTGACATAGGAGAAACCATTTTTGTTATTCTTTTCTCCTTTCATTTGAGGCTCAGAGTATTTGCAGCTCGTGCGCGAGCAGGTGGATAGGATAGTGTAGTCAGGTTCTCGGTTTTGGGACAGGCAGGGTATTGCGGCAACCGCGGACATTGGGCAGTTGACCGGAGGTTTCTTATGCATCAGATTGGGTATCAGGTCTCTTGTGGATGGATTTCCCACGGTTTGTCTATCTTGCATCGGGTTGAGATCGGGTCTTTCTTTAGTGGATGGGTTTTCCCACTTTGATCATAGTCATGATCCAGTCCTGCTATTATGAGACAGTGGTTACAGAGATGCTTGTTACAGTGATACTTTACTCGTGTGGGTCGCTCCCCTCGAGTGCCACTCCGGAGTAGGCTTTCCACGGTGCAGAGCGCCGGGCACCATGCTGGGTTTTGAGTCCTTGGGACTCCTTTGCTTCGGTGTCATGCGTAGGCTGGCATACCCGTCGCGGCAGAGCAGGCAGTATCAGTGTTTACTGGTGGTCAGATTGGGTTATTCTGGCAGACATTTATTTTCTGATGCATACATTTAGCTATTCTATTAGCTCGGCATTTTAGAGGCATTCTAGTGGTAGCTTTTCATCAGGAGTCTCATTCTTTTTGCATACCGCCTTTGTTTTCCTTTGCCTCTGGTTGACCTAGTGGGCGTGTCAGAGTTTGAGGTTTTACCCACTAGGGGAGGCTACTGGTTTACTAGTAGTTCTCACCCCCATTCTTCTTTCCTCTTTTTCTTCTCCCTTGTTTTGCAGAGTCTTCTGCGGGTGCTACTGGACTTTCAGTGGCGGGTCGAGGAGAGAGGACGGCTGAGTAGATAGATCTCGAGGCAGGATGAGCGTGTTAGCTGGACTATTGGGGTACCTAGGTTTTCCTCAGACGGTTGTACTTTCACTTTGGGACTGGCTTTTGCCAGCAGGTTGTATTTATTATTTGTGAGCTGGGAGAGACTGATGTATCATTTATACTGATGTATTGTATTTTATTTCCAGCTTCAGTCTGAGATGTATTAGTTTTAGTTCAGCTCTGTTTTTATTGCTCTTTTATTATATCTTTTATATCTGAGCAGGGTGTTGGCGCTTCGTGTACACGGGAAATATCGTGTGCACGGCGGATCTGTGGACGGGCCCGGGTTCTGGTTTACACCCAGGGCGTGACAGATTAAGTTGGTATCAGAGCTTAGGGATAGGTCGGTTGGGACTTAGGAAACCCTAGGCTTATGGCGGACCCTAGGATGTTAGGGCGTGAGAGACGCGACATTTTGCGGAAGTCGGTGATTTGCTTTTGACTCTTCCTGTGAGTGAAGAGGGATCGACATACCCTATTTTTGTGGGACAGTTATGTTGGCTGCAGACAACATAAAGTTGCAAAAATAGGAGGATGTATTTGACTTTCGCTAGATTGGGTCGAGTGTTTGGGATGTGTTGATTTGCGATTTGTCGTGGCGAGCGGTGTCTCCCCGACGTTGGCCCTGACCCGGGTGCACTTTGGTGCAGTAGTTGGGTCTGAGCTAGTTGTTTCAGGCCGGATACCAATTTGGAGTCAGAGAGCTCCGGACCCTGATGACAGGATTGTCAGAGGCCTATCAGCGGCAGAGTGAACGAGCATATGGTTTTGTGACACAGTTGTCAGAGCGGCGGGCAGCTCGACAGTGCTTCCTTATGAGACCACCCGATTGCAGCATCCTCAAGGGCGGGGGATTTCTGTGGTATTGATGGAGTGAGTAGCCCTTCGTGCCGATGTTTAGTGACGAGGCGCCGAGACAGGGTGGATAGTTGACAGCTGATGAGCTATGGGACACCATTGATCAGTTGAGCCAGTTTCGGCAGATAAACCATCCCGATTCATAGGATTAAGTTTGGAGCCTCTTGGGGTAGAATCGTGGCTGGTAGAGATGGAGAGACTACTTGACAGCCTCCTTGTGTTAAAGGGTTTACGCAGTTGTCAAACTGCGCGCTCTATGATTTGGGGGACATGGCGCATAGGATATGCGTGACTGTGAGTGGACTGCGTCAGGATACCTTTCAGGTTATTTGATTTCCCCCGTTTTTGGATTTTGGATGCCTCGATGGAGTAGGCATTGTGTATGGAGCATAGTGTTACAGTTCCTTTGGATAGGGGTCTGCCGCCAGAGGCGAGTCTTGGATATAGGCGCTTGGCGCTAGGTGTTGGAGGATAGATCGGCCGGCAGAGACATTCTCGTTTTCCCTTCCGGGATGGTGGATATCCTTGTGGATGGATTATGTAAAGCTTACCCCAGGGGGATGTTACCCTGTGTGTTTGATAACTGGCATGTTTGGGGGTGCATTATATGTGTTTGAGGGGTGAGCTTAGTAAGGATAATTGTATAAGGAATTACATGAATCATTTGTGCTTGGTCGTGTGACGATGATATTCAGGTGGATTTCTGAGACGTCAGGGGTTGGGTAGACCCCGATGACAGCAACAGCCCTTTTTTTTATCAGAGTGGCGCAGCGGTAGCGTGGATTGGCTGTCTGCGAGAGACCACGTTCGGCACCTCCGTGTGAGCATGGACAGAGGTCGTGCTCCCCTTTGTGATTGGTCTAGATATTTTGGCAGGCTGAGTGACGACCACTTGCATCGAGCGGATGAATCTGTGCTGCCCGGTTGGAGGGCGCCACGGTAGTGGATTGAGTTGTCGCAGGTATGATTTCATCACAGCAGTCGGAGCTAGAGCATGTTGCATTCCTGCATGGACTAGAGGTAGAGTCGTTACCACATGCACTTGAGGTACAGGTTACGGTTGGCATTGTGTAGGTGGGGGAGGCTTGTGGATTATGTCCAGTGCAGTAGAGGCCGTGAGTTATGCCGGCAGACATATTGGTATTTGTGGCAGCTTGGTGTTTGACCCAGTGCTTGGGATTGGTTGGCGTAGTGCCACAGGATGTTTGACTGCTGAGATAAAGGACTTTGATTCTCTCCAAAGCGGATAATGGAAGGCATTTTGTTGTTGAGACTGTTTGAGCACCCCAGTTACGGCGACAGAGTGAGAGGTGCCTACGGCGGCAGCGGGACTTAAGGATACCCCTATTGCTCGTGAGATCCCGGGTGTGAGTCCATTTGAGCCGATGATTATGCGCAGGAAGGGAGATTAAGAGTGTGATTAACGTGGTTTGGAAACCGCGCGAACTTCATAGCACCTCGTTGGATATCGCCTTTAGAGCTGCGAGAGTTGATGTCTTAGGTGCGTGGATTTGATGGATGGAGGGTCTGTTTGACCTAGTGTCACGTCGTTGATACACGACGGTGAGAGCCCTTTGTGATTGGAGCCCAGTCAGGTCCAGGTATTATTTAGGGCCTTTTGATGGAGTTCTGCCCCGGCAGTCGGTCGATTGTGATGCCTGCACCAGTTTGGATTTTCAGTTGAGTGTTTCGCCAAGATGGCGTTCAAGAGACGCTAGGGGCATTACGAGTACAGTGAAGCCAATGGAATGACTAATGCCTTGTTTGCCTTTAAGATTAAGGAATTCTGTATTCCAGCGGGACTTGAACGGATTGATAGCGGCATTCTCTAGGGATATTTTGGTTTTATCCCCCTCCCCGAATGATTTAGAGCTTGTGAAGCTTGGTGGATGCCTGTGGTAAAGTCTGTGAGGACAGAAGCTGTATGCCAAGTCGTTGTGGTACAAGTTTTAGCTTCGAGAGCATATCTTCCTGGATTACTTATTTTAGCCATAGGGGCGCTGTGGAAATCCGGCCAAAATGGATGCTATTTAAGACTGGCCGAGACCGACGGTTATTGTTGGGGTGAGGAGCTTTGGACCGGATAGTGCCAGCTGAGCTTGACGAGCGGAGATGATGAGATTGGTACCAGCACCGATTTTAACCTAGTCAGTAGTGGGAGATGGGTTTGTGAGTTATAGTGATACCTCCTACTGTGGCTGTAGAGCTACCATTGATTTTGTTGAGCATCCAGTATCACCCCGACTGAGCCACTGTGGTGGCGGATACCTGGAGCAGAAGGGCTTTTGAGAGTTAAGTTTGACGGTTCCATAGCTGGCGCTGTGTGGGGCCATTCTGGTGTTCAGTGTTTGAGTTGTGTCCCAGAGGATCCCTTTTGATGAGAGGCCGCGGCTGAGCAATCCACTTGGATGGTTGACTTTTGAGGGCGACCGAGTGTGAGCCCTACTTGTTAGGGCCCCTTTTCTGTGCTGGTGTTTTGTGGATGTGTCTCGGATCACTTTGGTTGAGTGGCTCTTGGGAGTGATTTTAGAGCGTGTTGCTCGGGCTGTTCGTTCCTTTCCCCAATCTTTTGTTGGAGTTTTGAGGTTTTTCTGCGTCTCAGCTCTGGAGGGTTATGCTTTGGACCCCTCGCCCGTGACTGACTCGTTCCTTTGAGGTCTGTGAGAGTTTGGGGTACGAGGGACGTCCGTTGCGAATTCCGGCTCGTGAGGTGAGGGAATTGCGCAATCGGGCTTTGCCGTTCTGGTTATTGTTGATGTTGTTGCTGAGGAGGAATCACGGGGAGTGATAGGTGACTTGGAAGCTGGAGACGGCGGTGTTGAGTTTTGACCCCTGGTTTCTGAGACTCCTTGGGAGTGCTTTAGTTTCGAGGACGAAACTTTCTTTTAGTGGGGGGAGGATGTGGTGACCCGGATCCTTGCAGGGCTTTTGCAGTGTGACCAGCAGCTTCTGGAAGCCTACGCGGCATGTCGGCGGTGTTCGTGCGCCAATTTGGACACAAGTGATGGACTCGGGGCTTAAATTGGATCACGCGGGTAACCGGAAGACCCCGTCGGATGTTTAGAGGTGTCTTCGCGCAAATTGGATATCAAATTTGGACTCGACGCGAAAAACGGATTAATTTTACCTTTCCGGGAGCCTTCGGCAAATTTTAGGATTGGAATTGGGCGAAACGGACGCCGGATTTGGAATCAGCGCGCGAAAACGGTCAAGATGGACTATTTACTTGTATTTTTGGTGCTCGGGTACTGTTCACTGGCCGGAACAGTAACTCCGGCGATCGCCGGCGGCGGCGGCGGCGGCGGGCAGCGCCGGCGGGAGGCGGCGCGGCCTCGGGCAGGCGGCACAGCGGCCGCACGCGGCGCGCGGGCAGGGCGCGGGCAGCGCGCGGCGGCCTCGGGCAGGCGCGCGGTCCACGGCCCGGGCGTGCACCGTGGCGGTGCCACGTGGCGGATGGTGGTTGGGAGGCTCACAGCCGCGGTCCACGGAGTTTCGCGGGTGCACGGTGGACGACGGACACGTGGCGGCTGTTGATTGGTGCGGCGTTGTGCGCGCGGTCCACGCATGGGCATGGGTGGAGCAGGTGCGGTACGCGACGTGCGGGCTGGTGCGGCGTGCGCGGTGCACGGGCGGTGCACGGTGGTTGGGGCCACGTGGCGCTCTGCTAGTGGGCGGGCGCACGTGCTCCGGGCGCAGCGAAAAATTAGGGGACTTGTTGGGAATTTTTGCAAAAGACTTTCTGGTTTTCCCTTAAGTTGCATCCCGAGGGCTCTTCAAGGGGGATTTTCGACCCCTTCGAGCTCTCAGCTCGAAGGGTGATGAGAAGGAGAAATCTTCTCCATGAAGTGAAGATTACACCCGCCAAGTTTCAGAATTTTGGAAGGCTCGAATCCCGAGGTTTGGATTTTACGGCGCGGCGCGACGTTGCATTTCCTGTGTTCTTCTTCGGCGCAGCAGCGGTGTTTAGCTCCGCTGGTCTACCCCGAGCTCCTTTTTCTGTGATTTTTGCGCCGTTGGCTTCACGACAGGTAGGGCTTCATCTTTCATTTTGATCGCGCCATTCGATTTTAACTCCTTGGCACGGATCCCGAGGCATTAATGTGAACCCTTTTCTGTGAGGATTGTGAGGACAGCATCGGAGTATTTTGGCCATATCTTCGCGCTCGAGTGTCAGACGAAGACGAGCTTATACAACTTTGTCATCTACGGATCAAGGAACGCGCTCGTATTTTTCTTGGAATTTCTTGAGATTTATTTCGTGGTGAAAATCACTGTTTTCTCAGTGTACAGTGCGCAGTCTTTTTCCACAGTTTGTTGTTTGGTTCACCACCTTGCCGAATTTATATCTTGTCTTACCGAACTCAGATTGGGACGTGCAAGCTACCGTTGCGAAGCTATCGACGCGAGGATCGCTGTGGTATTTTTCTGGAATTTTCTGGGCACTTTCTGCAGGTGAAAATTTAGCAGTTTTGGGACAGATATTGTATGTGATTATAAGCGCATTATTGGGAGTCTAAGTGTGTTTAGTGGATTTTGTATTGTACCAGGAGTGTTAGGGTGTGCTGAACTTGTTGGAGCAAGGGTTTGGAATTTCTGGTATTTTCAGCGTACGGGACCGGACAGTTCGCACTTCAGGTGGGTGGTTGCTATATCCCTCTTTTCTGATACCACCACTGGAATATTAGAGAGAACCTCTTTATTGGACATATTGAATGACAATTTAATGGACATGCATCCTTAATTAATAAAATGGTGAGCCTATCATATGAAAAATGCTATAGTGGGAGTCTGACAGTCATTGGAACATATACATGCTAGGGGAATTATTATTGTCATTTAACTTAGCAGGGGGGATTACTTTTATGTTGGGATATTATGATGTGGTTGCGGGAGGACACCACTTGAGGATATTTTTGGACAGGCATAGGGGATGGTTATATAAGGGTGATTAGCAGATAATGGACAGGTGTGGTCGGATTATGATTTTAGCATGATGATTATACCCAGGTGAAGCTATTAATTGTTACGCTGGTCGAACCACTATTTGTCACAAGTTTCTCCTATCTCTCTTCAGGACATAGGCTGGCTATTTGGACATTTTGTAGGGCCATTTCTTGTCGCCACACTTTATGTGGGATTTGATTAGAAGAAACATATTTCCTTCTTCACCCCTATTCTTTAGTCAGGTGACTATGTGTTGCTCGGGTTGGAGCAGGGGATTGGCATTGTGTAGCCGGGGCTTAGTTTTAGCCTCTGGGGTATTATGGTTACCGCGGATAGTAGGCGGGGGACCAGATGTCATATGTGGGACATGTTTGTGATCCTGTGTGTGTTGTGAAACCTACTTTTAATTACCCTCTAGGCATTGGAGTAGCTTCTATGATTAGAAGGCTGATTAGTAAATTGTGGGCTTGGGCATGCATTTTAGACAGGCACAGGCTATCTTTTATTTACTACTCTTATACTTTTATCAGCATGCTTTAGCAAGGTAAAAACTTCTCGACTTCTCTTTATATTATATCATCTTGGGACATTTGCATGCTTGTATGGTCACCTAGATAGGCCATCTTTTTCTGCTACACTATCATGCTGGAACTGACATAGAGAGAACCATTTTGTTATTCTTTTCTCCTTTCATTTGAGGCTCAGGGTATTTGCAGCTCGTGCGGAGCAGGTGGATAGGATAGTGTAGTCAGGTTCTCGGTTTGGGGACAGGCAGGGTATTGCGGCAACCGCGGACATTGGGCGGTTGACCGGAGGTTTCTTATGCATCAGATTGGGTATCAGGTCTCTTGTGGATGGATTTCCCACGGTTTGTCTATCTTGCATCGGGTTGAGATCGGGTCTTTCTTTAGTGGATGGGTTTTCCCACTTTGATCATAGTCATGATCCAGTCCTGCTATTATGAGACAGTGGTTACAGAGATGCTTGTTACAGTGATACTTACTCGTGTGGGTCGCTCCCCTCGAGTGCCACTCCGGAGTAGGCTTTCCACGGTGCAGAGCGCCGGGCACCATGCTGGGTTTTGAGTCCTTGGGACTCCTTTGCTTCGGTGTTATGCGTAGGCTGGCATACCCGTCGCGGCAGAGCAGGCAGTATCAGTGTTTACTGGTGGTCAGATTGGGTTATTCTGGCAGACATTTATTTTCTGATGCATACATTTAGCTATTCTATTAGCTCGGCATTTTAGAGGCATTCTAGTGGTAGCTTTTCATCAGGAGTCTCATTCTTTTTGCATACCGCCTTTGTTTTCCTTTGCCTCTGGTTGACCTAGTGGGCGTGTCAGAGTTTGAGGTTTTACCCACTAGGGGAGGCTACTGGTTTACTAGTAGTTCTCACCCCATTCTTCTTCCTTTTCTTCTCCCTTGTTTTGCAGAGTCTTCTGCGGGTGCTACTGGACTTTCAGTGGCGGGTCGAGGAGAGAGGACGGCTGAGTAGATAGATCTCGAGGCAGGATGAGCGTGTTAGCTGGACTATTGGGGTACCCAGGTTTCCTCAGACGGTTGTACTTTCACTTTGGGACTGGCTTTTGCCAGCAGGTTGTATTTATTATTTGTGAGCTGGGAGAGGCTGATGTATCATTTATACTGATGTATTGTATTTTATTTCCAGCTTCAGTCTGAGATGTATTAGTTTTAGTTCAGCTCTGTTTTTATTGCTCTTTTTATTATATCTTTATATCTGAGCAGGTTGTTGGCGCTTCGTGTACACGGGAAAAATACCGTGTGCACGGCGGATCTGTGGACGGGCCAGGGGTTCTGGTTTACACACGGGGG
>CM055068.1:29169889-29215486 GCA_029204045.2 Tillandsia leiboldiana
GCCGCACGCGGCGCGGGCAGGGCGCGGGCAGCGCGCGGCAGCCTCGGGCAGGCGCGCGTCCACGCGCCCGGGCGTGCCACCGGGCGGTGCCAACATGGCGGATGGTGGTTTGAGTCTCACAGACGGGAGGCGCGCGGACAGTCCACCCGGAGTTTCGCGGGTGCACGGTTGACATACGGACCCGTGGCGGCTGTTGATTGTTGAGCGCTTTGTGCGCGGTCCTAACGGTCCACGCAATGGGTGGACGAGAGTTGCGGTAACGCGACGTGCGGGCTGGTGCGGCGTGCGCGTGCACGGCGGTGCACGGTGGTTGGGGCCACGTGGCGCTCTGCTAGTGGCGGGCGCACGTTCTCCGGGCGCAGCGAAAATTTAGGGACTTGTTGGGAATTTTGCAAAAGACTTTCTTGGTTTTCCCTTAAGTTGCATCCCAAGGGCTCTTCAAGGGGGATTTTCGACGCCTTCGAGCTCTCATCTCGAAGTTGTTGATGAGAGGAGAAATCTTCTCCATGGAAGTGAAGATTACACCCTCCAAGTTTCAGATTTTGGAAGCTCGATCGCCGAGGTTTTGGATTAACGGCGCGGACGCGACGTTGCATTCCTGTGTCTTCTTCGGCGCAGCAGTGGTGTTTTAGCTCCTCTGGTCATACCCCCGAGCTCCTTTTTCTGTGATTTTTGAGCCTTGCTTCACGACAGGTAGGCTTTTTCATCTTCATTTTATCCCGCCATTTGATTTGATTTTAACTCCTTACCTTGGCACGATCCCGAGGCATTAATGGAACCCTTTTTCTGTGAGGATTGTGTAGGGACAGCATCGAGTATTTTGGCCATTCTGTCGCAGCTCGAGTGTCAGACTAAGACGAGCTATACAACTTTTTCATCTACGATCACAAGGAACGCGCTGTGTATTGTTTCTTGGAATTTCTTGAGATTTTATTTCGTGGTGAAAATCACTGTTTTCCTCAGTGTACAGTGCGCAGTCTTTTCCACAGTTTGGTGTGTTTGGTTCACCACCTTGCCGAATTTATATCTTGTCTTACCGAACTCAGATTGTGACGTTGCAAGCTACCGTGCGAACTATCGCCGCGAGGATCGCGGTGGTATTTTTCTGGAAATTTTCTGGGCACTTTCTGCAGGTGAAAATTTAGCAGTTTTGGGACAGATATTGTATGGTGATTAGCAGATAATGGATGGTTTATATGAGGGTGATTAGCAGATAATGGACAGGTGTGGTCGGATTATGATTTTAGCAATGATGATTATACCCAGGTGAAGCTATTAATTGTTACGCTGGTCGAACCACTATTTGTCACAAGTTTCTCCTATCTCTCTTCAGGACATAGGCTGGCTTATTTGGACATTTTGTAGGGCCATTTCTTGTCGCCACACTTTATGTGGGATTTGATTTAGAAGAAACATATTTCCTTCTTCAACCCCCTATTCTTTAGTCAGGTGACTATGTGTTGCTCGGGTGTGGAGCAGGGGATTGGCAATTGTGTAGCCGGGGCTTAGATTTTAGCCTTTGGGGTATTATGGTTACCGCGGATAGTAGGCGGGGGACCAGATGTCATATGTGGGACATGTTTGTGATCCTGGGTGTTGTTGTGAAACCCTACTTTTAATTACCCTCTAGGCATTGGAGTAGCTTCTATGATTAGAAGGCTGATTAGTAAATTGTGGGCTTTGGGCATGCATTTAGACAGGCACAGACTATCTTTTATTTACTACTCTTATACTTTTATCAGCATGCTTTAGCAAGGTAAAAACTTCTCGACTTCTCTTTTATATTATATCATCTTGGGACATTTGCATGCTTGTATGGTCACCTAGATAGGCCATCTTTTTTTGCTACACTATCATGCTGGAACTGACATAGGAGAAACCATTTTTGTTATTCTTTTCTCCTTTCATTTGAGGCTCAGAGTATTTGCAGCTCGTGCGCGAGCAGGTGGATAGGATAGTGTAGTCAGGTTCTCGGTTTTGGGACAGGCAGGGTATTGCGGCAACCGCGGACATTGGGCAGTTGACCGGAGGTTTCTTATGCATCAGATTGGGTATCAGGTCTCTTGTGGATGGATTTCCCACGGTTTGTCTATCTTGCATCGGGTTGAGATCGGGTCTTTCTTTAGTGGATGGGTTTTCCCACTTTGATCATAGTCATGATCCAGTCCTGCTATTATGAGACAGTGGTTACAGAGATGCTTGTTACAGTGATACTTTACTCGTGTGGGTCGCTCCCCTCGAGTGCCACTCCGGAGTAGGCTTTCCACGGTGCAGAGCGCCGGGCACCATGCTGGGTTTTGAGTCCTTGGGACTCCTTTGCTTCGGTGTCATGCGTAGGCTGGCATACCCGTCGCGGCAGAGCAGGCAGTATCAGTGTTTACTGGTGGTCAGATTGGGTTATTCTGGCAGACATTTATTTCTGATGCATACATTTAGCTATTCTATTAGCTCGGCATTTTAGAGGCATTCTAGTGGTAGCTTTTCATCAGGAGTCTCATTCTTTTTGCATACCGCCTTTGTTTTCCTTTGCCTCTGGTTGACCTAGTGGGCGTGTCAGAGTTTGAGGTTTTACCCACTAGGGGAGGCTACTGGTTTACTAGTAGTTCTCACCCCCATTCTTCTTTCCTCTTTTTCTTCTCCCTTGTTTTGCAGAGTCTTCTGCGGGTGCTACTGGACTTTCAGTGGCGGGTCGAGGAGAGAGGACGGCTGAGTAGATAGATCTCGAGGCAGGATGAGCGTGTTAGCTGGACTATTGGGGTACCTAGGTTTTCCTCAGACGGTTGTACTTTCACTTTTGGGACTGGCTTTTGCCAGCAGGTTGTATTTATTATTTGTGAGCTGGGAGAGACTGATGTATCATTTATACTGATGTATTGTATTTTATTTCCAGCTTCAGTCTGAGATGTATTAGTTTTAGTTCAGCTCTGTTTTTATTGCTCTTTTATTATATCTTTTATATCTGAGCAGGGTGTTGGCGCTTCGTGTACACGGGAAATATCGTGTGCACGGCGGATCTGTGGACGGGCCCGGGTTCTGGTTTACACCCAGGGCGTGACAGATTAAGTTGGTATCAGAGCTTAGGGATAGGTCGGTTGGGACTTAGGAAACCCTAGGCTTATGGCGGACCCTAGGATGTTAGGGCGTGAGAGACGCGACATTTTGCGGAAGTCGGTGATTTGCTTTTGACTCTTCCTGTGAGTGAAGAGGGATCGACATACCCTATTTTTGTGGGACAGTTATGTTGGCTGCAGACAACATAAAGTTGCAAAAATAGGAGGATGTATTTGACTTTCGCTAGATTGGGTCGAGTGTTTGGGATGTGTTGATTTGCGATTTGTCGTGGCGAGCGGTGTCTCCCCGACGTTGGCCCTGACCCGGGTGCACTTTGGTGCAGTAGTTGGGTCTGAGCTAGTTGTTTCAGGCCGGATACCAATTTGGAGTCAGAGAGCTCCGGACCCTGATGACAGGATTGTCAGAGGCCTATCAGCGGCAGAGTGAACGAGCATATGGTTTTGTGACACAGTTGTCAGAGCGGCGGGCAGCTCGACAGTGCTTCCTTATGAGACCACCCGATTGCAGCATCCTCAAGGGCGGGGATTTCTGTGGTATTGATGGAGTGAGTAGCCCTTCGTGCCGATGTTTAGTGACGAGGCGCCGAGACAGGGTGGATAGTTGACAGCTGATGAGCTATGGGACACCATTGATCAGTTGAGCCAGTTTCGGCAGATAAACCATCCCGATTCATAGGATTAAGTTTGGAGCCTCTTGGGGTAGAATCGTGGCTGGTAGAGATGGAGAGACTACTTGACAGCCTCCTTGTGTTAAAGGGTTTACGCAGTTGTCAAACTGCGCGCTCTATGATTTGGGGGACATGGCGCATAGGATATGCGTGACTGTGAGTGGACTGCGTCAGGATACCTTTCAGGTTATTTGATTTCCCCCGTTTTGGATTTTGGATGCCTCGATGGAGTAGGCATTGTGTATGGAGCATAGTGTTACAGTTCCTTTGGATAGGGGTCTGCCGCCAGAGGCGAGTCTTGGATATAGGCGCTTGGCGCTAGGTGTTGGAGGATAGATCGGCCGGCAGAGACATTCTCGTTTTCCCTTCCGGGATGGTGGATATCCTTGTGGATGGATTATGTAAAGCTTACCCCAGGGGGATGTTACCCTGTGTGTTTGATAACTGGCATGTTTGGGGGTGCATTATATGTGTTTGAGGGGTGAGCTTAGTAAGGATAATTGTATAAGGAATTACATGAATCATTTGTGCTTGGTCGTGTGACGATGATATTCAGGTGGATTTCTGAGACGTCAGGGGTTGGGTAGACCCCGATGACAGCAACAGCCCTTTTTTTTATCAGAGTGGCGCAGCGGTAGCGTGGATTGGCTGTCTGCGAGAGACCACGTTCGGCACCTCCGTGTGAGCATGGACAGAGGTCGTGCTCCCCTTTGTGATTGGTCTAGATATTTTGGCAGGCTGAGTGACGACCACTTGCATCGAGCGGATGAATCTGTGCTGCCCGGTTGGAGGGCGCCACGGTAGTGGATTGAGTTGTCGCAGGTATGATTTCATCACAGCAGTCGGAGCTAGAGCATGTTGCATTCCTGCATGGACTAGAGGTAGAGTCGTTACCACATGCACTTGAGGTACAGGTTACGGTTGGCATTGTGTAGGTGGGGGAGGCTTGTGGATTATGTCCAGTGCAGTAGAGGCCGTGAGTTATGCCGGCAGACATATTGGTATTTGTGGCAGCTTGGTGTTTGACCCAGTGCTTGGGATTGGTTGGCGTAGTGCCACAGGATGTTTGACTGCTGAGATAAAGGACTTTGATTCTCTCCAAAGCGGATAATGGAAGGCATTTTGTTGTTGAGACTGTTTGAGCACCCCAGTTACGGCGACAGAGTGAGAGGTGCCTACGGCGGCAGCGGGACTTAAGGATACCCCTATTGCTCGTGAGATCCCGGGTGTGAGTCCATTTGAGCCGATGATTATGCCGCAGGAAGGGAGATTAAGAGTGTGATTAACGTGGTTTTGGAAACCGCGCGAACTTCATAGCACCTCGTTGGATATCGCCTTTAGAGCTGCGAGAGTTGATGTCTTAGGTGCGTGGATTTGATGGATGGAGGGTCTGTTTGACCTAGTGTCACGTCGTTGATACACGACGGTGAGAGCCCTTTGTGATTGGAGCCCAGTCAGGTCCAGGTATTATTTAGGGCCTTTTGATGGAGTTCTGCCCCGGCAGTCGGTCGATTGTGATGCCTGCACCAGTTTGGATTTTCAGTTGAGTGTTTCGCCAAGATGGCGTTCAAGAGACGCTAGGGGCATTACGAGTACAGTGAAGCCAATGGAATGACTAATGCCTTGTTGCCTTTAAGATTAAGGAATTCTGTATTCCAGCGGGACTTGAACGGATTGATAGCGGCATTCTCTAGGGATATTTTGGTTTTATCCCCTCCCCGAATGATTTAGAGCTTGTGAAGCTTGGTGGATGCTGTGGTAAAGTCTGTGAGGAAGAAGCTGTATGCCAAGTCGTTGTGGTACAAGTTTTAGCTTCGAGAGCATATCTTCCTGGATTACTTATTTTAGCCATAGGGGCGGCTGTGGAAATCCGGCCAAAATGGATGCTATTTAAGACTGGCCGAGACCGACGGTTATTGTTGGGGTGAGGAGCTTTTGGACCGGATAGTGCCAGCTGAGCTTGACGAGCGGATGATGAGATTGGTACCAGCACCGATTTTAACCTAGTCAGTAGTGGGAGATGGGTTTGTGAGTTATAGTGATACCTCCTACTGTGGCTGTAGAGCTACCATTGAATTTTGTTGAGCATCCAGTATCACCCCGACTGAGCCACTGTGGTGGCGGATACCTGGAGCAGAAGGGCTTTTGAGAGTTAAGTTTGACGGTTCCATAGCTGGCGCTGTGTGGGGCCATTCTGGTGTTCAGTGTTTGAGTTTGTGTCCCAGAGGATCCCTTTTGATGAGAGGCCGCGGCTGAGCAATCCACTTGGATGGTTGACTTTTGAGGGCGACCGAGTGTGAGCCCCTACTTGTTAGGGCCCCTTTTCTGTGCTGGTGTTTTTGTGGATGTGTCTCGGATCACTTTGGTTGAGTTGGCTCTTGGGAGTGATTTTAGAGCGTGTTGCTCGGGCTGTTCGTTCCTTTCCCCCAATCTTTTGTTGGAGTTTTGAGGTTTTTCTGCGTCTCAGCTCTGGAGGGTTATGCTTTGGACCCCTCGCCCGTGACTGACTCGTTCCTTTTGAGGTCTGTGAGAGTTTGGGGTACGAGGGACGTCCGTTGCGAATTCCGGCTCGTGAGGTGAGGGAATTGCGCAATCGGGCTTTGCCATTCTGGTTATTGTTGATGTTGTTGCTGAGGAGGAATCACGGGGAGTGTTAGGTGACTTGGAAGCTGGAGACGGCGGTGTTGAGTTTTGACCCCTGGTTTCTGAGACTCCTTGGGAGTTGCTTTAGTTTCGAGGACGAAACTTTCTTTTAGTGGGGGAGGATGTGGTGACCCGGATCCTTGCAGGGCTTTTGCAGTGTGACCAGCAGCTTCTGGAAGCCTACGCGGCATGTCGGCGGTGTTCGTGCGCCAATTTGGACACAAGTGATGGACTCGGGGCTTAAATTGGATCACGCGGGTAACTGGAAGACCCCGTCGGATGTTTAGAGGTGTCTTCGCGCAAATTGGATATCAAATTTGGACTCGACGCGAAAAACGGATTAATTTTACCTTTCCGGGAGCCTTCGGCAAATTTTAGGATTGGAATTGGGCGAAACGGACGCCGGATTTGGAATCAGCGCGCGAAAACGGTCAAGATGGACTATTTACTTGTATTTTTGGTGCTCGGGTACTGTTCACTGGCCGGAACAGTAACTCCGGCGATCGCCGGCGGCCGGCGGCGGCGGCGGGCAGCGCCGGCGGGAGGCGGCGCGGCCTCGGGCAGGCGGCACAGCGGCCGCACGCGG
Source organism: Tillandsia leiboldiana (assembly GCA_029204045.2). Taxonomy (NCBI): domain Eukaryota; kingdom Viridiplantae; phylum Streptophyta; class Magnoliopsida; order Poales; family Bromeliaceae; genus Tillandsia; species Tillandsia leiboldiana. The sequence continues at coordinate 29,176,858 of CM055068.1, forward strand.
CGCGGGCAGGGCGCGGGCAGCGCGCGGCGGCCTCGGGCAGGCGCGCGGTCCACGGCCCGGGCGTGCACCGTGGCGGTGCCACGTGGCGGATGGTGGTTGGGAGGCTCACAGCCGCGGTCCACGGAGTTTCGCGGGTGCACGGTGGACCGACGGACACGTGGCAGCTGTTGATTGGTGCGGCGTTGTGCGCGCGGTCCACGCAATGGGTGGAGCAGGTGCGGTACGCGACGTGCGGGCTGGTGCGGCGTGCGCGGTGCACGGGCGGTGCACGGTGGTTGGGGCCACGTGGCGCTCTGCTAGTGGCGGGCGCACGTGCTCCGGGCGCAGCGAAAAATTTAGGGGGCTTGTTGGGAATTTTTGCAAAAGACTTTTCTGGTTTTCCCTTAAGTTGCATCCCGAGGGCTCTTCAAGGGGGATTTTTGACCCCTTCGAGCTCTCAGCTCGAAGGGTGATGAGAAGGAGAAATCTTCTCCATGAAGTGAAGATTACACCCGCCAAGTTTCAGAATTTTGGAAGGCTCGAATCCCGAGGTTTTGGATTTTACGGCGCGGCGCGACGTTGCATTTCCTGTGTTCTTCTTCGGCGCAGAAGCGGTGTTTTAGCTCCGCTGGTCTACCCCGAGCTCCTTTTTCTGTGATTTTTGCGCCGTTGGCTTCACGACAGGTAGGGCTTCATCTTTCATTTTGATCGCGCATTCCGATTTTAACTCCTTGGCATGGATCCCGAGGCATTAATGTGAACCCTTTTTCTGTGAGGATTGTGAGGACAGCATCGGAGTATTTTGGCCATATCTTCGCGCTCGAGTGTCAGACGAAGACGAGCTTATACAACTTTTTCATCTACGGATCACAAGGAACGCGCTCGTATTTTTCTTGGAATTTCTTGAGATTTATTTCGTGGTGAAAATCACTGTTTTCTCAGTGTACAGTGCGCAGTCTTTTTCCACAGTTTGTTGTTTGGTTCACCACCTTGCCGAATTTATATCTTGTCTTACCGAACTCAGATTGGGACGTGCAAGCTACCGTTGCGAAGCTATCGACGCGAGGATCGCTGTGGTATTTTTCTGGGAATTTTCTGGGCACTTTCTGCAGGTGAAAATTTAGCAGTTTTGGGACAGATATTGTATGTGATTATAAGAGCATTATTTGGGAGTCTAAGTGTGTTTAGTGGATTTTGTATTGTACCAGGAGTGTTACGGGTGTGCTGAACTTGTTGGAGCAAGGGTTTGGAATTTCTGGTATTTTCAGCTGTACGGGACCGGACAGTTCGCACTTCAGGTGGGTGGTTGCTATATCCCTCTTTTCTGATACACCCACTAGGAATATTAGAGAGAACCTCTTTATTGGACATATTGAATGACAATTTAATGGACATGCATCCTTAATTAATAAAATGGTGAGCCTATCATATGAAAAATGCTATAGTGGGAGTCTGACAGTCATTGGAACATATACCTGCTTAGGGGAATATTATTGTCATTTAACTTAGCATGGGGGGATTTACTTTTATGTTGGGATATTATGATGTGTGTTGCGGGAGGACACCACTTGAGGATATTTTTGGACAGGCATAGGGGATGGTTTATATAAGGGTGATTAGCAGATAATGGACAGGTGTGGTCGGATTATGATTTTAGCATGATGATTATACCCAGGTGAAGCTATTAATTGTTACGCTGGTCGAACCACTATTTGTCACAAGTTTCTCCTATCTCTCTTCAGGACATAGGCTGGCTTATTTGGACATTTTGTAGGGCCATTTCTTGTCGCCACACTTTATGTGGGATTTGATTTAGAAGAAACATATTTCCTTCTTCACGCCCTATTCTTTAGTCAGGTGACTATGTGTTGCTCGGGTTGGAGCAGGGGATTGGCATTGTGTAGCCGGGGCTTAGATTTTAGCCTCTGGGGTATTATGGTTACCGCGGATAGTAGGCGGGGGACCAGATGTCATATGTGGGACATGTTTGTGATCCTGGGTGTTGTTGTGAAACCCTACTTTTAATTACCCTCTAGGCATTGGAGTAGCTTCTATGATTAGAAGGCTGATTAGTAAATTGTGGGCTTTGGGCATGCATTTTAGACAGGCACAGGCTATCTTTTATTTACTACTCTTATACTTTTATCAGCATGCTTTAGCAAGGTAAAAACTTCTCGACTTCTCTTTTATATTATATCATCTTGGGACATTTGCATGCTTGTATGGTCACCTAGATAGGCCATCTTTTTCTGCTACACTATCATGCTGGAACTGACATAGGAGAAACCATTTTTGTTATTCTTTTCTCCTTTCATTTGAGGCTCAGGGTATTTGCAGCTCGTGCGCGAGCAGGTGGATAGGATAGTGTAGTCAGGTTCTCGGTTTTGGGACAGGCAGGGTATTGCGGCAACCGCGGACATTGGGCGGTTGACCGGAGGTTTCTTATGCATCAGATTGGGTATCAGGTCTCTTGTGGATGGATTTCCCACGGTTTGTCTATCTTGCATCGGGTTGAGATCGGGTCTTTCTTTAGTGGATGGGTTTTCCCACTTTGATCATAGTCATGATCCAGTCCTGCTATTATGAGACAGTGGTTACAGAGATGCTTGTTACAGCGATACTTTACTCGTGTGGGTCGCTCCCCTCGAGTGCCACTCCGGAGTAGGCTTTCCACGATGCAGAGCGCCGGGCACCATGCTGGGTTTTGAGTCCTTGGGACTCCTTTGCTTCGGTGTTATGCGTAGGCTGGCATACCCGTCGCGGCAGAGCAGGCAGTATCAGTGTTTACTGGTGGTCAGATTGGGTTATTCTGGCAGACATTTATTTTCTGATGCATACATTTAGCTATTCTATTAGCTCGGCATTTTAGAGGCATTCTAGTGGTAGCTTTTCATCAGGAGTCTCATTCTTTTTGCATACCGCCTTTGTTTTCCTTTGCCTCTGGTTGACCTAGTGGGCGTGTCAGAGTTTGTGGTTTTACCCACTAGGGGAGGCTACTGGTTTACTAGTAGTTCTCACCCCCATTCTTCTTTCCCCTTTTTCTTCTCCCTTGTTTTGCAGAGTCTTCTGCGGGTGCTACTGGACTTTCAGTGGCGGGTCGAGGAGAGAGGACGGCTGAGTAGATAGATCTCGAGGCAGGATGAGCGTGTTAGCTGGACTATTGGGGTACCCAGGTTTTCCTCAGACGGTTGTACTTTCACTTTTGGGACTGGCTTTTGCCAGCAGGTTGTATTTATTATTTGTGAGCTGGGAGAGGCTGATGTATCATTTATACTGATGTATTGTATTTTATTTCCAGCTTCAGTCTGAGATGTATTAGTTTTAGTTCAGCTCTGTTTTTATTGCTCTTTTATTATATCTTTTATATCTGAGCAGGTTGTTGGCGCTTCGTGTACACGGGAAATACCGTGTGCACGGCGGATCTATGGACGGGCCCGGGTTCTGGTTTACACCCGGGGCGTGACATTTTGCCTCCACACAATCCCCTGAGCTTGATGCTCACTTCAGTTGCAATTTTGACTGAGTGGATTTTTGTGTGGAGCATCTATGGCCATTAGAGAGCTTGGGAGCTTGGATCTTTTGATCCAGCAGCAACTAGGCTGCAATTTGGTGAGCCCTCAGTTCCTTGTGATATCCTGAGCATGATGCTCAACTTGGTTGGTGGTTGGCACAAGCAGAAAATTAAGTTATGGTAATTAGAGCCATATGTGGGTCGAATTGATCCCGGGGCTGTTTTAGCGACTTAGCAACTTCGCAGCAATGAGCCGTTGACTAATTTGAGGTCACTGAATGTGATGCTCACCTTAAAAATGGGAATGGTCGAGTGAAAAATTGAAAAATGTCATTTGGCCTATGTTAGCAAAGAAAACTATGGCCGAAGTTTTCCTCGGGATTCACGTTGTTGCCAAATGGTGAGCACGGTGTCCAGCAAGTCGAGGGCCACCTACTGGTGGTAACGGTTCGTTAAAATGGTGTCCCGATAATAAATACGAGCGAAAACAGCTCTCAAATACGCGTATTATTGTGATTTTTGGAAACCCTAGGGGTCTAAACACAATTGTAACCTCACGTGCTATCTCGGGAAGTGTGTCCATGATCTCTAAGCTTTTCGTTAGGGATCCAACGGCTCTCGTTGAGCAGAAATTGATTATCGGTCCGTAAATCGGCAAAATCGTCGGTTTAACGGCACCCCGGTGGTAATCACGCAATTTGAGAAATTGTGGCGGTTACGCCTTGCTGTCTGATGTGTCCCAGTAGAATCTGGTTGAGCCAGCGGCATAGGGTTGATGCCCGTATCTCCCGGGAATCTAAAATGAATTTTCGGGAGGGGTATTTTGATAAATTTGGCGTCAATCTGGAAAAGATCCAGGTTTATGTAAGAATAGTGAGTTTGTTGTTTGGGTATGTGTGAGTCGTTTCCCTGATCAAAACATATGATTCAGGTTGGCACAGTCTTCGAGCATTCTGTTGGAGTCGATAGTTCGCCTGCAGACAGGTGGGTTTATCTTCGGTCCGAGTTTTATCATTTCGGCCCTCTGGGGTATCGTAATTGGTCGGACCCCTGTTCTTGTTATTGCCTAGATTTTTTATTGAGCCTGCCTTTTTATTGATCAGCATTACCTCATATTGCTATATTTGCCTTACTTATGATCTTTATCAGTTGTCAGTTTATATTATGGCCTGCATGATTGATCCTTAGCTTGCTTCCAGATATTATGATTTTATTCCTAGACATTTGCCATGCTTGATTGGTCATTTGCTAGCTTGCACACCTTTACTTGATTATCAGTATATCCTGATCCATGTTATAGTGATTGTTTAGTTATATCTTGCATATGTTGAGATTCAGTTAGCTTTCTGCTATTGCATCCCTATTGGGAATTTTCCCGGCTTGTTGCCGATTACCATGAGTCGAGATTTGTTGGCTTTCTGCTATTGCATCCCTGTTGGGATTTCCTAGCTTGTTGTCGATTACCCGGTCGGTGGACCATGAGCTTGAGCATTAGCATTTTGATCTCCACAGAGCCAGCTGTTCTTTCACGAACATTAGCGGGGTCGCGCCCTGTGTGTATGTTCTTTACCGGTAAAGTGGTCAGCAGTGGCGACCCGTGAGCCCGTTGGGGTTATGACAGCAGATTGGTGTACAGGTGGTATTTTCCCTGAGGTCTTGTTGACCAATATGGTGGCTTCGATTGGGTATTTTGTTGTTCTACCTTTGATGCATAATTGCCTGTTTAAATCTACTTTACATCATACTCTTATGATTGCCCAGTGTATGCTCTGTTTCATTCAGTACTTACATCAGCATGCTCCTATTATGATCTATATCTTACATCAGCATGCTCCTATTATGACCAATATGTTGGCTTCGATTGGGTATTTTGTTGTTCTACCTTTGATGCATAATTGCCTGTTTAAATCTACTTTACATCATACTCTTATGATTGCCCAGTGTATGCTCAGTTTCATTCAGTACTTACATCAGCATGCTCCTATTATGATCTATATCTGCTTTGCTTATTGTTGATATTACCAGCACCATGATCTACATTATGCTTACCTAAATTGATATCTTACTATCTACTAGTTATTGTATGCCAGTAGGTACGATCTGCTATTTCTCGGCTCGTCGTGCCCACTGGGATACACTGTCGATGTATCTCACACCCCCTGGGTGACTATTTTTTAGGTCGGTCGGGTGCTGGGATGTCGGGACGTGTTGGTGAGGTTATCGAGATAGCTTTGACCCTTGGCAGCCGCTGAAATTTTACCAGTTGTAAAAATGTAATTTAATAAGTTGTTGTAAATGTTAAATAATAATCTTTTGTAATCTTTTATAGTTAGTGCGTAGTTTAGACTACTCTGGTATTGGCTGTAAGTGCTTGCCGTGCATGTATAGAAAAGGCTCAATCCAAGGGGATTGGGAATTTTCTATATATGTGGCGGTCTGTCGTGCCCTGGCTTGCTTTTAAACTCTGATTAAAAAAAAAAAAAAAATTAGACTCTATTTTCGAACTCGGGGCGCGACAGAAATCCACTAAGATTAAACACGTACAAGGTGATTTACTGTAACCCTATGACTCAACCTTTTCCATACGCTCCTAGTTGATCTTCTTCGCTCGCTCCACACGCTCCTCGAATCCACGATTTGCGTGCAACTTCGAATCCACGAAGTCCAACGTCGAATCCACGACATCCAACCGAATCCACGGTCTTCACCAATGTAGCACGTCTCGATCACACGAGCGCGCCTCCCTCCGAATCCACGAGAGCAGTTGTGAGGACCCGAAAATCCCACGTAAGGATTACTGTTACATCTGCAGCTTCTGGAGGCCTATGTGGCGTGTCGGCGGTGTTTATGCGCAAATTGGACACAAGTGATGGACTCAGTGTGTTAAATGGATCACGAGAGTAGTCGGATGACCCTGTCGGATGTTTAGAAGTGGTTTCGCGTGGGACTGGCATTAGAATTGGACTCAGCGCAAAATTTGGGTTAAAAACACTTGTCTGGATGCATTCGGCAAATTTTGGAATTAGAATTTGGCAAATCGGACAGTGGATTTGGATTCAGCGCGCGAAAATGATGAAAATGGACTATTTATTTGTATTTTTTGAAGTTCCGATGCCGTGCACGGATTTCGAGGCTTGGGTACTGTTCCGGCCGGGCGGGCAGAGCCGACGGCGGCGGGCAGCGTCGCGGGCAGCGCGCAGGCGCGGGGGCAGGCACGCGAGCAGGCGCGCGGTGCACCGGGGGAGTGCACCACGTGGCGGATTCTCATTGGTAGGCCTTGGGCACGTGGCAGCGGCGGAGAGGTCGGTTCAGTGGTCGCGGTCCACGGAGCAATGAGAGGGTGCCTTGGGATGCGTGGCTGGCAGGGGGCGCAGGCGGCGGGCGCAGGGCGCACGTGGGCTGGCAGCGCGCGTTGACGCGCGGTTCCCGCGCGTGGGCGTGCCACGCGTCGGCTTCCGCGCAGGCCACGCGGCACGCGTGGGATGGCCGGATCGGCTATTGCCTGTTATGGGGCCACGTGGCGCATCGTCAACAATCCGGGCGCTGATGGACGGCCGTGATTCGGCGCAGTTTCGGCGCCCGAAGGATTCGGGCGCCTGAAACCAGGGACCTGATGGTCATTAACCCATTTGTTGTTCTGGGCCTATAAATAGGCCCAGAAAGGCTCCGTTTCTGGTTTTTTTGGGCCTTTTCTCTGAGAGACTTCTACATAAGAGTTGTTCCCCTCTTCGATCTACACCTTATGGAGGATTCCCGGGTTTTTTTTGTGGCACGCATTTTGAGGTTTTCATTTTTACGGCGCGGCGCGACGCTCGTTCATTTGTGACCTCCTTCGTCGCGTTTCAATACGAGGACTCCCCCGGCCTACTCCGACCTCCGTTTCCAGCGATTCTTGCGCCTTTGGCTTCACGACAGGTAGGGCTACGACCTTCGTGTTTCGAGCTCCCCCTCTTTTTGAATTTTTCTTGGAGTTTCCTGAGCATTATTTTGACCCATTTTCTTTGCCAGAGTTTTGGACTGTACCATAGTGTTTCGGTTATATCTTCGCGCTCAGGCATCAGATGGAGGCGTGCCTGTAATCGTTTTGTATCTACACATCGGAGGGAACATCCTCAAATTTTCCTGGATTTTTTTGAGTTTTCCCCGAAGGTGAAAAATCCCATTTTCCAGAGCTAAGTCCTGCAGACTTTTGTACAGGATTCTTTTGAGAGGGTCACCTTGTCAGATTTTTATCTTAATGTACGAAACTCGGATTGATACGTGCAGGTACTCGTTTCGATCGGCTCGATGCGACGAACACAGCGGTTATTTTTCTAGATTTTTTCGAGTTCATCTCGCAGGTGAGATTTAGCCATCTTCAGGGCTGGTTGTGTGAACAGCAACATGTTGTATGTTATTTGAGATTGATTGTCTGCCGTTTGGTTATTGTTACAGTTGGGTGTTTTGCGTGGACTACGATTATTGGACAGCGTGGAGGTTTTTATAGCTATGGATTGCGCATTTCCAGGTGGGTGGTTGCTATATCCCTCTTTTCTGACTTACCCACTAGGAGTATTAGAGAGATCCTTTTGGGACATCTGTAATAACCGTAATTTTTAAAACCCAAATTTAAGTTTAAATAATTTTCTGGAATATTTAAATAGCAAAAATAGGCAATTAGTGGGTCAATAGTGGCCCAGAAATGTTGACTTTTGATCGGGGTCTGATCTAGAAAATCCGAGATCACCATTGCGATCGTCTCGTCGAAACATAGAAGTTTCATATTCATATGTTTTCGATCCGACGGTCGGATCTTCCAGAAATCAGAAATCAAAAACGGGCCCCGCGACTTAAGTGTGAATAGTAACTCGCGATTTTCGACCCTTCGCGAGCGACAGTTGGCCGAACCACTGTCTAAAACCCTGACATAGGGGTATGAGTAATGGATCCTAACTAATTTTGACGTTCTGAGCGCAATGGCACTGACGGATTTCGCGTTTGGCGACCCTGGTGCATCGGAGTCCGTGCAATATACCGCAAATCGTCGAATTAAATGCCCCGAGATTTTATCCGAGCATCAAACGAACCAAACAAATATGCTACCTGACAGGTCTCGACGAGCCGGACGTCGTGGCGAAGTCCATTTCACATTTCGTCGAGCGAATTTTCTCGTATTGCGTGAAAAGCGCCGAATTATCGCTTTTTCTTCAAGTTTCTTGGGCCAAAACTCTTGGAATATGGTTGTTGGGCTTCTGCCAACTTGTGAAGCCCACAAGTGTTGCTGTGCAGAGCTCGGGGCTGGGAGGGGGTTGTGTGTGAACCGGATTGAGGATAACATGCAAAGGAATCTTGCATTAATGAGGAGTTGGCTTTTGGGCTTCCTCGTGGGAGGTTACACGAGGAAGGCTCTTGGGATTTCTAACTCCCAAGAGTAATCCTCATAAGCCCAGAGTGTGGGGGTGGCCGAGGGTCATAATTCCCTTAATAAGAAACTCGGGGAAGAGAGAGAGAGGGAAAGGTTGGGACCAAACCCTTACCAGAGTTGAGTGAAGTGTTCCTGTGAATTCCTGGGCATCTCTGGAGCATTGCTGGAGTTGCCCGAGGCCACGCGTGAAGAAGAACCCGAAACGGGCTTCATCCTCCTTCACCAACTCCGGCCAAGGTGAGAGCATCCTAACCACTGGTTCCTAGCACCCGAGACCCTTAGCAGTAGATTTCCCATGTCCTAGGGATGCTACATGCATTAGCCCGAGCCCCCATGCACGCGGGTTGGCCGGCGGGAGCAAGGTCTCGCCGGAAACCTAGCCGAGCTCCGCCGCGAGAGAACTCATGAACCGCTTGACCAATACGGACCAAAATTGGGGTTCCGAGACTGTAGAACATGTAGATCAAATCTGCAAAGTTTGAGAATTTGTGGTCGAGCCGTTTGCGAGAAAAGTGATGCCCTAGGTTTTTAGAAATATGCATATGGCCGAGCTTGTAGCTCCGGCGCCGGCGCGCCTCCTCGCCGCCGGGCACCAGTCCAGATGGGTCGCGGGGAGTTCCAGGAGTGCATTCATGCACGTGCATGCTGCCCATGCAGCATCGGAGGGCGGCGGCCATGTTCATCCCGAGAATAATCTCATTCTTGGCCGCCGGCGCTCCGGCCATCTCCGGCGACCGGGAATGGGTCGGGAAGCTTCGTACGGGTCTAGATGACAGGGCTAGCGAGACGAGTCTCACATCGCCTGGTGATCTTGGGCTGTGTGTGTTTGGGCTGACGAGGACGTCAGGCCTAAACGGGGGGAGTCTGTGATGCTCCCAATAGTCCCACATCGGATGTGGATGGAATTGTGATTGGGTTTATATGAGATATGGACACTAGCAATAATAACTGGGCTTAAGCATTTTGGGTTGTGGTGTGGGCCCAACAAGTTATTATTGCTAGTGGGCCGGGTCGTTATAGATGGTATCAGAGAAATAGGAATACGATGCCTAGGTTTGGCTAGGAACGAGCCCTAGGTTGACTTGCGTTCACGAGAGAGCGCTGGGTTGTGGTTTTGGAGCTTAAGTGTGTTTCGTGTTCGCGTGGGGATCGTTGATAGTGCAGGGTTAGCCGCGGTCATGGTTTCGACCGTGGGCTTGATGTTTCAGTGGAGCCAGATGGCTCAGATCAGTTACAGTGCATGTGGTTCAAAGATTGACCACGGTTCTTGTAGTAGTTGTTGGATTAATGGCACAGCAGCAGATGACTGCTAGTACTGTACCAGTTCTACAGTTCGCTCAGAAATTTCATAGACCGCGTGTCATAATTCAGTGGCCTATGTGCCCGTTGGTAATCCTGGTTTGGATTTAAAGTAAGGTGTTAATAAGGTGTTGGAAAACGTTGAAATATGATTCTAGTTTTTTGTGAATAGACAGGGTGGTATTTCTGACCACGTGAAGGTAGTGACCTTCGGTAGAGGTTACATCATGCGATAGAGACTGTGTAGGGAGGTATGTGATGTACCTTCAGATGTGAGTTGTGTCCCCAACTACTTGTTGGCGACAGATCTATGGTATTTCGCCTTTCTTTTGATAAGCACGTTGGGCGGCCGACAACGTACTTCCGAAAGAACTGAGAAATACTCTGCCTTGTAATGGGGAATATTCAGATTGGGTCTAAATGAGTAGCCTGAGAGTTAACGGCGCTTTGTGACTGATTGTCACTATTGCGAACCTGTTAAAGGCTTAATAGTGGTTTAGATAAGTTTCGGGGACGAAACTTCTTATAAGTGGTGGGTGATGTAATAACCGTAATTTTTAAAACCCAAATTTAAGTTTAAATAATTTTCTGGAATATTTAAATAGCAAAAATAGGCAATTAGTGGGTCAATAGTGGCCCAGAAATGTTGACTTTTGATCGGGGTCTGATCTAGAAAATCCGAGATCACCATTGCGATCGTCTCGTCGAAACATAGAAGTTTCATATTCATATGTTTTCGATCCGACGGTCGGATCTTCCAGAAATCAGAAATCAAAAACGGGCCCCGCGACTTAAGTGTGAATAGTAACTCGCGATTTTCGACCCTTCGCGAGCGACAGTTGGCCGAACCACTGTCTAAAACCCTGACATAGGGGTATGAGTAATGGATCCTAACTAATTTTGACGTTCTGAGCGCAATGGCACTGACGGATTTCGCGTTTGGCGACCCGGGTGCATCGGAGTCCGTGCAATATACCGCAAATCGTCGAATTAAATGCCCCGAGATTTTATCCGAGCATCAAACGAACCAAACAAATATGCTACCTGACAGGTCTCGACGAGCCGGACGTCGTGGCAAAGTCCATTTCACATTTTGTCGAGCGGATTTTCTCGTATTGCGTGAAAAGCGCCGAATTATCGCTTTTTCTTCAAGTTTCTTGGGCCAAAACTCTTGGAATATGGTTGTTGGGCTTCTGCCAACTTGTGAAGCCCACAAGTGTTGCTGTGCAGAGCTCGGGGCTGGGAGGGGGTTGTGTGTGAACCGGATTGAGGATAACATGCAAAGGAATCTTGCATTAATGAGGAGTTGGCTTTTGGGCTTCCTCGTGGGAGGTTACACGAGGAAGGCTCTTGGGATTTCTAACTCCCAAGAGTAATCCTCATAAGCCCAGAGTGTGGGGGTGGTCGAAGGTCATAATTCCCTTAATAAGAAACTCGGGGAAGAGAGAGAGAGGGAAAGGTTGGGACCAAACCCTTACCAGAGTTGAGTAAAGTGTTCCTGTGAATTCCTGGGCATCTCTGGAGCATTGCTGGAGTTGCCCGAGGCCGCGCGTGAAGAAGAACCCGAAACCGGCTTCATCCTCCTTCACCAACTCCGGCCAAGGTGAGAGCATCCTAACCACTGGTTCCTAGCACCCGAGACCCTTAGCAGTAGATTTCCCATGTCCTAGGGATGCTACATGCATTAGCCCGAGCCCCCATGCACGCGGGTTGGCCGGCGGGAGCAAGGTCTCGCCGGAAACCTAGCCGAGCTCCGCCGCGAGAGAACTCATGAACCGCTTGACCAATACGGACCAAAATTGGGGTTCCGAGACTGTAGAACATGTAGATCAAATCTGCAAAGTTTGAGAATTTGTGGTCGAGCCGTTTGCGAGAAAAGTGATGCCCTAGGTTTTTGGAAATATGCATAATGGCCGAGCTTGTAGCTCCGGCGCCGGCGCGCCTCCTCGCCGCCGGGCACCAGTCCAGATGGGTCGCGGGGAGTTCCAGGAGTGCATTCATGCACGTGCATGCTGCCCATGCAGCATCGGAGGGCGGCGGCCATGTTCATCCCGAGAATGATCTCATTCTTGGCCGCCGGCGCTCCGGCCATCTCCGGCGACCGGGAATGGGTCGGGAAGCTTCGTACGGGTCTAGATGACAGGGCTAGCGAGACGAGTCTCACATCGCCTGGTGATCTTGGGCTGTGTGTGTTTGGGCTGACGAGGACGTCAGGCCTAAACGGGGGGAGTCTGTGATGCTCCCAATAGTCCCACATCGGATGTGGATTGAATTGTGATTGGGTTTATATGAGATATGGACACTAGCAATAATAACTGGGCTTAAGCATTTTGGGTTGTGGTGTGGGCCCAACAAGTTATTATTGCTAGTGGGCCGTGTTGTTATAGATGGTATCAGAGAAATAGGAATACGATGCATAGGTTTGGCTAGGAACGAGCCCTAGGTTGACTTGCGTTCACGAGAGAGCGCTGGGTTGTGGTTTTGGAGCTTAAGTGTGTTTCGTGTTCGCGTGGGGATCGTTGATAGTGCAGGGTTAGCCGCGGTCATGGTTTCGACCGTGGGCTTGATGTTTCAGTGGAGCCAGATGGCTCAGATCAGTTACAGTGCATGTGGTTCAAAGATTGACCACGGTTCTTGTAGTAGTTGTTGGATTAATGGCACAGCAGCAGATGACTGCTAGTACTGTACCAGTTCTACAGTTCGCTCAGAGATTTCATAGACCGCGTGTCATAATTCAGTGGCCTATGTGCCCGTTGGTAATCCTTGTTTGGATTTAAAGTAAGGTGTTAATAAGGTGTTGGAAAATGTTGAAATATGATTCTAGTTTTTTGTGAATAGACAGGGTGGTATTTCTGACCACGTGAAGGTAGTGACCTTTGGTAGAGGTTACATCATGCGATAGAGACTGTGTAGGGAGGTATGTGATGTACCTTCAGATGTGAGTTGTGTCCCCAACTACTTGTTGGCGACAGATCTATGGTATTTCGCCTTTCTTTTGATAAGCACGTTGGGCGGCCGACAACGTACTTCCGAAAGAACTGAGAAATACTCTGCCCTGTAATGGGGAATATTCAGATTGGGTCTAAATGAGTAGCCTGAGAGTTAACGGCGCTTTGTGACTGATTGTCACTATTGCGAACCTGTTAAAGGCTTAATAGTGGTTTAGATAAGTTTCGGGGACGAAACTTCTTATAAGTGGTGGGTGATGTAATAACCGTAATTTTTAAAACCCAAATTTAAGTTTAAATAATTTTCTGGAATATTTAAATAGCAAAAATAGGCAATTAGTGGGTCAATAGTGGCCCAGAAATGTCGACTTTTGATCGGGGTCTGATCTAGAAAATCCGAGATCACCATTGCGATCGTCTCGTCGAAACATAGAAGTTTCATATTCATATGTTTTCGATCCGACGGTCGGATCTTCCAGAAATCAGAAATCAAAAACGGGCCCCGCGACTTAAGTGTGAATAGTAACTCGCAATTTTCGACCCTTCGCGAGCGACAGTTGGCCGAACCACTGTCTAAAACCCTGACATAGGGGTATGAGTAATGGATCCTAACTAATTTTGACGTTCTGAGCGCAATGGCACTGACGGATTTCGCGTTTGGCGACCCGGGTGCATCGGAGTCCGTGCAATATACCGCAAATCGTCGAATTAAATGCCCCGAGATTTTATCCGAGCATCAAACGAACCAAACAAATATGCTACCTGACAGGTCTCGACGAGCCGGACGTCGTGGCGAAGTCCATTTCACATTTCGTCGAGCGGATTTTCTCGTATTGCGTGAAAAGCGCCGAATTATCGCTTTTTCTTCAAGTTTCTTGGGCCAAAACTCTTGGAATATGGTTGTTGGGCTTCTGCCAACTTGTGAAGCCCATAAGTGTTGCTGTGCAGAGCTCGGGGCTGGGAGGGGGTTGTGTGTGAACCGGATTGAGGATAACATGCAAAGGAATCTTGCATTAATGAGGAGTTGGCTTTTGGGCTTCCTCGTGGGAGGTTACACGAGGAAGGCTCTTGGGATTTCTAACTCCCAAGAGTAATCCTCATAAGCCCAGAGTGTGGGGGTGGCCGAGGGTCATAATTCCCTTAATAAGAAACTCGGGGAAGAGAGAGAGAGGGAAAGGTTGGGACCAAACCCTTACCAGAGTTGAGTGAAGTGTTCCTGTGAATTCCTGGGCATCTCTGGAGCATTGCTGGAGTTGCCCGAGGCCGCGCGTGAAGAAGAACCCGAAACCGGCTTCATCCTCCTTCACCAACTCCGGCCAAGGTGAGAGCATCCTAACCACTGGTTCCTAGCACCCGAGACCCTTAGCAGTAGATTTCCCATGTCCTAGGGATGCTACATGCATTAGCCCGAGCCCCCATGCACGCGGGTTGGCCGGCGGGAGCAAGGTCTCGCCGGAAACCTAGCCGAGCTCCGCCGCGAGAGAACTCATGAACCGCTTGACCAATACGGACCAAAATTGGGGTTCCGAGACTGTAGAACATGTAGATCAAATCTGCAAAGTTTGAGAATTTGTGGTCGAGCCGTTTGCGAGAAAAGTGATGCCCTAGGTTTTTAGAAATATGCATAATGGCCGAGCTTGTAGCTCCGACGCCGGCGCGCCTCCTCGCCGCCGGGCACCAGTCCAGATGGGTCGCGGGGAGTTCCAGGAGTGCATTCATGCACGTGCATGCTGCCCATGCAGCATCGGAGGGCGGCGGCCATGTTCATCCCGAGAATGATCTCATTCTTGGCCGCCGGCGCTCCGGCCATCTCCGGCGACCGGGAATGGGTCGGGAAGCTTCGTACGGGTCTAGGGAACCTACCTTACAAGTTTGAGGGCTTCCCATGGGCTCTGTTGAATTTCGCCATTAGAGGCTTGAAGCTCGAAATAGAGCTTGGAGCCCGGCCGGCGCCACCTCACCCCGCCGACCTGGCATGGGTTTGGGAAGCATCAGGGAGATAATTAGCACCTGTTGGTGCCTTTAGTTGGGTCCCAGATGCTTCAGGTTGCTCATCACGATTTTCAATGCCGAGGGTGTCTTCTTCTTCCTCGGGCCCGGCCGGTCTGGGGGAAATTGATTGCTCCAAATTGAAGGGAATTGATCAGCAAGTGAAGTGGATTAATTCCTTCCAAGTTGGAAGCAAGATGGTCCAGTATTTCCTGAGATCCAGCTTCGAGTTGATGTTGTATAGTTGTATACGAAGCATGCATGTTAGGTGCTCGACAAAATGCCTCAATGAGAATTTAAATTGAATTAGCTCTCGAGTTGTATATCAAAGTTACTCAGAAAGGTCCCCTGAGCTTGATGCTCACTTCAGATCAACTTGTATCTGTGTGGACAGAGGTTTTATGCTTGTGCTTTATGTGAGAGAGCAAGAATATGGTTCTGGTTGAACCAGCAGGAATGGGCTGCCAAGATGGTGAGCCCCAGTGTCCTTGCAATATTTAAAGGCATGTTTATATACAAAGTTTTGATGAATGAGGTACAGATGCAAAGTTAAGTCATAATCAAGCCTTAATGTAATAATTCCTTAAAAACTGTAGTAGGTGCTGTTTGAAAAGTTGTAACCGTGTATTCCTGGGGTTTTGGGGGTCACTGAACGCGATGCTCGCGTTTGTTTTGGGTTTTGGTGAGCCGGAGAAGCGAAAATGCGTTTCGGCTAGGTTAGAGGAGTAATTCATGGCCTGAAGTTTTCCTCCGGCATCGTTCTGCCACAAATGGGTGAGCACGGTATTCAGCAAGTTGAATGTCACCTGCTGGAGGTGACCGCTCGTAAAAATGATTTACCGTTTGAGAGAACGAGCCAAAACAGTGGTTATTTAGTGTATAAAGCCCAGTCTGAGTGAACCCAGGGGCCCTGCTGCAATTGTTACACCCTGGAAAGGTTAGATAAATGTTCTAAAGTAATGTTGGCCTATTAGTGGAGTTCCCTAGGGTTTCTGAAAAGCTAAATTGCTTTATGTAGCACAAATCGACGAACTGGTCGGTTCGCGCTAGTTGCGCCTTGAGCATTGATAGACCCTGAGTTGTCATCTGGTATTATTGTAGGGCCCAGTCGTCAGGAGCCAGCCGTGATCCGTCTTGTGGTTATCGCGACCGTCTACCTTCTGGTGGAGTCATTATTCCTCCTATATACAGGTGGGTTATCTTCGGTCCGCGTTTTATCAGGTCGGCCCTATTGGGTGCCGTGGTAGGTTGGACCCCTGTTCTTGGTGTAACCCTGAACCTATGCTTTAGCCTTACTATATGCTTTCATTCCAGCATTCAGTTATTTCAGCTATATTGCCTGATTATACATATGAGCCTTTCGTGATACTCTATTCTTCACTGCATGTTTAGAATAGGAGTTCTAGTCTCAGTACTTGGCATGAATTGCATCAGTATCGATATCCTAGTGGGGATTTCCTCGGCTTCTCGCCGTCTGTCCGGTCTACCGACCGTGGACTGAGATTTAGCAGAATGATTGCTATTGAGTTTATACCTGTTCTTATTACTTGCTTATCTACCAGCAGTTGCTTGTTTACCATATTGAGATATATCATGCTTACATTCCAGCAGTTGCTTGTCATATCGTGCTTACATTCCAGCAGTTACTTGTGTATCATGTGGAGTCATATTATGATTTCTTCAACAGTTGATATGCATTTCCTGGACACATGTCATGCTTGATTGGTCACTAGCATAGTTCTATACCTGTCTCTATTCTTCACTGCATATTTAGAATAGGAGATACTACATCAGCATGTGACATGTTATACTAGTATCCCAGTGGGGATTTTCCTCGGCTTCTTGCCGTCTATGTGGTCAGTGGACCATGGTTTGAGCATCAGCATTATGATCGCCGTCGAGCCAAGCTTTTCGTCACGCACACCGACGGTTTGGCCATCGTGTGGGTGTTCTTTACCGGTAGAGAGGTCTGATCGACCCGTGAGCCTAGTGGGGTTATGATAGCTTGATTGGGTGTCCAAAAGGGGCTTTAGCCTGAGGCCCCAATGACCAAAAGGGGCTTTAGCCTGAGGTCCATTTGCTCCATGGCAAATTTAGCCTGAGGCCCTTGTGGCCAAAAGTGGCAGTGATTGGGTATATTTGTGGTGACACCTTTGACGCATGATCTTTGTTATTTCCTGCTTATCATATTATCATTCTCTGCTTGTCAGATTATCAGTTATAGCATGATCATTTACTGCTCGCCAGATTATCAGTGATAGTATGACTATTTCCTGCTTGTCAGCTATAACATATTCATTCCTACTTGTCAGATTATCAGTTATAGCATGATCAGCTTTATATATGATTACACTGCTCTGTTGATTAATCCATGATTAATGGTACTCTGGTTAGATTATATACCTTTCAGTTTCAGTATATCCTACTTTTGTTATCCGCTTATTATTGTACCCAGTAGGTACGGCTTGCTATTTCCCGGCCCGTCGTGCCCACTGGGATACACTCCGGTGTGTCTCACACCCTCGGGTGACTGTTTTTCAGGTCGAGCGGGTGCTGGGATGTCGGGACGAGTTGGTGAGGTTCCGAGTTAGCAATCGACCCTGGACAGCCGTTTATGGTTTAGCAAGTTGTCAAAATTGTGAATAATTGTTTAAATATTGTAACATCTTTTAGTAGTACGTAGTTTAGACTACTCTGATGTTGTTGTGAAAGCTAGCCGTGCATATATAGGAAAGGCTCAATTCCATAGGGGATTGGGACTATTCTATATATGTGGCAGTCTGTCATTGCCCTGGCTTGGTTTTGAAACTCTGATATAAAAAAAAAAAAAAAAATTTAGACCCACTTTTGAATGTCGGGGCGTGACAACATCTTTGATCGGTAATTGCTATTCTTATGAGTTTGTCATGTGAGACACATCATGTTGGAAATGTTATTAGGGAATCACTATGTGGGAAACATAATTGTAATTGGAACTTATGCATGCTTGTGTGGAATTATGGATTGCTATGCTAGCACTAAACCTTGCATGTGGATTTGATTATAATATAAGGCCATGTAATTTACCTTGATGGTGGAATATTTGCATGCTCGTGACGGTATATAGATTTCTGTGTTAGCACTTAACCTTGCATGTGGAATTGTTTATTATATTGGGTCAAGATGATTTATCCTGTTAGTGGTATTACTTGAGGATAGGTGACATGCATAGGTGGATACTGTTAATGATCAATGACTTAATTTATTTTTCCTTGAGAACACTTGCATGCTTGTATGGACATCTAGATAGGCCATCTTTTACCGCTACACTATCATAATGGAAATTGACTTAGGAGAAACCATGCTTGTTTTCTTTCTCCTTTTTCATGTAGTCTTTTAGTCAGGTTGCTCGGGTTCGAGCAGGGGTACGGGATAGTGTAGCCGGGACCTTGGGGTCAGGGACAGTTGGTATTTGATTATGGGTTGTGGGGTGTTGCGGCTACCGCGGATAGTAGGCGGTTGACCGGATACAGATTATTTTACCCGATTTTGGATTGAGGGTTATTGCGGCTACCGCGGATAGTAGGCGGTTGACCGGATGTAGGTTGTTGGGCTTGATTGTTGACAGTGGGTATTGAGGTGACCGCGGATATTGGGCGGTCGACCAGAGGGTTACTTATGCATCAGATTGGGGATCGGGGTTCTTTAGTGGAGGGTTTTGTTCCACTTGAGTATAGTTGTGATCCAGTCCTGCTTTTACGATACTTGTGACAGTGATTGAGTTTTATTATCACACCGGTGCGGGTTTATATGCCCGGTGATGCTTTCCTCGTT
This sequence comes from Tillandsia leiboldiana, assembly GCA_029204045.2. Taxonomy (NCBI): domain Eukaryota; kingdom Viridiplantae; phylum Streptophyta; class Magnoliopsida; order Poales; family Bromeliaceae; genus Tillandsia; species Tillandsia leiboldiana. The sequence continues at coordinate 29,195,801 of CM055068.1, forward strand.
TGGGTCGCTCCCCTCGAGTGCCACTCCGGAGCGCGCGGGCCACCAGCTAGGTGCCGGACAGGCATTGAGTTTTGCTATCACATCGGCGCGGCTTACTTGCCCGATGAAGAGGGCGACAGCAGGAGTTTTGCTATCACATCGGCGCGGCTTTTTGCCCGATGATGAGGGCGGTACAGATTGGGTTCATCTGGAATGGTTGGTTACTGTTGCATACGGTTATTCCAATCTAGGACTGCATTTTAGAGGCATAGTAGTGGTAGTTTCCTTTCTTCAACAGTCATTATTGCTTACCACTCTTCTTTTCCTTTTGCCTATGGTAGACCTAGTGGGTGTGTCAGAGTTTGAGGATTTACCCACTAGGGGAGGCTACTGGTTTACTAGTAGTTCTCACCCCCATTCTTCTTTCCTTTTTTTCTTCTCCCTTGTTTTGCAATGTCTTCTACGGGTGCTGCTGGGTTTTCAGCGGCGGGTCGAGGAGAGAGGACGGCTGAGTAGATAGATCTCGAGGCAGGATGAGCGAGTTAGCTGGACTGTTGGTGTACCCATGTTCCTCAGACGGTTGTACTTTTACTTTTGGGACTGGCTTTTGCCAGCATGTTGTATTTATTTTTGGTGAGCTGGGAGAGACAGATGTATCATTTATACAGATGTACTGTATTTTATTTCCAGCTTCAGTCTGAGATTTAGTAGTTTTAGTTCAGCTCTGTTTTTATTGCTCTTTATTATTATCTCTTATATCTGAGCAGGTTACTGGTGCTTCGTGTACGCGAAAAATTTCGTGTGCACGGCGGATCTGTAGACGGGCCCGGGTTCTGGTTTACACCCGGGGCGTGACAGATTAGGTTGGTATCAGAGCTTAGGGATAGGTCAGTTGGGACTTAGGAAACCCTAGGCTTTTGGCAGACCCTAGGATGTTAGGGCGTGAGAGACGCGACATTTTGCGAAAGTCGGTGATTTATTTATTTGACTCTTCCTGTTTGTGAAGAGGGATCGACATATCCTATTTCTGTGGGACAGTTATGTTGGCTGCAGACAACATAAAGTTACAGAAATAGGGGAATGTTTTTGACTTTCGCTAGATTGGGTCGAGTGATTGGGGTGTGCTGATTTGCGGCTTTGTCGTGGCGAGCGGTGTCTCCCCGACGCTGGGCACTGACCGTGTGCACCTTGGTGCAGCAGTTGTGTCTGAGCTGTTTGTTTCGGGCCGGATACCCAGATTTGGAGTCTGAGAGCTCCGGACCCGAGGGGTAGTAGTGTTGGGGGGCAGATCAGCGGTGGCGTGACACAGTTGTCGGAGCAGCGCAGTGACACGGTTGTCGGAGCAGCGCAGTGACGCAGTTGTCGGGGCAGTGACACAGTTGTCAGAGCAGCGAGTAGCCCCCTCTGTGCCAACGTTTAGTGCTGGGGCACCGAGGCAGGGTGGATAGTGGATGATGGATAAGCTGTGGGACAACATCGATCGAGTGAGCTAGTTTTGGCGGATGAGTCATTCCGATTCGTGGGATTGAGTATGGAGCCTTTGGAGGCAGGGTCGTGTTCGGTGGGGGATAGAGAGTACTTGGAAGCCTTTTGTGTCAAAGAGTTAACGCAGTTGTGGAACGGCGTGCTCTATGTGTAGGGGGATGAGGCGCATCGGATATATGTGTCTGAGAGTGGGTTGCGCCAGGATACCTTTTGGCCCGTTGGGTCCCCTCCATTTCGGATTTAGGACGCCTCAATGGAGTAGGCGTCGGGTATGGAGCGTGGCACTACAGCTCCTTTGAGTTTGGACCTGCCGCCAGAGGCGAGTTCTGATGGAGGCGCTTGGCGCCGGGTGATGGAGGACAGATCAGTCGGAAGAAGCATTCCTGATTTCTTTTCTAGGATGGTGGATTTTTGAGACGCCAGAGGTCGGGCGGACCCCGATGTCAGCATCAGCATCAGTATCAGCAGCAGTGGTGGCATGGATTGGTTATCTGCGGAGGACCACATTTGTCACCTCTGTGTGAGCAGAGACAGAGATCGTGCTCCCTATGTGGATAGTCTTGATTTTTTTTCTGGCAGACTGAGCGACGACCACTTGCATCAAGCGGATGAATCTATGCCTCCCGGTTGGAGGGCGCCACAGCAGCGGATCGGGTTGTCGCAGGTGTGATTTCATCACGGCAGTCGGTGTTAGAGCAGGTTGCATTCCTGCATGGACTAGAGGTAGAGTTGTTACCACATGCACTTGAGGTACAGGTTCTGTTGTTGTTGTGCATGTGGAGGAGGCCTATGGATCATGTCCAATGCAGCTGAAACCGTGAGTTATACTGGCAGACTTATTGGTAATTGTGGCAGTTCGATGTTTTGACCCAGTGCTTGGTATTGGTTGGCACAGTGCCACAGGATGTTTGGTTGCGGAAAGAGAGGACTTTGACCTTCTGCAAGGCAGACGAGAGGAGGCTTGGTTGTTGAGATTGTTAGAGCACACAGGTTATAGCGACAGTGTGAGAGGTGCTTACGGCGGCACCGGGACTCAAGGATATCCCTGTTTCCCACGAGATCCCGGGTGTGATTTCACCTGAGCTGTTGATGATGCCGCCAGTTAGGGAGATAGAGATTGTATTTGGCGTGGCTCGGGGAACCGCGCCACCCTCGACAGCACCTCATTGGATATCGCCAGTGAAGTAGTTAGAGAGCTGGCGGCGCAGTCGCAGGATCTGATGGATCGACGGGTTTGTTTGACCTAGTGCCACGCCGTTGATGCACGGTGGTGATGCCACGTCAGTGATATACGACAGTGAGGTTTTACTGCGGCTAGAGTGCAGGCAGGTCCGGGCTTTATTTAGGACCTTTTGATGGAGTCATACTCCGGCAGTTATTTGTCTGCGATGCCTGTACCTATTTGGAATTATACAGCTGCATATTTTGCCAAGACGGCGCTCAAGACCTGGTGGGGGCATTATGAGCTCGTGGTGAGGCCAATTGGATTGATTAATGCCCTGCCACTCTTATGATTTAAGGAATTGTGCTCCAGCTGTACTTGATTGGATTGGTAGCAAGATTCTCCAGGGATATTTTGATTTACTCCCAGAGCGACTTGGAGCACGAGGAGCACTCGTGGATGTGCTGCCATGCCTGTGTGGATGAAGTTGTATGCCAAGTTATTGAGGTACAAGTTTAAGCTTCAGAAACTTGTTTCTTGGGTCACATTGTTTTAGCCGTAGGGACGGCTGTAGAAATCCGACCAAAATGGATGTTATTCGAGATTGGCTGAGATCAACATTTATTCTTGAGGTGAGGAGCTTCTTCGACTTGGCAGTGTCAGGAGAGCATGGCTAATCGATAATGAGACTGATACCAGCGCCAATGCTAGTATTTCCAGTGTTGGGAGAGGGATCTGCGAGTTTTAATGATGCCTCCTATAGTGACTGTGGAATTACCGTTGGGTTATTGTTGAGCATTCTGGATTACCCCGACAGGGCCACAGTGATGGCAGATACCTGGAGCAGGAGAGCTGTCTGGGGTTGAGTTTGATGATTCCACAGCTGGCGCTGTGTGGACTGTTGAGGCAAACATGGCTTGTGGTTGTGTCCCTGAGGGTTCCTTTGGATGATAGACCGCGGTTGAGTAGTCCACTCGGATGGTCAGGATTCGGGAGTGACCGAGTGTGTCACGCCCTGAGTCCGCCAATTTGTACGGTTCGGGCACGCCAACAGACCCGCCAATCGGGTAAGACCTTTTCCTACCCGAAAGGAACGGTAACATCCATAATAACACAACAAGTGTATGCGGAAGCTCAATATCAGAGTACTAAAAATCACTACAAATTTAAAACTTTCATTCAATAACAATTAGTTAATACGGAAATGAAAGCATACAAGAGTGAACCATGCATTACTTTATTACACTTTACATTTCTGAACTTGCAATATAAAATTATTACAATTCTTTTACACAAATTCCTCACCATACAAGGTTCACTCAAGCAATATAAAAATGGGATACCTCTGCTAGACCCTCTAGGTCTCTATGCTGCTGGGCCCTTGCCCCTGTCGTATACCTCGCCGTCTGCCTCTGAACCATCGCGATCGCTGCATCCATACCTGAACCTGTGGGGGGGCACCCAAGGGGTGTGAGAACTCCTGACAGAGTTCCCAGTGGGTTCAACCACCGAGAAAAAGTGTCCTACACCACTTGGTCCAATGGAAGCAATAACAATAGAGTGCTAGGAAACTAAAATCCTCAATATCAAAATGCTGCTATACAAAATATATATCACTACACTAACTGTGTAAACTCATCGACCCAGCACTACTCTGTCTAGTCATACTAGGCTACTAAGCACCAACTCGGCCACTATGCCGCTATATATAAGGTCAAACTAACCTGGCCACCTTGGCCACTCTATCTTTCTCTTTTCCTTTACATTCTGGTGCTTTAGTTCAAGTTAACCCTCGGAAATTCTTATCCAACGGGCCCGAGCCCGGTAGTCCTGCTACCATAAGATAAGATTTCTAAGGTTGCCGATAGCACCCGCAAGTGCTACCCCGCCCAACGGGGAACTTGTCCTACGGGTCACTACCCGGGAGAGGGACACTGCCCTTGGCTCCGACAAGGCTACTTTTTACCCCCGAAGGTACGCTCATTTTATCTCTATATTTTCTTTCTTTTATTTTCTTTTTCTTTCTCTTTTTACTTTAATTCTTAGCCTCTTTGCCTTTGAACACTTGCTTTTCTTTCTTATTCGAGCTTATAGCTCCCTTTTGCCACTGGCAAATCTCTTTCTCTTTCCTTTGAGCATCTAGCTCTTTGCTTTCACTTTAAGCCTTTCGAAAGTACCTCGTCCGACGGGTCACTGCCCAGGGAGTCTTGCTCCACTTGACGAGTCTCAAATTCGAAGGCGCCATTTACATTCTCTTTATGCTTTTTAGCCACTTTTAGCTTGCTTTTAACTTTGCCTTTTTACAACAATTTATTTCTTATCCTGGGTCTTGCCATCAAGATAATTAGAGAGTCTCCTGGACTCTTAAACATTTCTCTTTTATTTTCTTTAACTCAAATTGAAGTTAAAGTTATTATCCATTTGCCCAGACACCCTATGACCCACTCTAGGGTTATATTATTTAGCTCTTTGACTTTGTGACTACACAAACTTTTCCTTAGAGTTTGACTCTAAGTTGATCACTTTGCTATCAGTTTAATTCTTTAAACTTTGTGGCCACATACTCTTTTCTTTGTCGAACCTGGAGTTACATTATCTCTATTTACCTGTTGCACTTTGCATTTAGAGTTATCTTGACCCTAATCCATTTCCTGTGAGTATAAACTCCACTCGTTCACCTTAGGTTTTCTTACCTAAGTTTCATATCATGTTTAACCTAGAGTTCCTTGACTCTATGTTAACCAGTCTATTCTCAACCCACTAACTTACCTTAGGTTTCCTTTACCTAAGTCTTATATCATGCTCATCCTAGAGTCCTTGACTCTATGTTGATCACTCTATCCAATGTCCTTAGGTTATCTCCTAAGATAATGCCACTCATTCAATCCTAGGATATACCCCTAAGTTTGATGCCACTCATTAACCCTGAGTCTAGGTTTTCTCCTAGTCTTACTACCAGCATGTCCTTTTCCTTATGCTTTCACATGATTCCTAGGGCTATACCCTAACATGATCACCGATAACAAATAATTGATTCCCCTTTTTACGCATGCAATTATTTCCATCTCAATCATCAATAAAGTTTAACATCTACGCAGGCAATTATCATCCATATTTAGCAATTCAGAAAAATTCACTGTTCTATCTGCATCCTTCTACACATGCAAGTTTATCTCTTATTCTAATAATTAGAAAAGTTTACTTCTCTTCTATATCCATCTACACATGCAAAATTCAATCATAATTACCCAACGCCTCTAACAGGCTACTATCATGCTTCAAGATCAAAAGCAGAGGAAAAAGTGGAGAGGTCACCCATTTTCGGTAGAATTCCCCACCTCGATGTGCTTTCTTGGTTCCTGGAAGAGACAATTTTAACTCCTTTTGCCTCTGAGGTTTCCCTACATTGTAAGGAAGGAAGAACATAAAGTAACCGTCTTTACACGATCCACTAACTCCATCACACGATAAAACCAACCCCTTTTTGACAACTAGAAGGGGAAAAAAAATCCTATTTGATCATTTTCCCCACCAAAAGGCTAAATTTTTATCGGTTCATAAAAATGGGAGGAGAATAGTCATCCCATGGCATGTTGCCAAAAAGAAACTTGCTCAACTCGATTCGGGGTCAAAATGCTCTCAAGAATTTGAGAAAAGCTTAATTTTTGAGAGGAGAATAATATTTGGTCATTTTCCCCCACCAAAAGGCTAATTTTTGATAGGTTCATAAAAATGAGAGGAGAATAGTCATCCCATGGCATATCGCCAAAAAGAAACTTGCTCAACTCGATCCGGGGTCGAAATGCTCTCAAAAATTTGAGAAAAGCTCAATTTGAGCAATTTCCCCCAATTTACCGATTTTGCATCTGGCAAAATCGAGAAATTGCATTTTTCGAATCGGAGAAAAGAGAAGAGAAGAAATTTTCTCTTCTTTCTTCTCTTCTTCTTTTCTTTTCCTTCTTCTTCCTTCTCTTTTCTTCTTTTCTTCTCTTTCTCTTCTTTTTTTTTTTTGTAAATTCCCCTGCTGCCTGGGCATCAAGGCAGGCAGCAGCAGCTTAGGCTGCTGCTGCCAAGTCAGCTGGCAGCAGCAGCCTCAGCTGCTGCTGCGCATGGCAGCAGCAGCATGAGCTGCTGCTGCCGAGCCTGCTGGCAGCAGCAGCCTCAGCTGCTGCTGCCCTGGGCAGCAGCAGCATAAGCTGCTGCTGAAGGCAGAGAGAGAGAGAGAGAGAGAGAGAGAGAGAGAGAGAGAGGAGGTAGAGAGAGAGAGAGAGAGAATACCTTCTTTCTCCTTCTTCTTCTTCTTTTTCTTCTTCTTCTTTTTTTTTCTTCTTCTATTTCTCTTCTTCTTCTCCCCTTTTTTTTTCTTTCGTTTCCTGCTCACAGAGGAAGAGGGAGAGGGAGCGAGTGTGAGAGGGAGAGAAAGAGCATTCATTTCCTGCAGTGGTGGTTGGGAAAAGGAATTTACTGGTTTGCCCCTCACTTTCAAAAATATCACAAAACTGCCCCTTTTTCCTGCAGTTTTTCCCCTGCAGTGAGCAAATTCGGATACCCCTCTTTCTCCGCGTTTTGCCGTCAACAGGAAGATCGAAAATAAAATTTTTCTTCTCCCCTTTATTCTACAAATTTTTCTTAAACTCTCCATGATTTTGTTTAAATTTTTGGGCTACTCTAAGCCCTCGAAAGAGAGCCCCGAAAAAGCTTCGCGATAAACTGCGTCAGCAAAAACTGCAGTTTCAGAATTCTTGAAGCATTTTTCCTCGCTTCGTGCTCCAATTTTTCCTTAATCGCTCAACTAGGTTTTTCACCCATTTTAATCAGAAAACTTTTGTGAGACACCCCACGATTTCTTTTAAATTTTTGGACTAATCTAGGTGTCCGAAACAGGGCCCCGAAAATACTTCGTGATCACAAATTTCAGAAATTCCAGAATTTGCTAAGTCCTCGGGGTTCAAGTCACTTTTCGACCCGATGCCCTTCGCGTCAGCCCGAAACGCACCGAACTTGACTGTAATCATATTTAAAACACGTTACAAGCCTTCTCGCCGAATTTCGCCATTTTGCGAACTCGGCGAACACGAGTCCAAATTTTGCAAATTTGAGGCTTCGCTTCTCAACCACAACTCACTTTTCGACTCAACGGCTTTTCGTCGATTCGAAATACTTCCAACCCACTTGTAATTACATTTGAAATGTGTTACAAGCATTTTTGCTGAGTTTCGCCACTTTCCAGAAATCGGCGAACTTAAGCTTTAGAATTTAGAACTTCAAATTCTCAACTTACAACTCACTTTTCGACTCAACGGCCTCTGCGTCGATTCGAAATGCTTCCAACTCACTTGTAATTACATTTGAAATATGTTACAAATATTTTTGCTGAGTTTGGCCATTTCTGGGTCACCAAAAGCCCCGCTGTATCAAAAATTGCTGGCGGACCCCGTTCTCACAATCCGGGCATCCGATCAACGCGAAACTTTTACTTTGGCCTTAAAACATATTTACGGAGCTCCCGTAATTTTCTCGAAATTTTCCGACACTGTGAATTTTCCACTAAAAATCTGGGCCCCCCTTTCTCCAATAAAATTCTAGATCTATTTATTTTATCCCGATTTGGGCCCAACTCGCTTCCAAATATTCTTTACTTCCCCAACTTTCATAAAAATGGTATTTCATACCATTTTTATTTATATTTATTTATATACCATAGATCTGGTACATTACATTCTACCCCCCTTAAAATAAGTTTCGTCCTCGAAACTTGAATCACATCTCGACTCCTATTTGATCGAGAGGGAGGAATTTTGCCCTCAATGCTGGGCTCACTGTATGTCGTTACTGGCATCATATTGCCTGCTCGCCGAGACTACACGAGCAACTCGTTCACGAATTCCTATCTCAATCCAGGGACAAACTCAGACCTAGTGTCTGGCCACTTTCACCAAATAGGTGAGAGACACAGTTGAGCACTTGCTCTCTCAATTTGCCACTAATGACCCAATCTTTATTTGCGAAATTTCCACTTTAATTCCGCCGTCATTCTTTCACAACGAGGTCGCATCTGCAACAATTACATTTACCGCATATTCTTTCCAATCGCTCCCCTGCCTAATGTGGAGGGCAAAGGCCAATCCACAAGTCCTCAGCTATCACGCACGCTGCTAGTGCTCTAAATCCACAGGTTATCAGCTAACCCGACATCTCAAACTACTAATAGGTTCACAGACCACGGTCAAATAGGGGCCTATAGCCCAAAACTAGTCCACAGACCCAATCGTCAAACGGGTAGATCCACACTTAGGATTACTCCCCCAACACTCCCACTAGGAGCTACAATACCTCAATCATCACTAGCCCTACGGCCTGATCACATCACACACTCTCAGTGTACTAACAGCCTCAAGGCTCACACGTGGCATTCCACGTTCCCGGGTCATCGCTCGGACTACCGCCCCGACCAAATCTCTATCATGCCCCGCCCTTAGGTCTCGGGCCGCTGTCTCTCACAGCCGACTGCGCCTGCCCACTGGGCTATAGGCCCATAGTCCACAAACATGGTCCAGGCACGGATCGTCCCCAAGCGAACCCGCTAATCGTCGCCACGCGACCACTACGCTCACTAAGCAAAACCAACTAACTAGTCGTCAATTCACGACCCGAACCCTCTATCAACTCTGGCCACACTGGGCACAGGCTAATGTGTCACCTAATCAGCCCTCTCTGGCTAAACAATACTCGTGCTCCATGAGCACCCAAACAGTTGGGCGTCCTACGCCCCCATGCTGACTCATAAAGTCCAGCGTTAAGCAACTTGCTTAAACACGCGTATGACTCCTATACTCCTCTCCCAACTGGGTTGAGGCACCACTATAACCCGTTCACCACTCTGGTGATTAACACGCAAACCCTGCGGTGTTTGCGATCCTTGCCATTATACCGATCCATCAGACCGTCACCATAAAACTCTCGCTCTTTCAAGAGATCCTCGTATCTTGAAGCCTACTCTGGGCCTCACTAACTTTACTATGCGGCAACTCAGCCACAATCGTCACGCCACACGGTTACTACCGTCATCAGGGCGAACTCACGCCGCCAGGCCCGTAAATCTTCCTTGCCCTAACCCTTAGGGCACAGCAACTTGGCTCTCGCGACATAGCGATCACCATTTACCTCGCGAGTCGGTCACTCACTGGACCTACTAACCATACTTTGCCAGCAACCTAGCTGACACAAGCGTAAAACACCCTATGCTGAAGGTGTTGGCTGCGCCGACAAAAGTTCGGCGGCCGCTGCCATTCCCTTTACTGTCGCCCCTACAGGCGGCGACGCCGTATGCTCGTGCGTTATTTATGCAGCCTCAGCTTGCTGCGCTATCAGCCACTGGAGCCTATCTATCTGCTCCGACTGTCACATCGACGCCACACTTAGGCGTTAGAATCTGCCTCCTTGCCGGCGAAAAATTTCCGCCTATCGGCAAGAAGATTCAGCATGCTGCTGGACCACACCAATAAGTGCGGCCACCAGCTATCGCAGCTCGTGTACCTTGTTCGACCCAGAGCGCTCTCGTGGCTCGAGTCGAGACAAGCGCGTATCCCTGCGTGGTGTCATCGCTAATATGCACACCACAACGAAATGATTTGCCCAAATTTTAGCCATTTGAGCAACGCGCAATCTATATACCGACAGAAAAGCTCGTCGACCCAATCATGCGAAAGTATAAGAGGGCACTCCCTTTCATCTCCAACATTACGTTGTCGGCCGCCAACGTAATAATCCGAAGAATGAAAGCTCATTACCCTCGATCAATCCCAATATCCTTCTTGGGAATCAACACGTACCAATCGAATACTTTCGCCCAAATATCCACGCACTCTCTCGTGCTAATCCCTAGGGTCTCCCTAAGGTTTGCTAACCACCTAGGACTATTCCTAGGCTCTGATACCACTCTAATCTGTCACGCCCCGAGTCCGCCAATTTGTACGGTTCGGGCACGCCAACAGACCCGCCAATCGGGTAAGACCTTTTTCTACCCGAAAGGAATGGTAACATCCATAATAACACAACAAGTGTATGCGGAAGCTCAATATCAGAGTACTAAAAATTACTACAAATTTAAAACTTTCATTCAATAACAATTAGTTAATACGGAAATGAAAGCATACAAGAGTGAACCATGCATTACTTTATTACACTTTACATTTCTGAACTTGCAATATAAAATTATTACAATTCTTTTACACAAATTCCTCACCATACAAGGTTCACTCAAGCAATATAAAAATGGGATACCTCTGCTAGACCCTCTAGGTCTCTATGCTGCTGGGCCCTTGCCCCTGTCGTATACCTCGCCGTCTGCCTCTGAACCATCGCGATCGCTGCATCCATACCTGAACCTGTGGGGGGGCACCCAAGGGGTGTGAGAACTCCTGACAGAGTTCCCAGTGGGTTCAACCACCGAGAAAAAGTGTCCTACACCACTTGGTCCAATGGAAGCAATAACAATAGAGTGCTAGGAAACTAAAATCCTCAATATCAAAATGCTGCTATACAAAATATATATCACTACACTAACTGTGTAAACTCATCGACCCAGCACTACTCTGTCTAGTCATACTAGGCTACTAAGCACCAACTCGGCCACTATGCCGCTATATATAAGGTCAAACTAACCTGGCCACCTTGGCCACTCTATCTTTCTCTTTTCCTTTACATTCTGGTGCTTTAGTTCAAGTTAACCCTCGGAAATTCTTATCCAACGGGCCCGAGTCCGGTAGTCCTGCTACCATAAGATAAGATTTCTAAGGTTGCCGATAGCACCCGCAAGTGCTACCCCGCCCAACGGGGAACTTGTCCTACGGGTCACTACCCGGGAGAGGGACACTGCCCTTGGCTCCGACAAGGCTACTTTTTACCCCCGAAGGTACGCTCGTTTTATCTCTATATTTTCTTTCTTTTATTTTCTTTTTCTTTCTCTTTTTACTTTAATTCTTAGCCTCTTTGCCTTTGAACACTTGCTTTTCTTTCTTATTCGAGCTTATAGCTCCCTTTTGCCACTGGCAAATCTCTTTCTCTTTCCTTTGAGCATCTAGCTCTTTGCTTTCACTTTAAGCCTTTCGAAAGTACCTCGTCCGACGGGTCACTGCCCAGGGAGTCTTGCTCCACTTGACGAGTCTCAAATTCGAAGGCGCCATTTACATTTTCTTTATGCTTTTTAGCCACTTTTAGCTTGCTTTTAACTTTGCCTTTTTACAACAATTTATTTCTTATCTTGGGTCTTGCCATCAAGATAATTAGAGAGTCTCCTGGACTCTTAAACATTTCTCTTTTATTTTCTTTAACTCAAATTGAAGTTAAAGTTATTATCCATTTGCCCAGACACCCTATGACCCACTCTAGGGTTATATTATTTAGCTCTTTGACTTTGTGACTACACAAACTTTTCCTTAGAGTTTGACTCTAAGTTGATCACTTTGCTATCAGTTTAATTCTTTAAACTTTGTGGCCACATACTCTTTTCTTTGCCGAACCTAGAGTTACATTATCTCTATTTACCTGTTGCACTTTGCATTTAGAGTTATCTTGACCCTAATCCATTTCCTGTGAGTATAAACTCCACTCGTTCACCTTAGGTTTTCTTACCTAAGTTTCATATCATGTTTAACCTAGAGTTCCTTGACTCTATGTTAACCAGTCTATTCTCAACCCACTAACTTACCTTAGGTTTCCTTTACCTAAGTCTTATATCATGCTCATCCTAGAGTCCTTGACTCTATGTTGATCACTCTATCCAATGTCCTTAGGTTATCTCCTAAGATAATGCCACTCATTCAATCCTAGGATATACCCCTAAGTTTGATGCCACTCATTAACCCTGAGTCTAGGTTTTCTCCTAGTCTTACTACCAGCATGTCCTTTTCCTTATGCTTTCACATGATTCCTAGGGCTATACCCTAACATGATCACCGATAACAAATAATTGATTCCCCTTTTTACGCATGCAATTATTTCCATCTCAATCATCAATAAAGTTTAACATCTACGCAGGCAATTATCATCCATATTTAGCAATTCAGAAAAATTCACTGTTCTATCTGCATCCTTCTACACATGCAAGTTTATCTCTTATTCTAATAATTAGAAAAGTTTACTTCTCTTCTATATCCATCTACACATGCAAAATTCAATCATAATTACCCAACGCCTCTAACAGGCTACTATCATGCTTCAAGATCAAAAGCAGAGGAAAAAGTGGAGAGGTCACCCATTTTCGGTAGAATTCCCCACCTCGATGTGCTTTCTTGGTTCCTGGAAGAGACAATTTTAACTCCTTTTGCCTCTGAGGTTTCCCTACATTGTAAGGAAGGAAGAATATAAAGTAACCGTCTTTACACGATCCACTAACTCCATCACACGATAAAACCAACCCCTTTTTGACAACTAGAAGGGGAAAAAAAATCCTATTTGATCATTTTCCCCACCAAAAGGCTAAATTTTTATCGGTTCATAAAAATGGGAGGAGAATAGTCATCCCATGGCATGTTGCCAAAAAGAAACTTGCTCAACTCGATTCGGGGTCAAAATGTGTTACGGAATTTGTGTTGGCGTAGTTTCGTGAAAGTTTCAAGTCCTGAAGATTGAAGGTGAAGAAAAGTTGATTCATTTAACTCAATCTCAAGAAAGAAGAATTCAAAAGGATCAGGTTTGTTTAACTAAAGAATTTGTGTGATCCGAATACTTCTTGTAGTGTAGAAACACTTGGAAGAATCTTTCATTGCATAAAAATCAAAAACTGGACTTGGGACATGTTCAGGATCCGGATCAGGTTGTTCGATCCGGATCCCGAAGGTGGTTCGTTCATACATCGTCGCAATCCGGATCGTAGTCTCTTGATCCGGATCCCGAACGTTGAGTTTACCATCTACCTTGAACGATCCGGATCTTGCTTCGCAATCCGGATCCCGAACGTTGATGTTTGGTGAACTGTATGAACGATCCGGATCGTAGTCACATGATCCGGATCCCGAACCTTCGTTTTTCTGGAATTGGCTGTTTCGTTGTGACGATCCGGATCCTAGTTATCACGATCCGGATCGCCGTCCGTAAAATTCCAGAAATGGTTGGTTTTTGATTCTTATCTCCTTCCTAGGGTTTCTAACCTATAAATACACCCTATGACTCTTTTTCTAGTGTGAATCCACATAGCCGTCATTTTCTTGTATCATCTTATACGGCTATAGATCCACATATAGAGAAGAAAGGAAATCATTAGAGAATACTCTATGTTTCTTCATCTATATTGATTAGTTTGATTCTAGGTTTTCATACTCACATCTTGAGTTGAATCAAACTAATGAATACTTAGATGGTATTTCCGATCTATCTTTGATCTAAGTATTCGGCGGATCATCACCACCCAAAAAACAACGATTTACCCCAAAAATCGGCGCGTGGATTCGCGTGTCCTTGTGGATTCAAGGTTCAATCGCTCTCGTGGATTCGGAGCGAGGCACGTTCGTGGATTCGAACGGTGCTATTGGGTGAAGACCGTGGATTCGGTCGGACGTCGTGGATTCGACGTTGGACGCCGTGGATTCGGCGTTGGGCGCAGATCGTGGATTCGAGAAGCGTCTGGAGCGAGCGGAGAAGATCCTCTAGGAGCGTATGGAAAAGGTTGAGTCGTAAGTGTGTACGGTAAATCACCTTGTACGTGTTTTAATTCTAGTGGATTTCTGCCGTGTTATCGGTCCCGTGGTTTTTTACTCCGGTGATGGAGTTTTCCACGTAAAAATCTTGCGTGTTATTTTATTTTCCGCATTGGGTTTTATCGCAACGATTTTTGGAGTGTTTATACGTTTACACCTATTCACCCCCCTCTAGGTGTTTCTTCCCCTATTTAGATCCGTATTATATACGACCCAACAAGTGGTATCAGAGCGGGAATAGGGTTGTGAACAATGGTTGAAGGTGGAAACATCAATCGACCCCCTTTCTTTGATGGAACAAATTATGCGTACTGGAAAGTACGGATGAAAGCCTTTTTATCTTCCATCGACGAAAGGGTGTGGCATTCAATTGAATCAGGATGGACTAATCCAACTGAACTTATCTCTGATGTTCACACCTTAAAACCTAGGTCGAAATGGACCAAGGAAGAGTTTGAGTTATCCTCTTACAATGGCAAGGGAATTAATGCTATTTTTAATGCCTTATCTCAAACTGAATTCTCTCGCGTCTCGGCATGTGAGACTGCGAAAGAAATCTGGGATGTTCTCCAGGTTACACATGAGGGAACTAACCTCGTGAAGATTCAGAAACTGCAGATGCTTACGAGCAAGTTTGACTCCATCTTGATGGCAGAAAATGAATCTTTCACGGACTACTATACACGATTGCAAGACATCGTAAACTCATGTGCTAATCTGGGAGAGAAGATTCCAGAATTTAAGATTGTAAGAAAAATCTTAAGAACTCTTCCTGAACGATTTCGCCCAAAGGTTACTGCCATTGAAACTATTAAACACCCGGACGAAATACGTGTAGAAGAATTAGTTGGTTCATTACAAACTTATGAAATGACTTTTAATACTAACAATTCTTCTGGAAAAGCATCTACTTCTAAGTCTTCAGGTTATGCGTTGAAAACAACTAAGGAAGAAGACGCGGATACATCCTCCTCGGACGATGACGAGAACCTTTCTATGGAGGAATTTGAGAAGCAGCTCGCTCTCTTGACAAGGAAGTTTCGCCGCAACTTCCGAAGGGGTAATTCAAGCAAATCTCCATCCTTCGGAAAGTGGAACAAAGGCAAGGGTACTTCAAGTCACAAGTCAAGAAAGCAGGAGAACTTCTCAAAGGATGAGAAAAGTTCAGAAGGACAACTGCAATGCTTCAAATGTCGAGGCTACGGCCACATTGCAACGGAGTGTCCTAACAAGTATCCGGCAAAGAAGAAGGCGATGCAAGTCGTCACTTGGGATGACAACTCAACGTCAAATGAGTCGTCTTCAAGTGATGAAGAAAAGAGCTCCACGGCATTCCACGCGTCCACATCTTCACCATTCATGTGCTTTATGGCAAGTACGTCTGAATCATTGTCCAACTCCACTGTTGAAAAGAATGCAATGGACAATGAATCGGATGATTCGGAAGGTGAAGAGTTTGCTCTAGCCTATCACAGATCTTTACAGGATTTAAAGAAACCGGCTAAGCAAAACAAGGGGTTGAGAGGGAGATTGCAGGATCTCGAAGAAGAAGTAAAAAGGGTAACTTCTCTCTCGACCGATCTTGAAGTGGAAAGGGATAGTTTGATAAAAGCAAATGTTTCCCTTCAAGAGTCCAATGAGCAGCTCAAGAAGAACTATATAGATATGGTGAACAAAGCAAACTACTTCTTGAAGCTCTATGGCGAGGGCCGACAGGAAAGACGGGAAATGACAGAGACCATTCTCCAACTCAAGGATGACTTACAGCAATTCTCCTTAGGAAGGAGTAAGTTGGATAAACTCCTTGGTCTTGGTCAAACAAATCGGTTCGGCCTCGGGTACACTCAAACTGGAAACAGTCCAAGTTCGAGTGGGACAGTCTTTGTGCCTCAGTCGGTATCTCCTCCTCCGACATCGGAATTCAAGACAAACAACGACAACAAACCTACCTCATCCTCTTCGGAATCGTCAAGCTCAAAGGTATGTTTTCGTTGTAATTTTGCAGGGCACATCGAAAGAAATTGCGAGATTGGAGCTCAAAGAACAAATCAACCACATCTTGCAATTGCTACCAATAAGCTCACTTCCCGGAATTCAAGGAAGGATTTTACAAAAGGAAAGAACATTGGTAGCACCTCAAACAAGACGATGACAAAAGAAAAGATCAATCATACAAGACGTCGTCTTCAAGGAGAATCTCTCAACCTTTACCAACATACTCCAAAACTCAAAAGGTTTGGGTATGCAAAGGTGAAACCCCTCCTTGTCCTTAATCGTTCTACGATTAAATCTTGTATAGTTTGTGTAGACTATTTTTCTTTTCTTCTTTTTCTTTTGGCCGACCCGTCAACCATCCTTGGGAGGTAAGTAGTACATCTTTTTATTGGTTGATGATTTCTCTCGGTTTTCATGGGTAGCATTTTTGAGAGAGAAAGCTGATACGTTTGACTCTTTTCATGAGATTTGCCATCGTATTATGATTGAAAAGAATGAAAAGATCATTCGTGTTAGAAGTGATAGGGGTGGAGAATTCATAAATTCAAAATTCATTGACTTTTGTAATTCAAATGGCATTAAACATGAATTCTCGGCACCCTATACACCTCAGCAGAATGGTGTTGTTGAGCGCAAAAACAGGGTTGTTCAAGAGATGGCGCGTGTGATGCTTCATAGCCGGAATTTACCGCTACATTTTTGGGCTGAAGCTGTGAACACCGCTGTCTATGTCATTAACAGAGTGTATTTGCGCCCAGGAACCTTGAATACACCATATGAGCTGTGGTTTAGTAGAAAACCGGGATATCAAGTACTTTCGTATCTTTGGGAGTCGATGTTACATCTTACGTGACCGTGAAAATCTTGGAAAGTTCGACTCTCGAAGTGATGAAGGGATCTTTTTGGGTTATTCTACGAATAGCAGAGCATATCGAGTATTTAACATTGAATCTAAGACGATTGTAGAATCTATAAATGTTAAGTAGATGAAGCTTCTCATTTTGAATCTGAAAAATCTACCCTCGATATCTCTCTAGATGATGATTCTCCTGCTAGTGCATCTTCTCATAATAATACTTCCAATATTAATGATGCATCTAATGGTTCTTCTAGTTTATCTGATGTGCAGGAATCATCTCGTGTACCTCCGAGTACTCCGTTTCAACAAACGCTACGAATCTCCAAGGATCATCCGGAATCGAACATCATTGGAGATCCACAAGAAGGAGTTAGAACTCGAAGGCAGTTGGTTTGCGGATTTGCTTGCTACGTATCTTTAATCGAAACCAAAGGACAATAGATGAAGCTCTTCAGGATGACTACTGGATTAAAGCAATGCAGGAAGAGCTCCATCAATTTGAGCGAAACAAAGTCTGGGAATTAACGAAGCCTCCAAAGCAACATAATGTGATAGGTACCAAGTGGATCTTCAAGAACAAGAAAGATGAAGATGGTACTATCATCAGGAACAAGGCACGACTAGTTGCTCAAGGCTACTCTCAAGTAGAAGGTATAGACTTTGACGAAACTTTCGCCCCTGTAGCTAGACTCGAGTCCATTCGTATATTGTTTGCTATTGCTTGTCATTTTAAAATCAAATTATTTCAAATGGACGTCAAGAGCGCATTTCTAAATGGGTTTTTAAATGAGGAAGTTTATGTAGCTCAACCGAAAGGTTTTGTAGATCATAAACAACCTAACCATGTTTTTTCGTTTGAAAAAGGCTCTTTACGGTCTGAAACAAGCACCGCGAGCATGGTACGAAAGGTTAACAAAGCACCTTTTGGAGAAGGGCTATACTCGAGGGGGAGCTGACAGGACTCTCTTTGTGAAGCATTATCAAAATAATTTCATTGTAGCACAAATCTATGTCGATGACATTGTATTTGGTGCAACAAAAGATAATGATGCTTCTAAATTCGCGGAGACCATGGAAAGCGAATTTGAGATGTCCATGATGGGCGAACTGTCTTATTTTCTTGGATTGCAAATTAAACAAAATGATGAAGGTATTCACTTGAGTCAATCCAAGTATGCACTGGAGTTGGTCAAAAAGTTTGATCTAGAAAATTGTAAAGTTTTTCCAACTCCAATGGGAACTAGCCACAAGGGACTTGGAAGTGAATCACATAGTGAGAATGTAGACGAGAAACTGTATAGAAGTATGATTGGAAGTCTACTTTACCTCACGGCTAGTCGCCCGGATATATCCTTTAGTGTTGGGATTTGCGCGAGATATCAATCAGCACCAAAGGAGGTTCACCTGAAAGCGGTGAAACGGATCATCCGGTACATCAAAGGATCAATTAATTTCGGAATTTGGTATCCTATGGGAACAAGTCTGGACATTGTTGGATACTCAGATGCCGATTGGGCAGGATCAGTGGATGATCGGAAAAGCACGAGTGGTGCATGCTTCTATCTTGGCCATTGCCTTGTTGCATGGCACAGTAAAAAACAGAATTGCATAGCACTCTCGACTGCCGAAGCGGAATACATTTCAGCTGGAAGTTGCTCAACTCAACTCATTTGGATGAAAAGCGTATTGAGTGACTTCCGCATTTCAGCATCTTCGGTAACAATTCTTTGTGACAACACAAGTGCAATTAACATTTCTAAAAACCCTGTGTTGCACTCTAGAACAACACATATTGAACTTAGATATCATTTTCTTAGAGAGCTAGTTGAATCAAATACTCTTCAACTTTCATATGTTTCAACTGAAGATCAATTAGCTGACTTTCTAACAAAACCTTTGGATCAAAAACGTTTTATTCATTTACGAAAAGCAATTGGGGATGCTTTCCTTGAAATAATCTTCTTTTGAAATCTTTGCTTAGGATAGGTTTTGTATTTGTTTTTGTTTTGTTCATTATCTATGTTTGTACATAGGACATTAATTGAGCATAGATCCTAATTGACTTTAATTGCATCTGTTCACACATTTAGAAATTTATTATGCTTTTGCCATCATAATATTTCACTGTTGCAATGATCATTTATGTTAATTAAATTATCTTCTAAAGTGATCAAAGTCAATTTCTCTCTCTCAATGATCTCTTGGTATAGTCATTATCTTATTTGACTGTTTAGTCGAGTATGAAATCGAGATCAATTTTTGGTTGAATACTTTATATCTTAAATAATTGATAGCCAATTGAGGGGGAGTCAAAGATAATGTAAAATGCTCAAAAGATGTGGAAAGAGTTACATCCCAATGAGGAGTGTGAAAACTACCACCACATGGTACTCTCTGACACTACTGTATACCAAGGTTGTTCGATTCGAGTAAATTGGTTGGTATAAGGTGGGATTTTAAAGAAAATGCTCAGAAGCACTCTCGTCAACAGATTGTCTAGAATTATTATT